>CM031917.1:4849948-4878340 GCA_018703695.1 Prunus fruticosa
GTGAGCATACTCCATTAGTTTAACTGTGACGAACTAGGCGGGATCGGAAATAAGGCAAAATGCAGTGTGGCTTGACCCGTTGTAACTTGGGCTTTGCCCTTGACCCGTTAAAAAAATGAAAATGAAAAAGAAATTCAAAAATTCATCTTCTATGTAAATGTTGCCACTTTTAGTGTAATCTTAACTAATTTAGATTAATAATTGGATAATATAATATCTAATAAAGGATTATAATCTTACGCCCAACATGTGACTAGCCTGCATAGGCCCAAACATTTTGATTTTGAACCAATCAATACGTGATCGGCATATCAACCCAGGAGTATATCCATGCTTCACACATATGTTTCTTATTGTCCATAAAATCTATCCCCCAACATCAAACGTTCTGAAGGAGCGCAAAAATATTTATTTATTTATTTTATACCTATCATTCTTAGGTGACTAATGCATATGTACTTTTTTACCTTGAAGTCTTGTACTCTATGAACAATGTGTCATGAAGGATTTTTCATTAAAAAAATCCTTAAAATGATGCGACAAATCAATGACGGAATCAGGAATTTTTATAGGGATGGGCTAATTTTTTTTTCCAATAAGATATCTAACATAAACTTGTTTGTCATAAAGTAATACATACATAAACACCAAATTAAACACACATTGTCAAACCTCAAACAAATAATACATTGCTAAAAAAAATAAAAGAGCTTACCTAATGAAGTGGAACCCTACGCTCCTTGAGTGCATTATTGAATCTGAATCAATGTTCACAGAAATTTCTTTCTCGATATAGACAATAAGGAAATCTGCAAGATACTCATCCTCCATCTTGTTGCAAAGTCCAGTCTTAACATGCTTCATAGCTGAAAATGCTCGTTCTATAGTTGCTGTAGATCCTGGAAGAGTTAACACTAAACGAATCAACTTATCAATCAAATAATAAATCTTTGCTCTGTTCGTTTTGATGAATCCTAGACATAGTTAAGAAAGAGTAGACATGTTTTGAAAGATACCATGATGTTGGTCAAACTTAAAAAGTTCTAGCTGACATCTCAACAAACGCAAGTCTTTAACACTGAAATCATTGGGATAAAATTTCTTTGCAAGCTTGCAAATATCATCAATCTTAAATGCTTTAAAATCATTGCTAGGGTCCAAAGCAGAACTAAGAATAAGAAGCAATAATACTATAAAGATAGAGAAGCAATAATGCTAACGCAATCAGCAATCCAAAATATGCAATCCAAAATATGTAATAGTTTATTGCATTGCATTTGCAAATTGCATCTACTCCCATACCATCAAGAACTATAGGTAACATACGCCAAAATTTCAATATAAAAAAATCAATAAGATTATTGTACCTGAAGAGTGTATTGCAAGCCTTTGGTAGAATTCCAATTTCAAATTTCCCTAATACATATAAACTCAAATATTAATTTAAAATGACATTTTATCATTTACCAAATGCGCCATAAACACATAGATTGAATTTTGAAATGAAAACTACAATTATGAAGTTTACCTCTTGAGAGGAAATCAGGATAAAGCTAATTCATTATCAAGTTCAAAGAGATTTAATGACAGGTTTTCGATGGCCAAGACCAAGAGAAACGAAAACAGAGGCTTGATTGATGTTAAGCCAAAGAAGAGAGCTGAAGGTTAATAGGGAAAAGAGAAGAATGTCCGTGCGATGGGAGAAGAGATATACCAATATGTTGTTTTTAGCTTATTATATTATAGACAACATGGAATGTGATGAGCTTTATTTGTTGTTTTTGTCAAAGTAATATTAAACAAAAGAAAAAGCACAAAGCAAGGAAACATGTCGGCTGATATTAGCCAGGGATGATGGGCTAATATTTTTTAGAGTGAAAATTACCGTATAAAATCTGCCATCAGTTTAATATTTTACAATTTTTGCATTGGGCTAGAGCCCACCTGAGCCTATACACAGTTCCGTCCTTGCGACAAATGATCAAATAGGAGAAAGAACCATGTAGAAATTGCAAAATAGGAAATGCATTTCTAAGTATGGACTACGGAGTATGGGCTTGAATTTGTAATACTTATTACTCACTATCTTGCTGGATTTATTTTTTCCGATTTATTTTATGCAAGAACCTCCATTTTGGGTGTGTTCTTCTTATACATCTCTTGTATTTACCTATTTATTAATGAAATTATACTTGTTCTCTGAAAGAAAAAAAAAATTATGGAGTATGGACCAAACCAATCAACCAAAAGCTGCCCCCCATGGTCCCAATAAAATGGTAAATTAGAGCTCCGATGTTTGATCCAAATTGAACTTTTTTTTTTTCTTTTAGAATTTTTATTTGGGCAGAACTAGATTGGAGATTGGAGATTTGACATGGGCTTGCCTTATCCCCCCAATATATCTCTTCTACTCTCACTGGCCACAATCTGCCCACATCAGCCAAGATATAGCCTACACAATCACTCTCTCTTCCTCTTACGCCGTACCTCATCATCGATCACACCCCTTTTTAACTGTAAAAACTACCATAACCACCACCTCCCCTGCCTCACTCACAACCCCACAACCCCACCTTTACCACCATGGCTGCCTCTGCAGCTGCAGCCATGAGCTCGTCTTTCTCACCCTCCATCTACACCGTCAAATGCCTACGATCATCCAATCAAATGTCCCCACTTGATCATCTCCACCTTAAAATGGCCCCTACCCGGATGCTTTCATCATCATCTCTATCAAATCCTTGTGCCATAGAACCCCTACTTTCGATCAATGCCGGTTCGAACAAGTTTCGGGTGCTGAGGGTAAGTACTGCCGTGGCTCAAGAAGAGGTGGCAGTGACTGATGAGATTGAGCAAGTTGCCTCATTGGCTGAGGAGGAGCAGCAGGAAGAAAAGAAAGTAGAGGAGCAGGTGGTGTCCGCAGGTGATGAAGAGTTGGGAGGAGAAGCGGCAGCTGAAGTTTCTGGTGGAGGAGATGAGGGTGAGGAGGCTGTTGCTGTGAACACAAAGCTTTACTTTGGGAACCTTCCTTATAGCGTTGACAGTGCACAGCTTGCTGGGATAATTCAGGACTATGGAAGTCCAGAGCTGATTGAGGTGAGGATTAATTCCTTGTGATTAATTAGTTTGTTTAGTAGGTGATGTGGTATTGTTATTAATTTATTGTATGATCAAACACTTTAACGGGTTCATCATTCTCTATTAGAATATGGATTAGTCACAATTTATTATATTAGGTTTATAAAATAGAATTTTGCACCTAGCTAATACCATATTGTCAATTTAGATTAATTAAGTGAATTCTCCACGTTGATAATCTAACAACATAACATGTTAAATATTTAACGAGACAACACTATCCTTAATATATAACAGGATGTATTTGCCTAGAGTTTAAGCTTTTTATGTGACATGGTATCAAAATGGGCAAAGTGCTTTTCCCAAATCCTAGTCCTAGCTTCTACTTCCCTTCATCCTCTCACATTTAATGTCAGCAATTATATGATCTAATTGAAGAACCTATTCCATAACTTTCAATTGATTTATAGTTATGTAGCAGACAACTGAAAAATGACTTAAACATTTACGTGGTGATTAGGTTTTGGGGTTATTAAAAACTGAACCACTAACTTTAGACATTTACCTCTCAATGAACTTTGTTCATCTACTACTTTCTCATCACTTAATGATGTGCCTCTGAGAACTGTAAATGGAACATATATTTGTAAAAGTTGTATGGATTAACCAGATACTGTAACCAGACAAAGTTTTTCCCTTCTTTTGGGGAAAGTTTGAATTCTGTTATTTGTTACTGATGACACCTTTCATCAAAGGTTCTCTATCATAGGGACACTGGAAGAAGCAGAGGATTCGCATTCGTTACAATGAGCACTGTTGAAGATTGTAATGCTGTCATTGAAAATCTTGATGGACGTGTAAGACTCTCTCTCTCTCTCTCTCTCTCTCTCTCTCATGCTTACATAAGAGCCTTTCACTTAAAACTCTATCAATAAAACTATTTGTGTCACATTTACTCGTTACAACTCTCGTGGCAATAGAAAATACATCTCACTTGTAACACGTGAATTATATATCCATGAGAGATGTCAGCAAATGTGGTACATGTATCGTTACTCGAATCTTAATGCTAAAAGCATTCTGATATTTCAGGAATTCATGGGGCGAACCTTGAGGGTGAACTTAGCGGACAAGCCAAGACCGAAAGTACCTCTATATCCTGAAACTGAGTTCAAGCTTTTTGTAGGGAATTTATCCTGGTCAGTCACATCTGAAAGCTTGACGAAAGCTTTTCAAGAATATGGAAATGTGGTTGGAGCCAGGGTGCTATATGACGGGGAGACAGGAAGGTCCCGTGGCTATGGATTTGTATGCTACTCAACGAAGTCAGAGATGGATACTGCCTTAGAATCTCTCGATGGAGCGGTACTATGAGTCTCATCCACCTCTACACATAAAAATTATTTGCACTTACGACAAATCACAATTTGACATTTGTTCCCTTATAAGGAGAGATCATTTATATGAACTTGTAACACCGCGTCGTCTTACCCTCACATACAATAATTCCACCAGTAGAAAAAGAAAAAGAAGAATGAGTGGACATGTTTCAAATTGTAGTCTGCTTGTAAGAAAGAATGGCTTGTTGAGGCCGGCATTTTCTATGTATTGGGTAGGCAACTGACTATACCTTGTTTGGTTTTCTTGGCTTCTCAGGAACTAGAAGGAAGAGCACTGCGTGTAAGCTTGGCTGAAGGGAAACGTTCATAAGCATTAACAGTGTGTAAATTTGGAAAAAGGGTTAATTGGAAATGCTAGCTGAGGTACTCACACAAGTGACTTGACTGGAGCTCCCCTTTCATTTCTTGCTGCTTTTTGTAACTCTTTTTTTTTTCATCCCACGACTCTTCCGGAAATTCCTGGTGGATATGACTGTTTTTGGCAATGGTAATGGTGATTTTGCTGCCTAATCGATCTGCTAAATTAATACAAAGAAGTTTTTGTGTTCATCAAGTCAATGGCATTTGTTAAACTACATTGCAAAAACTATCAAATTTGATCATTTATAAAAGTGTATAGCTATTTGATCATTTTGGTTGCCCATGTACTTTCGGTAGTCGAAATAGAGCATTGCTTGACTCCTTTAAAATCAGGAAACACTTAAAACCCAAAAACGTCATTTGTTAAAGAAAATGTTAAAAAGAAAAATAATATAATATAAAGGTGTGGAAACCTGTATCTTAGAGGCTAGTTCTTGTTAAATATATCAATTAATTAGCAAGTTACGTGGCTAGGTTTTCTATTTGGATCACAAATTTAAACAACCACCTAGATTATAAATCATCCAAATTGACAATAATATAACACTCCGTGGAATGAACTTTTTGATAGTTTAGTGCTAAGGGCTAGTTTGGTCGGTGGACGTAACTTCTTGTAAATGAAACTCTCATGTTTAATCCAACAAGATGTAATGGAACATGTTCATTCCCATGTTTGGAAACACTATGAAATGATGACCAAGAAATATCACTTTCTCTCATTCCTATGTTTGATTTGTGCAATATTAGTAATGGAAAGTTATCCAAAATGTTTAACACAGCTTGGTGGAACCCAAACCACGGGAAAAGAAGAAAGGTTGAGTTTTCCAATTAATACCCTTTAACTTTTATTTTTTTATTTTTAAATATTGATATTTTATTTTTTAAAAAAATTAGAATATGGGATGAATTTAGTTCCTAGAAAAAATAGATTAAATGCTTTCCCAAGGGGGATAAAAAGATTGCCAAGGAGAGCCAATGGTATGAAATTCTCCCTTACATGGAAAGTTTATAACCATGAACTAGGTATTGCATTTCTAAGAGTGCACTTACCAAACATGAAAATGCAATTTCATACCAATTCCTAAACTTCTAAATCTTCAACCAGAACAATCCTAAGTATCTAATTAAAGAATATATATATGTTTCAGAGTAATGTCATATCATGTCATACTAAACTTCTCTTACTTGCTATATGGCATACCATGTCACACTAAACAGTCAAACATGATTGATACATACAAATAATAATCCATCTGATTAATGATTAGGACTAACAATGTGGCATCATGGCATGGAAGATTGTCGTATAATGACCGTATCAAGTGTGTCTATGGCAATAGAATATATTAACATCAGTATTGGCAGCTTAACAACATAACAAGTATAGGACAATAGTATATATCAATATAAGAGTAACGTACAAGTATATGACCATAGCATTTACACATGGTCTTACTTAGATATATGAAATATAATGTCGCTAAATTGCCAATATAATTAATTAATTCAAATAAGAATTCACTTGATTAATGATTTGGATTGACAATGTGATATTATAATGTGTAAGACTGTTTTGTCATATAAAATAACAATACAAGGCGTTATATGATTTAGATTGACAATGGGTCACCATAACATATCAGACTATTAGTAGACAAACATTTCCATGATGTGTGTTATATTGCTATAATAGCAGTTAGGACGAATGTTTATGAGATTGCTTGCTAATTGTCTCTTACCTTTTTGCATGATCTTACTAATTATGTTGGTTCCTATCTTCACCATGGTTTTAGATAATCATGAGAACAATTGGTAAACACATATTATTTCACCCAATTCAACTGAATCATACAATTCAATTCAAACTTTTAGTTTTTGTAGCACCTTTGCAAAGAATATTTTGCTTTTCAAAAAAGGAAAACTTCCATATAAAAAAGGAAAGAAAAAGATTGCAACCCAATATCACAAGCGCAGGTTAGCAAGGAGTGACGAAGGGGAAAAGGTCCTTTTGTGATGCAATTCCACGTTATAGTGCGCCGCGTGGAGTGAGTGTCGCCACTTTCTGTGGTGACGGCTACCAACAAAAGCCGCAAGCAGCAAAAACTAAACCCACTGAGTGAAGAAGATCGATCCTCTCCCCCAAATCTATCTCAAGGTCTCCTTCTCTGTCTCCATATATATTTTCTCTCTCTAAGACTAAAGCCTCCACCATTTCTCAGATCCCCCCCTTCTCTCTCTGTCTACATGTGTAAATGTCTGTATGTATTTGGCATTTGTGCTTAAACTTATCTTTTGGGTTTTGGTGCAGATTTGAGGGGGTGTTTGCAGATCTAGGGTTTTTGATTTTGCTGTTTTAGGGTTTTAGAGGTTTCGAATATGGCCACGCCCTTTGCCATTCCCGTCACTGCTGCTCAGGTTCTCTCTCTCTCACTCACTCACTTCTCTTCTCTCTCTCTCTCTCTCTCTCTCTCTCTCTCTCTCTGTGTGTTTCTCTAGCGCTGAGAGTGAAATCTTCGTTGTGTTTGTGTGGTTTAGGTTGGGACGTACTTTGTGGGGCAGTACTACCAAGTGCTTCAGCAACAGCCAGACCTCGTTCATCAGTTCTACTCCGACGCCAGCACTATGCTTCGTATTGACGGCAACACCAGAGAGACCGCCACTGCAATGCTGGTATTATTCGTCTTTTTTTCTTCATTAGTTTTATGATTAAGCTCCTTCAAACGTTTTCAACTATTTCTGACAAATAAATATGAGTTGATATGGGTGAATAAAGCTGTATGGGTGTGTATTTCAACTTTCAAGTAACCTGTTTGATGGGTTTATGGGTTTTTGTTTATTTATTTTTTTAGGTTCCTATATGTACTGGGTCGGTGAATAATTTATTTAGTTTCCCTGCGTATATACGCTTGTTATCAGTGTATATTAGCTGATTTTACTGGTTGCAAAGAGGGATCTTTGTGCATCTAGCTCTGAGAAGTGTTTGTATTTTTTTTTTCTCATGCTTGAAATATTTACCTCATTGTATTGCGTGTTGGAGGCCTCATTTTCTTTTATTTTCTTTGTTACCCCTTATTTGTGGATCAGCGAAAAAAAAAGAAAGAAGTATGCTTATTTGGTATGGGGATATTGGCTGCATTAGCCTTCACATTTTTGTTTTCTTTTTCTGACATAAGGTCAAGTATGTTATTAGGTACAGGTTTAACTGGTTTAAACCATTATCCGAACTTAGTAGGTTGAATATGGATTCCATCTTGTCATTCAGCCATATATAAAGGCCATAATCTCTTTTAAATCCCTGGTTTTTGTACAAAACACTGTCAATTTTCTGTTTTCATTAATTTGATCAATTCACTCTCCTCTGACTTGTAAATTCATGGACCTCTGTTGTACATGGCAACCATTTGAGGTAAGTGGTCCTTACTCTCATTAGGTGTTATCCCTAATGAGGAAAATCAGGAAGCGTTACTTCTAACAAGCAATCATATGATGGTACTGGATAATTGGAGTTATTTACAGTTTTGACAATGGTTCCGAGATGATTAATAATTGATTGCATTTGATCATAATAGATCATCTCTCTGATTTTGTTACTTGTTTAGGAATCATGTATAGTATACCATAAATATTTGTTTCAATTTGTTAATAACTCTGTGTGTGCTATTATGAATATAAGATACCTGGCTATCCTTGAAGCTCCCCTTGTTGCAGTTCATAGTATACTGCTGGGTTCCAGATTCTTTCTTTTTGGCCATGAATTTTTATGTTCAATTTTTGTAGGGAACATACTAATAATATCATTAAGAACAAGCCATGGAATGCTTTTATAAATCTGCTGTTTTTGTAGTGCATGCCCATCAATTTGATGGGCAATTACTGCTAGAAAGTTATCGATAAGAATTGAATTTAAGCGATACAAAACATGAATCTCCCACATTGATGTCCCAGTCAGTTCAACCAGTATTTGGGTTGCTCCAACCTGGATTCTCTTCGGTTCATTCAAAGGACTCAATCAGCAAGAAACCCGTCTGTGATCAGAGTCCAGCCAATATATATATATTTGCTGTCTTTTCTTTTTTCTTCTCATAAGAAAAACAGTATGAATTGTTCTAAATGACAAAAAGATTAAATACTATTTTAACTTTTCTTGCACATTTGCAGTTTTATTGATTGACCTGCTGTTGGAGCAATGACCCGTGGCCTTTTTCTTAATACAACTGGTTTTGGTTTTATAACTATGATTATATTTATTTAAATCTGATGTACATTGTCACATTTCGCACACTCTTAGCCCTCACAGTCACATTGACCCAATTATTGCTTGGAATGTTCAGTTATTGCCTAAGTTAGAAGCAATTAATTTGATGCCACTTGTCAGCATAGTTTATATATGCTGTTGTATGCTACTTGTGCTTTCTGTATAAGGTGTAGCCCATTTGGTGTACCCCTCTGTTGAATACTCAAGTTAATCCTTTCTTTGTGCATATGCAACAGCAAATCCATGCGCTTGTTATGTCGCTCAATTATACTGGATATGAAATCAACACAGCACATTCCTTGGAATCTTGGAATGGAGGTGTTCTTGTGATGGTTTCAGGCTCCCTGCAAACACAAAATTTCACTGGAAGGAAGAAATTTGTTCAAACTTTTTTCCTTGCACCGCAGGAAAAAGGTTATTTTGTACTTAACGATATATTTCACTTCATTGATGAGGAACTAATGCACCACCATCCATCGGTCATATTAGCCCAGAGCAATCTTGACGCGAAGCTAAGTGCTCCTACTACGATCCCCGAGCCAGGTATTGTAATGCATCATAATTTACGTTGATTTGAAGAATTCCATTTTCAGTAGGCATTATCAAGCCTGTTATTTTAGTGGTGGATATAAGATATGATTATTTACTAGAAAAGTGTAGAAAGGATATATATTTGCATTTATATACAAGAATCTATTCCTTGAAAAGAAAGAATTTTATGTATGATGACAAAACAAATTCCATAATAAGCAATGGCAATTGTGTTGTTTAGTGGTTTCTACTTTTTGTGCAATTGTTGAGTAGTGATGTTAACTTGATTTGAAACCATGTTTATGTATGATTACGATCTGATAAGAAAATGCCTTCAATGTCATTTTTTAATAATGTGTTTAAATTGTTGTGGCTAAAAATGCCTTTTGTGAAGTTCTTAGTAACTTGATTTGATTTGGTAGTAAGATAAGTTTCATTTCAACATATAAAAAAAGTTTTTTTCTTTGGTAGTTTAATTGATGAAACTGGTGACTTTGCAGTGGCTAGCTATTTGCTGGGTGGAGAAATTCAGACAAGAGACTTCGCAGCTCCTGCTGTCAAAGAAAATGGTCCAGTTGAAAGTTATGGTTTTTCAGAGCAACGGTTGCAGCAAGTTGTTGAAACTGAGAGTTTGTTGGATGATAGTGTTGTAGAACAGTCAAATGGTTCACTTCATAGTACAGTGAATACTGTACAAGATCACCTGTCTGCATCTGTGGAGGAACCTATTGGAGAACCCCAAAAGCAGACTTATGCTTCTATAGTATGCACTGAACCTGTGACTAACTAATTATGTTCACAGAAACACATACTTATGGATACATAAAATCTTATGCTCATTATATGTGACCAATTTTGTCTGCTTGGTTCTTTTTGGAAGTTACGTGTTGCTAAAGGACAACCTGCGCCTTCTGTAGCTCCCCAGCATTCAGCTAACAGGAGTGCACTACCGGCTTCAGAGTGGAATCACCATCTTCAGTCCTCTGCTCAGCAGCCCATTTCATCATCAAATACATACGAAAGGCCTGTTGCAGAGACAGCAGATGAGGCAGCAACTCTAGAGGATGAAGGTGAGCTTTTGGGCTTTCATTTGTAACCCATTAAGTTTTGCTCATAAGTTTTTTTTTTTCACTCAGTTTTGTTCACTTCTTTCCTATAAATCAACATATGGGCAGTTTGATACGGGCTTCAACAGTTTTATTTAATAATCTTCTTATTTTTGGTGAATGCTTTTAGGCGAAATAAAGTCTGTTTATGTAAGAAACTTGCCGCCTACTGTATCTCCATCTGAAGTTGAGGAGGAATTTGTGAATTTTGGAAAACTCAAGCAGCCTGAAGGAGTGGTCATTAGGAGTCGCAAGGTTCATGCTCTTCTTTCTTATTCTGTTGTTCCCTCAGGTCCCACTCCAGATGTGTCATTGTATATCAGTCTGAAATTATTAAGCTAAAATATTTCATTGTTGTGCAGGATGTTGGTGTTTGCTATGCGTTTGTTGAATTTGAAGATATTACTGGTGTTCAGAATGCCGTCAAGGTCTACTCTTGAAAACATCAATGCTTGAGTGCTGTTTGCAAAATTTGAATTTTGATTACTTCCCTTACAATACCAATTGAATTTAAATTGGAGATGGAGGCAAATTCGGAGTTCCTTGCCTCCCTACAAATCTGCTTACTGAATCTTTTATTGATTTTTTCTTGTCCTATTTTCTGTAGGCTGGTAGTGTTGAGATTGCTGGACGACAAGTGTACATTGAAGAGCGGAGACCAAACAGCAACATCCCATCTCGAGTGGGAAGTATGTTTCCTTTATTAATATTCTGTGATCTTTTTAACATGTAAAATAAGTGTCATAAATTCTCTAGTGAAAAAATTACAACATTTAACAATGCCTGGCCATTTACATAGTGGTAACATAATGGCCTCCTACATGTGCTCACTGTGATTGGTTGGAAGATCAAGCCGCCCCTAGCTATATTTGGCGACAGCAGTTGGATCTGTTATTGTTTTGTCGTACTAGTGTCATGATAATTGTCTACTCCCGTATTCTAATAATTCTTGCATGTGATATTGTGATTATTTTGTGCAGCAATTTTAGAATTACTTCATAACTGTTTCATCCTACAATCCATGCTGCTGTATTTAGTATGTGGCCACTATCAACGTTCTTAGTTTCATCCACTTTCTTGTGCTAGTTATCTAATGAAAGAAACCCTCGTCCATATGACTGCTTAGTATGATAGATTGTAACTGCACCTGGCATTAGACATATTGGAGCTTTGTTTCTGATTGAATTGTTATGGTAGCCAAATCTTGCTATGCTTCTCTCTATGTTCCAGGCTTTACATAAAGATATGCTCTTTTTGTAATTTTATTTTGATGAATTGTTGTGAACAGGAAGGGGTAGAGGAAGGGGCAGCTACCAAGCAGAGGCACCGAGGGGTCGTTTTGTCTCTCGGGGTTTTGGGAGGGGAGGTGGCTATGACGGAGGTGACCAGGACTACAGCCGACCAAGGGGAAATGGCTACTATCGTCCAAGTCCCCGACAAGAAAGAGCAAACCCGGGCTATCAATCATCAAGAGGCGGGCAAAATTCATCAGAGTTCACTAATTAGGAATATTTTACAATGAGGAAAGGAAATTTTTGGGTCAGCAGAGAACCTTTATTGGTTGCATAAACTACATGCTGGTATTTCGTAGAGGCAGTTTAGCTTGGATATGTTGGGCATGTGAATCATATTTTTCTAAGAAGGGGTTGCTTGACACTGGAATTCTTAATTCAAGAGGTGATGGGTTTGCAATTTTGACCTCAGTTCTTTGCGAAATCTTTGTATGGTCTCTCTTAACCTGTCTAATCTGTTAGACTTTCGCTTTCACCATCTACCAATTTGTGGAGCAAACAATTTAAATGTGAAATGAACATGGTTATCTTATCTGCTTTATTTTCATTACTTCCAGGGAAAAAAAATTGTCAAAAGAACACGAAACGAAAAGGGAAAATGAAAAGGTAAAATTAACAAAATAACTCACAATGTCGTCTCTAGAAGATATAGGTATTTTATTTTTAGTTGAATTGTTGAAAATTGAAATCATCAATATTTACTAGTTTACTTTTAAGCTGGTATTTTTTTTTCCTCTCATTTCATATGGCATGCATCAATGCAAGCTCTCTTAAATATTTTCTGCCAATCATTTTCTTTGAGTTTTAACAGTGATGAAAGCATGTAGAAGTGATGAAAGCATGTAGAAGTGGCACAAGGTCTCATTGCAGTCTTTGCAGATGAGGATAAATGAAATAAATACAATAAAACAACTTTAATAAATTATATAAAAATTTCCCCTTGGAGACAAATCATACAAAAATAAATAAAAAATCTTAGCCCATTTCAGCATTTCTTATAATGAATCTGTATGGTATGGCAGTTCTTCTGCCAAAAAGTAACAAAATGGCATGGCAGTTTTAGTTTGATAGTTGGTACCATTGATAAATCAGCAAGACAAATTACAGACTTAAATCATGAAGCATGAGGAAATGAACAACTGATCATACTACGATTCATTCTGAACTATTGAGCGACAATTATTTATTACAAGTTTACCGCTTCTATTAGAAACATTGTGGCAGAAACATATATGAACATAAACCTGGTGGCATGGCATCTATAACAGATTAAAAGTACAACCATTTTCTCTAGAAAATGTTCACTTAACTAACGTTCTAAGGCCACCAAGTTTCTCAGTTTAAAACTTGGATAGTGGTGGTGTATCTCTATGTACAGCTTCAGACTCTATGCAGCATTAGAACCTGATTTAGTAGTTCTGCAATCTGCTGTGTTAGGAATTCAGGCATTCACAGCGCTCATGGTTCCTCCTTGTACGAGAGGCACTTGAATGTGGCCTTGCATTACCGTATCTTCCTCATCTTCAGCTTCCCAGAGGAAATGAGCATATGCTGCAAGAACATAGCTAAACACAAAGGAAAAAAATGTTTAAGAGGTCATTTTAATCAGTTATATTATCTTTTCTATGATTAAATCTTTACTACTAGTCAAATCTTTTGAAACATCTCCAATCATTCGGACCAACAAATGGTGATCTAGATTGGGAAACAGGATTTGTTCAAAGTAAGAAAGTTCAATAACCAATTCAAGGTCCTGCATATCATTGTCTATGTTCCAGATTGAAGATAATATAGAAAAACATTCATGAACATGTTCAAGTATAAATTCTGAGATCATGTAAGAGTATGTACCTGTCCTCAGGATTTGCTTGAACTGCTCTCTCAAAGTAAGACAATGCCTTCTCACTGTCATGATGAAGTTCCCAAACCAGTTTAGCATATTGCGCCATGATCTCACTGTCCCCAGGATCACCTTGCATGGCCCGCAAATAGTATTGTTCTGCTCCTTGAAGGTCTCCCTTGATCTGTAGGCAATCACGATAAGTTACACAAGTGTGACTAGAAATCCAACTTAATATATTTATATATAAAAAAATAGGTGTTCTATAATAAAAAGAAGTCAGATGCATAGAGAAAAGAGAGATCGAAATGTGCATCGCTCACCTCACACAAGAACTGAGCATAATTTCTTAGCAACAAAGCATTGTTGGGATTCTCTTCAATCATCATCTTGTAATTCTCCTCAGAATTATCACCTCTTCTGGAGCCAGCTTTGGCTGTATCGAGCATGTCAATCCCATTTGCTGCTGCAATGTGCGAGGATGGACTAACTTTTTTAGTTTCTTCTTTGGAATTGGTGTTTTCAAGTTCATTCATACTATCTCCCCTGTCACCTTCTTCCTGGTCATCCTCTATTTCCCATAGAAAACTAGCATATGCCCCAAGAACACAGCTGCAACAAGAAGACAAATAATTAACTTCCAAATGCACTAAATGCAATCTGTCATGTTTTTTGTACTGGGAATCAACTTTGAGACTACTTGATTTTTTGTAAACAACCCAACCTGCAATTTAACCCAACTTAATATGTACGATAATCTAGATTTCCTGCTGTGAAATTAGATTTGAAATTTTCTTTGGAGATGGATTTATACAGGAAATTAATCACCTGTCTTCAGGAGCAGCTTGAGCTGCACGTTCAAAGTAACTCAAGGCTCTATCTTGGTCATGATGGAGCTGCCAAACCAGCTTAGCATACTCAAGTAAAGCCTCACCATCTTGAGGATTCGCTAGTGTAGCACGCAAATAGTAATCTTCAGCTCCATGGAAATCTCCCTTGGACTGCCATGAAAGGATTGAAGTACATTGCACAAAAATTGGAAATCAAGATTTATTTTGTATAGAAGGGAGGTATGAATTTAGCTTCTTCCCAAGTCACTTAATTGGGAAGAAGTTCAGTCAGAACGATCAGGCTATTCAGTTGTTTTAACTCAAGTCACATATAACTAAGGTTAAAAGGCAACATTTTGTTCTCCCTGATAGAGACGAGAAGAAGACTTGTTCAATGCGAATAACAACCTTCACGATGATTAAGCCTAATAGCAGGACCTGAACAAATGCTGTAGCCGAAGCAACTAGAGCTACAAGTCTACAAAAATGAAAAGAACAATAGCAGCAACAGTTGCGAGTCTTAGGCAGGGTATTTGTCTGCAGCCCAGCCAATGGTCAACAAAAAGATTGGATCGTAGAAACAGAAACTAGAAAAGCCTTAGACCTTGCCTTACACAACCACTATTGTGATGCAGATTTGAACTCACAGTTTAGCTCTGGAATAATAGATATTGGAAAATCAGGCACAAAAAATTGTTGGGATTGCTCATTCATTGGACACAAAACATAAGCTCTTTATATTCCAGAATCAAGAATCGAAAATTGGATATCTGCATCAGTTTCTTAACTATATAGCTCTTTCAGTTTTATGAGATAATCATTATAAATGGAACACAACCAAAATTGGGGAAAAAAAGAAAATACTAGCAAAAAAAAACACATGCTTCAACAAAAAATCTTACTTGTAAAGCTTGAGCATAATTCCTGAGGAACAAAGGGTGGCAGGGATATTCATCAACCATCCTCTTATAATACTCCTCTCCATTGCCGCTCTCATCAATATTCGCCATAGATAATTCATCATCCCAAGCATCCCAACCAAAACCAGCAGCCTGAACCCCAAGCCCCGCTGCGAGATACATGGGAGGACTTGCAGGACGTACTTGTTCTTCAACACGCAAACTCTGGATCCCATCCAAACCTTCTTCTTCCTCTTCACCCTTCTCCTCAATCAATCCCATACTCTTCTTCCCAAAACAGAAGTCCCCACCTCCCATCACCGATTCTATGTTCTCTCCTATTGTAATGGTCCTCTCCAGTGGTTCTTGATCTGAACCTTGAAAGTCAAGAATGCCTGAGTGAAATATCGAGAAAGACGGAGCTGTTTCCAGCATTGAATTGTTATCTTGATAGGAAGAATACTTTCTTGGAGCAACCGAATTTCGAAACTCTTCCATGTCACAAGAACTATCAACTAGCCCTTCCAAGTTTCCGTCAGACCAAGCTCGCCGAATCGCTTTGAGTCCTAAACTCTTGGATTCTGAATTGAACTCTATGTGAGAGTTTGGAGAAGAAGAGTTGCATGAAAAAGATGTCAAGTTGAAATGGTGATGATGAGCACTATTGGGACTGTCTGAGAAGGGTGAGAGGAGTGTTTCAATGACTGGGGTTGATGAGCTTCTGAGCAGCATTTTAATAAAGCTTTTTATACAATTACTAGTCTTTGGCTTGCCTGTAAATGGAAACAATATTGAATTTTATATATATAAAAAATAAAATAAAAAGATTGAATCAGAACCTCTCATTTCAGTACCAGATCATGTTCATGTGACCAAACCTAAGGAATATGTAGGCTCAAGTTGCATCACAGACAGTAGGTAAGTTGGAAATTTAGCTAAAAACTTATCAATTATGCACATGGCTTTAAATGTACAACACATGGAAGAACTGCCATTCATTCATTCATCCAAAGAAAGAAAAACGAACATGTATCTTTAGGTGTATAGAAAGCGATAACCATGTTGGTTTGGTTGCAATATTAATCAAAGCCAAATAAGTAACAAGATGCACGAAATTCCATGAATAAAGAAAAATATGACATGAAAATCACCAGAAAGAATGTGAGGAAGCTTGTGACCAAATTAATCTTTTCTGGTAAAAATAATTTGTGGGTTATGAGCATTGGGATCTAATTAATTCATACAAGGTTTAGTTTAGGTGAGTGTTTATGTATTCATCAAGAACCAAGAATAGTGTAAGAGTAGTGTTCCAAGGCATACCTCTCTCCCTTCACTTTTGCTTGCTTATTGTAAGGAAAGAAGGTTTGTGCTAATTGTATTGTAAGGAAGAAATGAGAAGGTGAAAGGAACTTGATGTGGCTCAAGGATCTATTCTATTGCAGTGGCAGAGCCGCAGAGTACTTTTTTGTTTTTTTGTTGTTTTATTTATTTATTTATTTGTACAAGTTGAATTTGTCATTAATGTGAGAGATATGTAAGCTGGGCCATGAAGTAGTATTTTTATTGTGAATTTTCTTTATTGGCTGCTGGGAAAGACAGCAAGCTCTGGCACGTGTAACTTTCATTGAAAGGTGTCATGCATTCTTTCTTGATCTTTTGGGTACAGGTTTTTTAAGCAACATTCCAAAACAACACCGCTTGATTTTGATTTTATCTAATTTTATATAAGCGATATTATGGGGAATCCAACTCTGGAACTCGGAGTGCAGGGATAACACTTGAGTTACACCACTTCATTTTGATTTGATTCAAAGGTCAAGAAAAGTGGCATGGGCTTACACAAATTTTGCCCATTTCAAAAGGCCTATGAGTCATGGGCCCGTATGTCTTTCAGTGGAATAGCAGTTTTGGACTGATGGACTACTTGGTTAGAATTTGACCATAGACCGTTTTATAATTAGGTGAGTCATTTTATAGTGAGGGCCTTATATGGCCTTTAGGTAAGGTTTTATTTTTTAATTGTTGAATTAGGCTAATCAATTTGATCTAATAGTTAAAATATAGGGACTCACTTAAGGGCCGTATATAAGACCCTTACTATAGAATTCTAGTACATAGAAAAGGCGCTTAAAATAGAGTAATGACTTGATTTACATTATTGATAAATAGGTTACACTTTTTTATGTCATGCCATATAAGTTTGATTGTGTTCACCTAACTAATCGATAGATACTGTTATACTTTAAAAAAATTAAACCAGCATGACTCTCTCTCTCTCTCACATTAAAATAGGTGGTTGTTTTAATGCAATGATGTAGTGTACACGTCAAAATACCATGTAAATTTATACACGAAAACTAAAACACAAACAGTTTGCTATTAAGCATTTTCCGTAATTGTTTAAAAAAGTTTCAGATGTGATATCAATCAACCGTAACGAGTTAGTTTTATTTATGATCTTCTTCAGTTCTATATCTATGACTAGGGTATATCAAATTGTTGTTAGCTAGGCTTCTTTTTACTAAATACAAGACAGGTAGAACCACTTTTGATTTTGCAAGTGAAAATGGTACTTGGAATATACACTGTGCCAGCCAAAGCAAAGCATCAGAATTTCCCAGTTTGATGCTAACCAAATATAGTTATTAGTTAAGGACTCTGGCTCACCAAATTAGAAATTACTGTTATGTTAGCTGCTTAAGTCAATTACATGATTGAAAATTTGAAAGGACCATAAAATCTCACCCTGAAGTTACCTTAATTTTAGCTCAGGGACTGTGCATGTAATTAAGCCAAATCAACAACCTCCTCCTTCACCTCCCCTACACCTTCCAAAATTAAACCTCGGTGTAACAAAAAACCGTGGGGTCAAACTCTCCCACATTGACATTTGTCTTTCCCACATAACCAACCCTCCATTATTCTACGCTGTTTTCGCACAATTCCACCTTGCAGGTGCCCTCATTCTCTCTCTCCCTTCCTCCCTTTTTTCAACCATATCTCCCTTCCCCCTTGATGCATGCCCTTGCCTCTCGTCGTCCAAGAAGAGGACGACGAGCGGAACCATCTCCATCCTCGCCACTACTACCATCACTTTTTTAAAACACATTCGTCCATCTCTTTGATCCTCTGTCTATCAATTGTCACCAAAAACAATAAAAAACAAAACAAAAAGTATATACGTAAATTATAGCTAGCCTCTATTGAATATCCGTCGATCATAAAACCTTCAAGAAGACGCGATTTGAATTTATTATTCAATCGCGATGACAATGTCCTCAATCAATCTTAGCTCCGTTCCAACTCCTGGAACTCAACGTGATATCGGCCCAGGACATTGCGCCTATATCACGCTCCATGCGCACGTACGCCATTGCATGGGTGCACCCAGATCGAAAGCTATCGACGCGGGTGGACACTCAGGGCCACAACAATCCGACATGGAACGACAAGTTTGTGTTCCGGGTGGACGAGGATTTTTTACACGAGGACACCTCCGCCGTGATGATTGAGATCTACGCTCTCCATTGGTTCAAGGACGTCCATGTGGGCACGGTTCGTGTCCTGGTGGGTAACCTTATCCCCACCCCGCAAAGCCTCACCACCACAACCCTCAGCTAGGCATGCGGTTCGTAGCGCTCCAGGTGCGCCGCCCGTCGGGCCGGCCGCAGGGGATTCTAAACATCGGGGTGGCGCTGCTTCACAGCTCCATGAGGAGCATGCCCTTGTATTCCCAACTCAGCACATCAGCCGTCGGATACAAAACCTTGATGGGCGAGGAAGACCCACATCGCAGTAGTCAAAACCATCATGCAGGCAGTCAAATGACGACGTATTCGAAGCCGGAGCTACGGCGCAGCAAGAGCGACTCCAGCTCCATGTTCGGGTCGGAGCTGAGAGCCACAGAATTTAAAAACAAGGGCAAAAATGTAAAAGCGAGCTCAATGGTCAACGGGTCAGAAGTCAGCATAAAAAAGAACAAAAAAGGTCGTCTGTCCAAAGCCAGCTCGATCATTGGTGGCTCAGAAATAATTATCAGGAAGAGCAAGGACAAAAAGGGAAAATCAAGCTCCGTGCTTAGCGCCTCAGATATAAGCTACAAAAAAGGAAAGCCGAGCTCCATACTCGGCGCCTCAGACGTGAACAGCTCGGTGGCCCCACCAAAGTACGGAAAAGACAAAAAAGGGAAGCCGAGCTCCGTTCTCAGCGCCTCCGAAGCCAGCGTGCGGTACCCACAGAAAAATCGTATTACCGCAAGCTCCATACCCAGCGCATCCGAACCGGAAGACCCGCCCAGAAGGCAACCCGCCAGTTACAAACCATCGCCGAAATTCAACCTGGCAGAAAATTACGGTTCTACCCCCGGACGGAAGTCGGCGCCGCGAGCTGGCAAATCGCCGTTCTACAAGCTGCAGTCGCCGTACGAGCAGTACGCGACGCCGAGGAAATCGAACATGATGGCGGTGCCGTTCATAACGGAGTCGGAGCTGGGGCCATCGCCGTCGGAGGTGGCGGCGGCGATCGCGAAGGAGCGCGTGGATCAGGACACGGAGAGCTCCGTGGTGGTGGGCGCGTGGAACGAGGAAGAAAGCGTGGAGGGCTTGCAGTCCAAGCTCGAGCGGTGGCGCACGGAGCTGCCGCCGGTTTACGATCGCGGAGAGTTCTCGAGCTTTCCTTCCAGCGAAGAGCGCCACCAGCGGCGGCACAGCGACGGCGGAAGCGGGCTCTTCTCGTGCTTTAGTAATATTTGTGGCATCGAGTGTTCCATTGTATGCGGGTCGGGCGATTCGGACAGTAAGACCCGGAAGAGGAATGGTAGCAAGAGTGGTGGAAAGGTCCCACGGATCCCCTCAGCCGGAAATCTAAGCTACATGTGAAAGGACCCGGATGGAGATGGGTAAATGGGCCAGGTTTTTTTGTTTTCCATAATTTGGGCGGGCAACGGTCGTGAAAGATGATGGAAGTTGAAATCAACCTCTTAGCTCGTGCTAACTTGCGCCAAGGGTGATGCTATTAACGAAGAAAGAACAAGAGAAAAGTAAGGGCAGGGCATGGGCGCAGGATTAGCAAGTGCACACCAGGGGGGTTGATGATAGTGAATTGCACTTGGTTAGGCCATTCTCTCTCCTCTTCCCAATTTTAGTTTTGTATTTATCGAATTTCTGCTGTGTAATTTATTGTTTCCCCCAAAAACAGAAAAACAAAACAAAATACAAAGGACCGCCCAAATTCAAATTTGTGTTTATTTATATTATTGTTGATGTAGAATATAAATCTTATATGAACATTTTTTTCATTTATCGAATTATCAGTAACGTGGCGTGGGATATTGGATCTTTAGGTTTTTTTTTTTTTTAAAAAAAAAATTTGTTTTGGTCGAATAAGATATTGGTTCCTCATATCTCTTTAATTGAAAAAGCATCCAAAAAAAAAATATATGGGATTTGAGTAAAAAAATAGTAAGAAGATTGAGTTTGACATTTGTGTTTCAAGGCTAATGTGCTGAATGATACACCATCCAATATACATAAGACATGTGGAAATATTTTATTTTTATTTTAAAAAAGCAATGCAGTAAATTGGAGAGTCAAAAACACATGTCATATGTATATTGGTGTATCCAAAACACGCAAGAGTAATGTTTTAGAGATATTATATTTTAGAAAAAAAATTACTTATAATAAATAGTTCAGATGAACATTTATCAAACAGATATTTTCCTCTCATCTAACTCTAATATCAATGTGCATACACCTGAGGAGGTAGAAAGGGGAAGATCATAGAAGAAGTATATACCTGACCAAGAAAAGAGGAAGAAATGAAGAGGGAAAAGTTTGGCGGCAAAAGGGGGGAGCACAAAATGAACCAAACCGTATCCTAAAAGCCACATTTCAGCTGTCTAAGATCTAAATCTGATTATGGAGAATATACACCCAATCTTTTGCGGGCCACACCAAAATACACTTCTGTACTATACTTTCACCAGACAACCAAGAAGAAGTTCCTCCACCATACGCGCCAAATTTCCAACAATTAATAAATTTGGCGAAAATTATTTATAATGCTTATGTTCTTGAATAACACCATGGTGTGAATTGCATTATTTGATACGCTCATATGGGCTTCAGTTGTAAATATTTCATTCTTTATAAATGTTTTGTTTTCTTAAAAAACACTTATCAATTTCTCTTAAAAAAACACTTATCAAATGAAATTTACTCACTAATAATTTAATGATAGTTCTCTCTAATATCCGAAGAAAGTCATTTTTTGGTTGACAATGACGAGATTTTAAATTACTCAA
Organism: Prunus fruticosa; assembly: GCA_018703695.1. Lineage (NCBI taxonomy): Eukaryota > Viridiplantae > Streptophyta > Magnoliopsida > Rosales > Rosaceae > Prunus > Prunus fruticosa. Next base: position 4,871,844 of record CM031917.1, read on the forward strand.
ACACGAATGCAAAGGTGCCTTAACTAACTGATATGATCCACATGTATAATACTGAGAGAAATTATAAATTCGAATTTGTCATTAAACAAAAGAAAAATAAAGAAAAATATTTGTCTAGAAGAAAAGAGGCTGTAGCGCGTGGGCAACAAAGTAAAGTGCAGAGAGGGTGGAGCTGTCTCAGACTAAAAAATGTATGTTTATTGTTTAGTGGTCCCCACAGGTTCCCCGGTCAGCCGCGGACTCTGTCGGCTTACGTGGCGGTGAGCCAAAATGCCCTCGAGTAGCTGAGGCACGTGACTTGGCTCCCACTTTGTCGACTTGTCCCTTCAACCCACAACCTCTTCTTACCTTTGGATAGTCCCACTTCTTTTTTTTATTAAATTTATTTTTTTCGCCACAAGCTTTAAAACTTGCTATTTGTCTGTTTTATATTTTCCTTTTCTTTTTATACCCTGCTATTTCTGCTTTCTCCTTTCTCATTAGAAAATAATAAATATATATATATATATATATTGTACAAGACAGTTTGGCTTTCGGCATGGAGAATATATTTTAATTATTCGAACAAAAAGAAAATAGTATGTGTTTAGCTTGGTCCAACAAAAAGTCCATTTTTAAAAATATAATATTTGAGTAGAGCTATAAAACTCAATCCAAGATATAAGATGAATGAAGTTCACAATTTTCTCAAGGGAAAATGACAAATTTCTATAAACATAAATTACATACATACTTAATAATTAATATCAAATGAATCAAGATATCGTGTGTAAAGCGATCCACAGGTGAGTTGTTAGTCTAGAAGAAATAGTCTTCCCTCCCTAATATTTTTTTGCACATTAAATTTCTACGTTCGCATTAAAATATGTGTATCTGCACTTTTATAGGCAAAAAGTTATATTTTTTTCCTGTAATTTGACGGTTTTACTATTTTAGTTCACGTAGATTATTTTTGTCAATTTTATTTATGTAGTTTTGAATCCGAGCAATTTAAGAACAAGTTACAATTTCTTTCAAAATCATTCCAATTTCGTTACAAATTATGTCAATTCCTATACTCAAAATGCAATGAATTTGAAAGGAATTTGACATAATTATAACGTGTTATTGAATTGCTCAAATTTAAAACAGTAGGGATAAAATTGAAACAACGAATATTAAAATAGTAAAGCCAGCCAACTACAGGAACTAAATGTGACTTCTCTGTTAATTTGATCAAAACCCATGACCATGACCATAATCAGTTAAGTTGTGATTTATGGTACTAATCAAGAATATATGCTATTACTGATTTATCACCCCAAAAAAACTACACCACCAATGAGATAACTATAATCATGCGTCGAACCCATTACAAAATTGCATTGTCTTTGCATTCACATGAGTCGAAATGAGAGACTTATTCCAACCAAATGAAAACAGCTCCAACTAAACCTTGTTGTGAGTTAATTGAATTCATAGAGAGAGAGAGAGAGAGAGAGAGAGAGAAACCTAAGAGAGAACCCCTAGCCACCACCCCCATGCTTTTTGTCCTTTCTTCCTCTCTTTTTCCTTCCCTTTCCACATCCTCCCCTTCCCATTCTCTTTGCTTTCATCTCCCGCATCGTCTCCCTCTTTGTTTCATTGGCTCATTTATGACGTAATTCTATAATAGATATATGCAAATCTATCCTTTTTCGGTGTATTTTCTCTATTTGCCAAGGAGGAAAGTTGATTGGTGCAGATCTTTTCTCTCTCGGTGCTTTCAGACATTAGGTTGGCTTTGTGACAACGGAGGTTGCAATTCGGCTGATTTAGTTTCTTTATTTTTGAAACAAGTTACATAAACTCTCTTGGGGTTTTTTTGGGTGTAGTTTTCACCTCTCCTTTATAAGAGTTTTTCACTTCCTGGCATGGTTTTTTCAAGCTTTATTTCTTTTTTATTGTTATGAGTTTGCAATTTTAATGGGGATGCCTTCGATCATGCGTGATCATTAGTGGAGCCGCACTAGATTGTTTTAATGTTGATGTTAAATTTCTCCATAATTGTAATTGTCATTTGTAATTAGTAATTTTTCTTTTTATGAGTGCAATTTTCAGAATTTTTGAAAAGAAACCAAAAATAAACTTCTTGTGAGTATTGTATGACTCTATGTTTTTCTTTAGTAAGTGAAGTATTCTTTTGTTATGAGTTTGCAATCTTAGTTGGGATGCTACAATTTAAAATTGGAATATGTTATTCCTTCCTATTATCGAAATTGTTACCCTCGAAACAAGTATAGGAGAATTTTTGTCATGCACGGAAAAAAAAAAACTCCTCCATTTTCACATAAGACAAACATTTTTTCTTGGAAAATCTTGTAGAAATATTGATTTCTCACAGGTGTTGGAGTTTTAAATCCACAAGCGCATATGTGTTTAATTGTCTTGTGCACACCTCTCTAAATTTAAGAGCATATTCTTTTCATTTTTGCCCCTCGAAGTGTTTACTATGAACTCCATAAGAAATTGAAACCAATTTCAGATCTCATTCTTCCTGAAAAAAAAAATACTAATATAGAAGAAAAAATTGGAAGGAGAGTCAATACACCATAACGAACGAAAGACTGCAAACACATTTAATGAATGCAATTCAAAATCCAAAATTAGAAGTATGTAATCAATTCTTAATATAAAATACTTATTCGAGAATAAAATAATAAACAATGAATAAGCCAGAAAGGTTATTTAGATGGTAAATAAACTTGGTTTTTAACTTTTTACAGTGCAAGTAGTAAGTAACCCAACAATTGTTAGTTAATTGTAAAAAAATTACACATAGGGGCAAACTAAACATTGCAACATTGACTTATTTGTACCTTTCTTTCCTAAACAATCAATTGATTAGACCATCTCTACCAAAAACAAATTCTTGAGAAGTGGCCCCCTAATTCCATAATTTTTAATGATAATTAAGTTTGTTCTATTATAATAATCAATATGCTTTCCCTTTCTTGTTATTTTTCTCAGCTTTACTGGAGGGCCCACCATCCACTGTCAGTGCATCTCTCTTTAGGTCTCAACTTTCTAAAACAAGGTTTTGTGCCCTTTGTCTTCCCAATAGTAGACAGCACATAAGGAGAAATAAGAACAGAATAATGCTTTTTGCTTGTAAAAAGACTCAACCTTTAGTTTTTAACCTCTGCTTTTTATACTTTAAGCAAAGCTAAGACACACCTAAGCTCAAATTAATAGTGATCCCTAAGTTTGATTAGAATAATTGTAATTTAGGTCTAGGATTATGCAGCAATTTCAATTAAAAAGAAGTGGTATTTGCTAACCACAGATTTGAATCTTTGCCCATTACCTAAAAAGACACTCTGAGAATGGTATTTCTCAATCATACTTTCTTACTCAAACTTTTCTTAATGAGAAAAGAAATACCGCGTTAACAACCATACAATCTAAAATTAACGAAAAAAGAGAAGAAAAGTGTTATTCTCATTTTTAATTTGTCAACTTATGCTATATCTGCATTATTTTAAATTAAAAGTTACTAAACTTAGATTGCAGAATGAAAAACTAGGACCGTGAATAACAGCTCAAAAACGAAAAAGAAAATTAAGTAAATAATTTGTTTGATTAGATTAAAAAAAAGGGGGCTCCTACTTATGAGACCTATGCTGCCTATAATAATACTTAATCAGTAAAAGTAATTGACATCCCAAGAACTAGCACTGTTACCTGCACAAATTTTCTATATATGCAACTAGAATCCCCATTTTCCTCATTGTCCAAATTAAAAGGCCCGACAAGCCAAAGTTTAATATTATCATTAACCATCATACCAAGACCAAAAAGCTAAAAATACCATCATACTGGCTAGGAACTTGTATCATTTCCAACCTTTCATCATACCACCACACTATTATTTTAATTATTCCCATTAATTCTTTCTTCTAAACCTTATCATGCCCACACAAAATGACCATAAAAGCAAAAGATAATCTTTGTAATTAGAGCAACACAGCAACCTAACAGCTCCAATTTGTATATGCTTCAACATAAAATTTTATAATATGATTATGTCTATCTATACTTTTTTTATTATAAAAAAGGTAGTCTTTATAATTTTTTTTTAATACTACTTGACTCTTTATATTTCTCGTTATACGAATCATAGTTTGACACATGTGTAAAAATAATTCATCAAAAATACAAATTTTTTTTTTTTTGCACACATATCACAGGGGAAGTATTTTCCTCTTCTTTTTTTTTGCCAAAGTTAGACCGGAGAAAGAGAATTTCCTTACGCATATTATTAAAGTATTATGGGTTCTAATACGAAATTATTGTTCGAATATGAGAATTTCCTTACGCAGATTATTTTTTTGCCAAAGTTTGTCATTGTTTATTTGGGGTAATAAGTGATTTTTAAAAAAAATTGGGAAGCTCAAGCCCGTTGGTAAACTATTAGAAAATCACTTATTGTTAAAAATCGCTGAGAGAAAGCTGTAAGAGAAAGCAACTAATGAGGTGCTTTCATTTTCTGATTATGCGGGAATTAATTTCGAAAGGCGCTAGGTTTAATGATTATGCGGGAATCATTTTCTGATTACGCGGGAATTAATACCATCAACACTCTTAATAAAAAATTTATCAAATGTTACTTCTCTCACAGCTAATTTCTTACGACAGTAATTATTTTCACAACTGACAAACTGCCCCGAGACTCAACAGAGAGAAACAGATTCTTGAAAGATATGAATCATGTCAAGGAAAAATGAGGGTGGGTGGTGAGAGTGCAAGGCGCACTAGCAGACATATGGGCCCCATCATCATCACTCTCTCCACCACCTCTCCAACCTACCCCTCCCTTCCTTCCCTCTTTGCTCTGCTTTTGCCTTTGCCTTTGCATTCTTCCCCTTCTTCCTTTGTGGTCCATCTATATACAAAACTCTCAAACAAACAAACAAATTCCCACAACTCTCAAACTCCCAGTCTTTTCTTCTCAAACCCACAATTTCTTTGACCTCTTCAAAAACTTCAACCTTTTCTCCTGTCTCTCTCTTGATCAATTCATGGAAGGCACACTTGGGTTACTTGGTGGTGGTGGTGGTGGTTCTTCCGGGGCCTCATCAAATGAGTCAGCAATGTCAAAGGTGGAGGTGGTGGAGCAAGACTATGTGGGGATGTCATCTGAGGCAACCTCATACCCAGCTGAGGCAGAGCTTGAGCTGGGCCTGGGCCTTGGCCTGAGCCTTGGTGGTGGTGGAGGTGGTGCAGGGAAGCAGCCAAAGCCATGTGCATGGGGTGAGCGTGGTAGAATCTTGACTGCTAAAGACTTCCCTTCCATGGTGGGCTCTGCAGTTCCTTCTTCTAGGTTCTCTCACAGACCCAATGCTTCTTCTGCTGTTGCTGTTTCTGGGACTAAGAGAGCTGCTGACTCTGTTTCTCAAGAGGGTGGCTCTCCCACTGCTGTAAGGTGAGGCTATTCATGGAAAGTAAGCTCTTTTAAATATATATATATATATATATTTATTTATTCATAAAAAGTATAAATTTTTACTCTTATGTTCTTGTGTTTGACTGCTGAGAAAACTGAGAAATTGCACATTCTCTTCTTGTTTTTGTGTCCAGTCCAGGAAAATAGAAAACTTAAGAAAAACCAAGTAGCTGTGTTCGCTTGGCTTATTTTATACCCTCTTAAGAAAAATTTAAAAGAATTTTTTTTAATAACAATTTTCTGTTTCATATATTTATTTTCTTTTTTCTTGATTAATATTGGTCTGTTATTATCAGTCTGTAATCTTTTTCATATTGCATCTAGTTTTTAATCTGTTTACGACTATTGAATTATAGAAAAAATAACTATAATCTTTCACTCTCTTTATCTAGTCCTAAATATTTTATTTAAATTTATTGTGTTTTATATGCCATTGAATTGTAGTATTATACACTGTTGAATGCCCGCTATGTATTTTATAAAAAAGTTATGGGAAAAAAACAGAGAATGTATTGTTTATTCTGACAATTAAGGTTATGAATGCTCTGTATCTCTGGTTTTGTATTTTGGATCATTGATTGTTGTATTTTGTGTTATGAAAACAGTCAAGTTGTGGGATGGCCACCTATTAGTGCTGCAAGGTTGAATAGCTTGGTTAACCAAGCAAAGACTGCAAGGGCTGAAGATGACAAGGAAGATGGGGAAAAATCTAAGGACACTTCTAAGAAGAAGATTAACATGGGTAATAAGACAACTGCTAAAGAGAAAGGGCGTCTCGGATTTGTGAAGGTGAACATGGATGGAATTCCTATAGGGAGGAAAGTGGATATGAATGCTCACTCTTGCTATGAGACATTAGCTCAAACACTGGAGGACATGTTTTTCAGCCCCACTACAGCTATTGGTTAGTTCTCTTTCTTTGCCTTTGGTACCTTTGGCACAATCGAAACGAGTACTTTAACTCAAAAGAATGGAGGCTCTTTGTTTTGGTTCATGTTATGATCATCAATTGGTCAGTTTTGATGCACTGTGT
>CM031917.1:4878440-4943594 GCA_018703695.1 Prunus fruticosa
CAAATGAGTTTCAAGTTTAGAATCTGTGAAACCCCGTATTTTTAAATAAATATATATATGTTCATTTGAATAACTATAAAATATATTTATTATTTGATTTTCTCTAAATGAGTACCCTTAGATATTTCTTGTGTATTAAATAGCTAAAAAAATCTCTTTTATCTTTATCAGCAAGTTAATTTGGACAAAAGGATTGACATGGTAAATATTATATATATATGAGTTTTAATCATCTTAAGGTAGAGTGGACGTGTGGTTAGGCACATCCATAGTTCATCCTTGTCACCTATATATGTGTCATTGTTCTAAAGCTCAAAGCTTGTGTGTTTTGACAACTCATGTAAGAAATTAGTTAATAAATATCTTGATCCTATCTTCCTACATTCGTATTCATCCTTAGTCATCAAGCTTATCCACACATCTATTCTTGCTTCATGCCCAAGTATTGTAAGAGTATAAATAAGGCCTCTCCCATATGTTGTCAATAACAAAAACGAGAAAGAGAGAAAGGAAGTGAAATACTAGAGAGAGAGAGAGAGAGAGAGAGAGAGGTGATGAAACTCTTGGAGCTGGCTTTGAGTGATAGTTTATGAAGATAAGTAGATGGGTTGTCTTGCCAATTTATTTAAAGGGTTCTCATTAGCGAGGTGAGTGGTTTATGTAATGTGTTCTAAAAGTTCTTAGTTTGTGATAAAATATGAAAAGCATGAATTATCGTGGATTTATTTTATTTACAAATATCTCTCGATTTCAAGTCAAGCATGTCTAATTTGGTGCAATCTTTCACACTATATATATATTGATTGGAATATAAAGTATGTATTATTCATGGAACATGAGAACTTCAATGTTGGAGTATCCGAGGGATAGATGTACCACACGGGGACATAGGGCAATGAGGCCAATAGGGATCACGTGGTTGGTTACATGCTATGAAAGATAACCAAGATATGAAGGGATGATGTGATATGATCTGGATTGGTGTATCTTTTCATGATATTTTCTAGAGTGTGTAAAACGGCATTGCTTGACTGGCATATTTTATAATCTACTCACTGAGCGGTGGTTGCTCATCCCTCACCCTGTTTAATTTTTCAGATGAATTAGTGGGCAAGACAAGGACTAAAACGGTTGAGGCTGAATTAGATGAGAGTGATAGTGCTTTATTTATTTATTGTAAAGTTGTAAGATTTTTGGGAGCTATTTTTATAAGAAAAGTTTATTTTATGCTTCGGCTTCTTTTTATTTATTTTATTTTACTCACGCACCGGGCGCGGGGTTTCCACCTACCCCCGGGTCCGGGGCGTGACAAAATGGTATCAGAGTAAGTTTATCATAGCATGTACATTTATATCTACCAAACACATCCTATTATTCTAACACCCAATTGTGAAACCTCATATTATTTTTTTATATACGTACACTAATATTTAAAATTAATAATTTTAATACTATATAAATAAGTTGCATGGCAAGCCATGTGAAAGCTTTTGCTATAACCTATCAAAACTATTATATGGTTTTAAACTATGCCAATTCACTTCAATCTTATATAATATTTATACACAAGTGTTTAGAAAAGTTTGACGTGTTGCTTTTTAGAGTCCTCAAAAACCACAATAGCATGGGGTGGTGAATATTAACATGATGTGTAAGAATAATAGGAAGTCTTGTAGATATAAATGTAATTGGAAAGTGCTTACTAAGCACTCTCCGGAGCCAACACCTAAAGACTAAGGGCATGTTTACGTATCAGTAATGGGTATGTGAGGAAAGAGAATGATTTCCATTCCTGACTTCCCCTGCGTTTACTTGCAATCAGGAATGAAAAAATAAGTGGGCCCTACCTCAAAATCCGTAATCACATCCCCTCAAAATCGGGTATCAGATCACCTAAGGGGGAGTAGTCGATACGATTCCCATTCCTGTTTTCTCTTAATAACTTCCAAAAATACATTTACTACTTTACCATAATTCCAAAAAACCCCAAACCCTAAAAAAAAAAAAAAACTCACGCCAATAAGTTCCAAGACGCTCCAACTTCTTTTTCACGTTCTCGTTCCAGACACAACCTCCCATGAGCCGCAGCAACGCCTTGTACTATGTAAATCATTCTATCTATCTTCTTCTTCTATCTTTTGTCTTCACATTCATCACAAAACATAGTACGGTCATAGATAAAGTCTTTTGTGGAGATTATATATCTCTTTTTTTGGTAGTATGAAGATTATGCAGGTCATTATTATTTGATTGTTTACTAGTTACGTAGGTGAAAGATATATATTTATTGGAGTTTATTTTTTCGTTTGAAATTGGCTCTTGACAAAGCTGTTATTAACATTATCATTGAAAATTAGTAAACAATAACAATGGGAATCAACCCCATTCCTTTGCTAATTCCATATGTTTAGTAAACAGCTTTATGGGAATGATTCTTCCCATACCGATTCAGGAGTTCCCCGATTCCTAAATTCTCTGATTCCTTACTTTCTCCATTACTCGATACGTAAACATGCCCTAAATGGGGTGGCAGTTTTACCTTCAAGCCACCCATGTAATCTATAAATCCTAGGATGTAGTCTAGAAATCCCTAGGTTAGTTATGTGGCACCATGTTAAAGCTTCAACCAAATTTTCTTTACCGACTCTAACTACTATAAATAGTCCTACATAACAGTTATTGGATCATAAGTTCTTCAAGTTACAGTAGTTTCCTAAAAAAAAAAAAATCATAGACAAAAGAACTAAGTGTGGGGAGGTTTTGAAGAAGTTCAAAGTGTTTGAGCTTACAACTGGGAGTTATACAATAGCTTTGGATTTGAGGTAGGTGTTCTTTCTTGGGGAGGTTTTGCAAAAATTGATTTCATTAAATATTGTGAGCACTATATTACGCTTGGTAATATTGTTTGATTATTATCCTTGATATTGGGTGTTTACATGATTGTCAATTATCATTATAATTTGATTAATATTGACATGTTCATATGTTGTCGGTGATGGTTGGAATTTTTGGGGTTGATAAAGAAATTATGGAAAAGAGGATAATGGGAAAAAATTTTGTGTAGTTGAGTCTAACCATTGTAGGGACCAAGTTCAGGCGAGCCCGTGTGCACAGGAGATTAGGAAATCGGCAGTATAATTGTCGATTGGGTGATTTGGGCTTGGAGATCAATGGTATGGACAAGATGACTAGCAAAAGGGGAATTATGGGATGATTGAAATGGGTGTTAGTTTATATAATGGGGCATTTGGAATCACAGTGGTAAAAAGCATGGTATGGGACATGCAGATTTGCTAGCCCAATTATATAGATTAACGGGTTGGGTAGAATTGAAGTTCATTCATACATTGCATAAATTGTACATTAAAAATCTCACTAATCATATAGGGCCTCTACTGAGCATGTAATGCTCACCCCTTAATGAATTTATTGCAGGTTTTGAATCTGAAGTTTAGTTGTGACAAGGAAACAAGAAGAGTGAGTTGCAGATAGTTTTGGATGTTTTGTTAAGAGTCTGTACTTTCCTGAAATTTTGCTTGTAAAATTACAATGTAATTTACTTTGGTTTGAATAGAAGTTTTATGTCTAATTCTCATGTTTCTTGCTATTTAAATTTTGTAATTTTAGTTTTTTTTAATATTTTTTATATTTTTTATATTTTTACCTCACACTCTCAATAAATAAGTAAATAAATTGGGGTGTGACAAGTTGGTATCAGAGCATTAGGTATACAATCCTCCAGAATAGAAGTTATCATCATTTAAGTTATTTTTAGTTTAGAAATTAAGATTTAGAAGTATAATATGTTTTTTTTTTTAGCTTTGTATTTTAGATACTAATATTTTGGTCATGGCAGATTCTATGGAGTCAATAGAAGGTGATGATACTTTTGGAGGTTTCCATGTATGCCCAGGAAGGACTGTTACCATTAAACATAGAAAACTATAACAACAACCTGAGGCATGGCTCAAAATTTTGTATGAAAGAAAGGATAAGGAGTACTGCCATAAAGAGACATCATTACCCTCTCCGATGCAGCGACAAGTAGCAATGCGTAGTATTTGGTCAAGGAGGGAATTCTGGGATGGTGCCTATGAGAACATACAGAATGACAATATTTATAATTCTGCAGTAGTAGAACTTTTAGAGGAAAGTGGTAATCAGTGGCCACCATGTAATTACCAACCACAACGGATCCCAAACCCTCCAAGTGATAATGAAGATTTTGCTCAGGAACCTACTTATGAGCCTACTTGTGTAACATCCCGGCCCTAAAAATAAGTAAAATAATTAAATTAAGAGGAAATAAATTGGAGTAAACAATAAAATAAAATGATTTGAATTAATTAAGGTTTTTGAAAATTTAAAATATTATTTAATATAAAAAGGGTCAAAAAGGTCATTTTAAGTTCGGGAAGGAATTTGGGAATTTCGATTGTACCGGTGCGTAGAGCACGTCGAAACGAGTCCGTAGACACGTAGTGGGCTCAAATCGGAGTTATAACGAGAAAAGTACGATCTAAATACTCCGAGGGGTAAACTCGTAATTTAGGAAAATCTGATTTTTATAAATCTGATTCTCCTTCTCTCTCTCTCCCTCTCACTCTCTGCAAAACAGCCCCCCCCCCCCCCCCCTCCCCCCTTGTGAATTGCAGCAAATTGTGTTGTGGATATGAATTTAGAGATGAGGGTTTGATTGTGGATAGGGTTAAGATGAGCGAAGTTAAATTATTGAATAAAAAGCATTAGATTTGAATTCCTGTGGACTTCGCACCACGTCTTCACCCTCAAGATTTATGAGTGTGGTTTGCCTCTTGGTTGTAGTCCAAGCCACTAGTACTCTTGTCCACAAACTCCCCAGGCTTGCAGCTCCCAGGAAAGCCCCTTGAACCTCCTCCATTATGTGCATCGTTATGCAAGTATTGATCTTTGATCTGAAGTTCTGCAGACTCGTGGAACTGTGAAGAAGATGACCTCTTGCTCAGAGGCATCACCCCTTGGTAGCCACAATAACCATGCATAGGCTTTGCATCAAGTTTCTTTGACATTGCCTGATTTTATGTATATTGATTATTACCCTGGGAGGTGCCACGTTTGTGGAAACGTTCCTATCCACATTGTCTTATCTCAATATCCTATAGGAGAAAAGCTGAAAAGCTGAAAGGTTGAAAGTCCTGAATCTGTTGAGTCGAGATAGATGATGACTACAATTCAGTAAAGATGATCCTCTGGAGTATTCCTCTTGAAGGATCATATTGGCAATGTCGTCTGTCAATTTTAAGGAAAGAAGGAAAATATTAACAAGTCAAGGAGTTTTGAGAAGGTTAGAAAGCAAGAATGGAAGTGTCTAGCTTTGAGAAAGGATTAAGCATTACAACAGCTATCAGAAGATATTTTAGCGGAAGAATGAGACTTCTCTTTTCTGTTTGCTTAATCCAGGGCTTCTGAATTGGCTGACAACATGGTTGCGACTCCTCTTGACTCTAGAGAGTTTTTGATACTAAAGTATTCAAAAGCTATGAGCAACGTGAAGGAGTTGCAATAAGTTGTCGAAAATGCCAAATGTACTATATTATTTTCCTGAAAGGGGCTATGTTTTGTAGCTGATGAAATGGGTGGTGGAGTTGTGATGTTAATCTATGTTTGGCCTCAAGAAACCCTTAGACATTGGAATGTCTTAAACTCAGAGTAGGCCTTGGATCGTAGCTTCAACATCACTTCAAAAAGTTGCAAGTACTAGACCCAGTGAACTTGTACTTAACCATATAAAGGATGGTGTTGCAAAGTCATGTGACACAACACTAATAGAAGGGTTACACGGATAGGTAGCCCAAGTATGTTGAAATTATAGTTGGTGAGCGGGTATTCTTGAAAGTATTTATTGGAAAGATGATGAGATTCTGGAAATGTGGGATGTTAAGTCCCCGTTAGATTAAACTGTTGAAGAAGTTACTTGGGAGCTGAGACGCGGACGCGAGCCAAGTACCCTTATTTCTTCGGATGACAAGTACGTAAATTTCGAGGACGAAATTTTTTTAAGGGGGGTAGATTGTAACATCCCGGCCCTAAAAATAAGTAAAATAATTAAATTAAGAGGAAATAAATTGGAGTAAACAATAAAATAAAATGATTTGAATTAATTAAGGTTTTTGAAAATTTAAAATATTATTTAATATAAAAAGGGTCAAAAAAGTCATTTTAAGTTCGGGAAGGAATTTGGGAATTTTGATTGTACCGGTGCGTAGAGCACGTCGAAACGAGTCCGTAGACACGTAGTGGGCTCAAATCGGAGTTATAACGAGAAAAGTACGATCTAATACTCCGAGGGTAAACTCGTAATTTAGGAAAATCAGGTTTTTTATAAATCTGATTCTCCTTCTCTCTCTCTCCCTCACGATCACTCCCTCCCACTCTCTGCAAAACAGCCCCCCCCCCCTTGTGAATGGCAGCAACTTCTCTCCTCCACCGCCACCACCACACGCCGCCACTTGGGGCGGCACCGGTCCCAAAGGACCACCACCCTTCCCTCTTCCAGTTCCGGTCCATCACCGACCCAATCAGCCGCCTTGGTCGCCGGAAACAGCCACGAAACAGTCGGTTTTGGACAGAAATTTCAGAAACTTTGGGTGGCTCGTTCTCCCTCGTTTCTCAACCAAATTTGACGAGTGAGGTATGAAAATTCATCTATTTTTCGTGCTCTAGCTGCCTGTTGGTTAGGTTTCCTGAAATTTTGAGAATTTACAAGTCAAATTTCGAAATTTAGCTTCAGCCGATTTTCAGTTGGCATTTCCGGCCACTTCTGGCCACTTTTTGGCCATTGTCCAAGAACAAAAGTGACTCCAAATTAGGGGTATTACCTAGGGTAGGAGTTTGGAGCTAAAATACTAAGTTTTTCCGGTCACCGGAATATTGATCAAGCCACCCACGCGCGGCGATGCGTGGGGTGGCGCGTAGGCAGTCCAGCAGAGGCCACATTTTATCCTAGAATGATCTTTGTGTTGTGACGAGCGCGTAGAATTTTACGGATCTCAATTCGGATAACATTTGAACCCCGAACGGATTTTACATATTGTGTGATTTTCGGGTTCGATATATTAGAACCGTTGGATCGCTTTCCATTTAATATATGTTGATTTAGGTATTTCTATGATCGTGTAGGAATTCGCGGATCGGGAATCGGAGCCCGGATGTTCCGATTTAAATAGTTAAAGTTTGTGTTTTACGATAACCGTCCGATTGTGCGATCGTGAGTGATCCGACCGTCCGATATGGACCAAACTTGAAGGATAGGTTTATTAAACCTTGTGGAGCCCTTAGGGATGTTCGGATCGTAAATGGAGGTCGTGGGGCCCGCGGGCCCGGTTGACCAAATTTGGAAAGTTTGACTCTCGGTTGACCGTGAGTCTTCCGAGGTAGTTTCACACTTCGAAAAGTATTAGGATGACCTTGTAAACGAGTCTTAATTGTTATTTGAGTTATTTGGATTATATTGGGAGTATGAGCTTGTTTATAATATCGTATGAGATTCTTGGATATTATTTGATAATTGAAATTATGAAATGAATAGTTATGGGATACTCAATTTGTAGAGTTGTGAAAGTGAGTCTTGGGACTCGGTTATGATTATTAGGAAGAGAATGGGTATTGCTTTCAAATAAATGACATGGTTTTGAGATGAAAATGTTATGCATATGAATTAAATGGTTTATTGAAATGCACTTTATATTTAATAGTCGAAATTATTATTTTGTAGAGTATTTGTAATATATTTGTGGATTTGATATATTATAGTATCATGGAGTTTATATATATAATATTTGAGAAAACACTATCTTAGTTACTTCCCCGGTTATGGGTTTTATGTTTGTGAGTCATTTGTCTACTATGAATATGTATTTTGTTTTGGGAAAATTGAACTAAGGATGAGAATATTATTTATATAATATTTATATAAAGATTACGAACTCCACCATCATACGTACCTTCCCCTTGGATGATGATATTTGGAAACAGTGGATATGGACACTGGGATACATGGAAATGGATATATGGAAATTGTGGAAATGGTCTGGATATGACGGAACCCGGGGCATACCTTAACGGGTGTCGCTGAGACCCTTAATTGGGTAGTCTGCGCGTGGGGACTGTTTACAGGCGTACGGGTCTTGATTCTTCGTCCGTACGTGCTGGCTGAGAGTTAGTCCCCCAGTTGGACGGCTTGTCCCTAGCCACATAGTCCGTTTGAGGGCTGATAAGTGTGAGCTAGTCAACAATCCCCTGTTGGATTGTTTTCCCCAGGACATGATGTGCAACATCACATGTACCTCCCCTTGGATCCTGATACATGGAAATTGTGGATATGGCCTTGATATGACGGAACCCGGGGCATCCTTGATGGGATGTTGCTGGAGACCCTTAATTGGGTAGTCTGCGCGCGTAGGACTGTTTTCCAGGCGTACGGATCTTGATTCTTCGTCCGTACGTGCTGCTGGCTGAGAGTTAGTCCCCCAGCTGGACGGCTCGTCCCTAGCCACATAGTCCGTTTGAGGGCTGATAATTGTGAGCTAGTCAACAATCCCCTGCTGGATTGTTTTCCCCTGGTACATGATGATGGTGAGATGTGGGTGTATTTATGTATATATATATATATAATTATTCATTTCTTGTTATACATATTACATATACGTATATGTGGTTTTGATTCTGGTTTGAGATTTGTGAGCCTGCACATGTATGAACGTATAAGCCCTGGATTTGGGCAGTGTTGTTTGGCGCCATACGCCTTGGATAAGGTATGGTTGCGGGATTGAACTGTTAAAAGGGGAATAATTGGATAATGTGTTTAATGTACATACGCCTTGAATAGGGTATGGTTACGAAATTGAACTGTTACAAAGGAAGAATTCGAGAATGTGCTCATTGTGTTTTTGTTGGAATTGGGATTGTGTTAGATCTGAAATGTATAGATGGTTGTCATAAATAATTGTTTATTTTCGGAGTTGTGACCGTTGAGATGAGAACTACGTGTGGCTTGATCCCTTGTCCAAGGGTACGTAGGCAGCCTGGGGTCTCACCAAGTGCAGCCGCGAAATATTATTGAGTTTAAAAGGTCTAATCGATTCTGTGTATGTGATTGCATTTCGGATGTGGTTTTCGATGTGATTGTTGGATTTGAATCAGGTTTGATGTTTTCGGTGGTATTCATAAAGTTGTTTGAGATCTTTAATTGTATTGTTTATGAAGTATCCAACTTAAGAACTTTGTTGGTTCTGTTTCGAATTATTGAAGGCCGGAGGCCTACTATGTGATTGCATGTTGTTAATTTGTGCATGCTGCTAGTTGGTGTTTTAAAATGTGTTTTATGCAGGTCGGAATTTTTGGGAAATGTCCAATTTACAGGGGAGACTCTGCCGAAATTTCGGCAGAAAGTCTCGTGGCCTTCTCCTTTTCGGTAAAGAGGCTTGATTTTTGTAAGTGGGCCCGACATCGGTGTGTTGTCGAAATATTTACACAGGATTCGTCTCGGGTTCCGAGGAATTCCGGGGCCGGTCCTGTCAACTTGGTAGCCTACTGAGTCAATCGGATCAGTCACTAGGCCTATAGAGGTTCAGTCACCATCCGAAGTGATTATTATCAGTTTCGAATGAAGAAAACTAGTACTGAAGAAGGAGAGTTGTATAAATGTTTATAGTTGCAGAAATAAAACCACCAGGTTATGTAAGATAAGTTTAAGTTTTTGTAAAATTGTGTGTGCTTTTGTAAAATTTTATGAAATATAATAAATGAGTGTTTTGTTTATTCTTTCTCTTAAATTTATATTTTACTATTTCATAATATTGTTTTTAGATAATTTTCTTTTTTTTATTTAAGATGGCTGAATCTGGAAATGAGTTCAATGGAAATGTTGGAGTAATCTTAGCCATTCAGGATATGGCTTCCGTAATTAGAGAAAATAGTAATCAAGATCGCCATCATGAAATTGAAGAAGATCGAGTTATGAGGATACAAGGACAATTTTGTAAGACAAAACCAACAATATTTAAAGGTGAACCAAATCCTATGGCAGTTGAAGAATGGTTGAGGCAAATCAAGAGAAAGATGGATAATCAAAGAATTCCTGAAGACATTAGAGTTGTTATTGCTTGTACCTATCTGGAAGGACAAGCATATCTTTGGTGGGAGTCAATTCTGAGCATGCCAAATACTGAAATTACAACTTGGGAGGAATTCAAAGTATTTTCTTGGAAAAATATTTTCCAAGTACTATGAAAGCAATGAAAGCAAGGGAGTTTGTTAACCTTGTCCAAGGCAACTTAACTGTTGATCAATACCAATCTAAGTTTGAAAAACTCATGCGTTTTTGCACCATATATGATCCCTGATGATGCAACAAAAGCAAAACGATTTGAAGAAGGATTGAGACCATCAATTTTGGAAAAGGTTGACATTTTGAAGTTAAGCAAGTATGCTGATGTGGTTGATAGAGCACATATAGCAGAACAAAGACCTGAAACTAAGAGAACTTGGGATTCAAGTAGTGGACAAATAAATAAACGGACAAGATTTAATACTCCTAGGATCAATCACAAGAAAAGTTCGGACCACCACTATGTTATTACTGCAAACAAGTGGGACATGTAAAGAGATTTTGTCCACAATTACAAAGGTATCAAGGACCTCATGTACATCAGACATTATATCGTCCTCCACATGTACCTTTTCATGCTCCACCGTCACCTCAAAGTTATACTACTTTTCAACCTCTGTCTAATTGGGCAAGGCCAGTTCCTGGCCAATCATCACAACGTCCAGGAGGACAATCTTCTCAAATTAGACCAAGGGCCCCTGCAGTTGAAAGGAAATCTGGACAATTCACACAAGGAAGGGTTTACGTTATGGGAAATGTGACAGATCAAACTGAGCCTAAGACAATAGAAGGTATGGTTTTGGTATTCAACTCTTGGGCTAGAGTGTTATTTGATTGTGGAGCTACACACTCTTTTATATCCACATCTTTTGCATCAATGCTTGAGTTAGAATCTGAAAATATGAAACCTTCTTTGTTAATTGGATCTCCTTTGGGTGGTAGTCTAGAAGTTGATAAAGTATGTAAATCTTGCATGATAGAGATGTCGGGCCACAGACTTGTTTGTTGATTTGATGGTATTGGAAATGTTGGAATATGATATTATTTTAGGAATGGACTAGCTTACACATTACGAAGTTATCATTGACTGTGGTAAAAAGAGGATTACCATCAATACTCATAAGGAAGAAACCTTTAGTTTCTTTGTGAAAAAGGAAAGCCAGAAATATGGTGTTGGAGATTATAAATATTTGAGTCAGATAGCTAGAATCGGAATTGAAGAAATAGAAAAATCTCCAATACAGCTTATTCCTGTAGTAAAGGAATTTAGCGATGTTTTTCCAGAAGATTTGCATGGCTTACCTCCAGAGCGTGAAGTAGAGTTTGCTATAGAAGTATACCCAGGTACAACACCTATTTCTATATCTCCTCATCGCATGGCCCCAGCTGAACTAAAAGAACTTAAGGTACAACTCCAAGAATTACAAGCAAAAGGATATATCCATCCTAGTACTTCACCATGGGGTGCACCTGCTCTCTTTGTGAAAAAGAAAGATTTAACTCTTCGAATGTGTATTGATTATCGTCAATTAAATAGGGTCACAATAAAGAACAAATATCCTTTGCCTAGAATTGATGATTTATTCGATCAATTAAGAGGTTCTCATTTCTTTTCAAAGATTGATCTTCGATCTGGTTACCACCAACTTCAAGTCAAAGCTGAAGATATACCCAAAACAGCTTTCCGGACCCGATATGGGCATTATGAATTTGTAGTCATGCCTTTTGGATTGACAAATGCACCAGCAGCATTTATGGATATGATGAACCGAATTTTCCAACCATATTTAGATCAGTTTGTCATCGTATTCATTGATAATATTTTTATATATTCCAAATCGCTGGAAGAACATGAGGAACATTTGAGAATTGTTTTACAAACATTAAGAGAAAATCAACTGTATGCAAAGTTGAGTAAGTGTGAATTCTGTTGAGACAAGTAAGATTTTTAGGACATGTAATTTCCAATGAAGGTATTTCAGTTGATTCTTCCAAACTAGAGGCAGTATTGAATTGGAGTCAACCAAAGAATATCTCAGAGATATGTAGTTTCCTTGGATTAGTTGGTTATTATAGAAGGTTTATAAAAGATTTTTCTCGAATAGCTGCACCAATGACCAAGCTGACCCAAAAGGGAGTGAAATTCATATGGACCCAAGAATGTGAAAAGTCATTCCAAGAATTGAAAACTCGATTGACTACCACACCAATACTGATTATTCCTGAACGAGACATAGGGTATGTGGTTTACACTGATGCATCTAAACAAGGGTTAGGATGTGTTTTGATGCAATCTAGAGTAGTAGCTTATACTTCTCGTCAATTGAGGAATCATGAAAGAAATTATCCAACACATGATTTGGAGTTAGCAGCAATTGTACATGCTTTAAAAACTTGGCGACATTATTTGTATGGTGAAAGATTTGAGCTTTACTCTGATCATAAAAGTTTGAAATATCTTTTCACTTAGAAAGAGCTTAACTTGAGACAAAGACGTTGGATGGAATACTTAGAAGATTATGATTTTGGTCTACATTATCCTCCTGGAAAGGCTAATATAGTGGCAGATGCTCTAAGTAGGAATACACATGGATTTGTAGCAGGACTACAAATTCAGAAATGGAAGATGATGAATTGTATTCAAGATTATGATTTACATGTGAACGTACATGAGTATGGTGCTTATCTTTATAACTTGGTCACAAGACCAACTTTGCTAGGAAAAGTTATTGAAAAACAACAAGAGGATGACACCTGTAAATCAATTCAAGAACAAATTTTGGATGGAGATAAAGCAGAAGGTTGGACTTTTCATGAAGAAAATGGTTTAAGGTATTTCGGTAAATTATATGTACCTGAAATTCCATAATTAAGGAATGAAATTCTTCATGAAGCTCATTACTCATCATACACTATTCATCCAGGAAGTACAAAAATGTATCAGGATTTTCGTCGTCAGTTTTGGTGGAATGGTATGAAGAGAGATGTAGGAAATTTTGTATCAAAATGTCTGACTTGTCAACAAGTGAAAGCTGAACATCAAAACTTGCTGGCCCTTTTCAGCCTTTACCTGTTGCGCAATGGAAATGAGATCACATCACAATGGATTTCGTAACAGGTTTACCACGATCACCAAGAGGTAAAGATGCAATATGGGTTATTGTAGATCGTTTAACCAAGTCTGCACATTTCCTATCAGTTAAAAGGACAGATTCCACAAAAACTCTTGGGAAATTATATATTCGAGAGATAGTGAGATTACATGGAATTCCTACATCTATTGTTTCTGATAGAGATTCAAAGTTTACTTCTCAGTTTTGGGGGACTTTGCAAAAAGCATTAGGAAGCCAATTGAATTTTAGTAGTGCATTTCATCCCCAAAATGATGGACAATCAGAAAGGACTATCCAGATCTTAGAAGATATGCTAAGAGCTTGTGTTTTGGATTTTCATGGAACTTGGGAAGATCATCTTGCTTTAGCAGAATTTGCTTATAACAACAGTTTTCAATCCAGGATTAGAATGGCACCATATGAAGCACTATATGGTAGACCATGTAGATCACCTTTATGTTGGGCAGAAGCAAGTGAAACTGTTTTATTAGGACCTGATCTGGTACAAGAAACAACAGAGAAGATCAAAACTATCAAACAATGCTTGCTTACAGCTAAGTGTCGGCAAAAGAATTATGCTGATAGAAGAACAAGGCCATTGAAGTTTAATATTGGAGATCATGTTTTCTTAAAGTTTTACCTCGAAAATGAGTTAAAAGGTTTGTAAAGTCTAGAAAATTAGCCCCACGATTTATTGGACCTTTTGAAATACTACAACGGATTGGGGAAGTAGCTTACAAGTTAGCACTACCACCTCAACTTTTGAATGTTCATAATGTGTTTCATGTCTCTATGCTTTGAAAATATGAACCCGATCCAACACATGTTTTAGATTGGGGAGAACTAAACATTGATGAGCAATTATCTTTTGAGGAAAGACCAATGCGGATATTAGATCATAAAGAACAAGTGTTACGGACAAAGACTATTCCACTGGTCAAAATTCTTTGGTTACATGGGGATACAGAAAGAGGCGACATGGGAATTAGAAACTGAGATGAAAGAAAAATATCCAGAACTCTTTCTTTGATTTGGGTAAGTTTCACAATTTCGAGGACGAAATTTCTTTTAAGGAAGATAGATTGTGAAACCCCATATTATTTTTTTATATACGTACACTAATATTTCATGGAAATTAAATATTTAAAATTAATAATTTTAATACTATATATATAAGTTGCATGGCAGGCCATGTGAAAGCTTTTGCTATAACCTATCAAAACTATTATATGGTTTTAAACTATGCCAATTCACTTCAATCTTATATAATATTTATACACAAGTGTTTAGAAAAGTTTAACATGTTGCTTTTTAGAGTCCTCGAAAACCACAATAGCATGAGGTGGTGAATATTAACATGAGGTGTAAGAATAATAGGAAATCTTGTAGATATAAATGTAATTGGAAAGTGCTTACTAAGCACTCTCCGAAGCCAACACCTAAAGACTAAATGGGGTGGCAGTTTTACCTTCAAGCCACCCATGTAATCTATAAATCATAGGATGTAGTCTAGAAATCCCTAGGTTAGTTATGTGGCACCATGTTAAAGCTTCAACCAAATTTTCTTTACCGACTCTAACTACTATAAATAGTCCTACATAATAGTTATTGGATCATAAGTTCTTCAAGTTATAGTAGTTTCCTAAAAAAAAAAATCGTAGACAAAAGAACTAAGTGTGGGGAGGTTTTGAAGAAGTTCAAAGTGTTTGAGCTTACAACTGGGAGTTATACAATAGCTTTGGATTTGATGTAGGGGTTCTTTCTTGGGAAGGTTTTGCAAAAATTGATTTAATTAAATATTGTGAACACTATATTATGCTTGGTAATATTGTTTGATTATTATCCTTGATATTGGGTGTTTATATGATTGTCAATTATCATTATAATTTGATTAATATTGACATGTTCATATGTTGTCGGTGGTGGTTGGAATTTTTGGGTTGATAAAGAAATTATGGAAAAGAGGATAATGGGAAGAATCTTTTGTGTAGTTGAGTCTAACCATTGTAGGGACCAAGTTCAGGCGAGCCCGTGTGCACAGGAGATTAGGAAATCGGCGGTATAATTGTCGATTGGGTGATTTGGGCTCGGAGATCAATGGTATGGACAAGATGACTAGCAAAAGGGGAATTATGGGATGATTAAAATGGGTGTTAGTTTATATAATGGGGCATTCAGAATCACAGTGGTAAAATGCATGGTATGGGACATGCAGATTTGCTTGCCCTATTATATAGATTAACGGGTTGGGTAGAATTGAAGTTCATTCATACATTGCATAAATTGTACATTAAAAATCTCACTAATCATATAGGGCCTCTACTAAGCATGTAATGCTCAACCCTTAATGAATTTATTGCAGGTTTTGAATCTGAAGTTTAGTTGTGACAATGAAACAAGAAGAATGAGTTGCAGATAGTTTTGAATGTTTTGTTAAGAGTCTGTACTTTCCTGAAATTTTGCTTGTAAAATTACAATGTAAATTACTTTGGTTTGAATAGAAGTTTTATGTCTAATTCTTATGTTTCTTGCTATTTAAATTTTGTAATTTTAGTTTTTTGTTTATTTTTCATTTTTTATTTATTTTTTACCTCACACTCTCAATAAATAAGTAAATAAATTGGGGTGTGACAGAATTATACCTTTCTTTGAACCCAATTTAGTTGTAAAATAGAAAACCTTTTCTAATACTTTTACCTTGTATCGAATTGTCAGCAAAGTTTGTTGGTCAAGTTTATTTCATAGCGACTAGTCTTAACTTTGATGGCCAAGATGGTAAGATGCTGCCAGTGGGGTTTAGCCCAGTGAAAAAGAAGACAAGAGGTCTCAGGTTCAAAACCCCCATGACATCATTTATGTGTGTATGAGAAATCCCCCTTACCTAGTTTATGTTGGCGTGACTTGTGGACCATTGACTTTCTTTCCTTACACACCAAGGATTCCCATTATAATTATATTTGATTTACTTTAATTCATGATTTTCCACAAACAAATATTCTCTCACAGTTCAAATATTTTATCATGGTATCGAGCGGCGATCTTGGAATTGTTGACCCTAGTTTCCAACCCCCGCCGCTATAGAGGTTGATGATTTTTTCAACCCTCATGGAGGTAGCACCATTGACTCCTTCTCTCCTTCTCAACCAACCATAGCCGAGTTGAGTGCCCAGGTGACTCAGCTCCTACAAACTTCGACCCCGAACCCGATCTGAATCAGGATCCTATTTTGATGACCCCGAACCTAATCCTGAATCAAGATCCTATTTTGACGACCCCTACTACGATGACGACCTCGACCTCGACTACGACGACAACGACCTCGACTTCTTATGATGACCCCGACCCCGAATCTGTCCGTGATTCAAACTCAGATCCCGACTTCAACTCCGACCCCGATTCAGGCTCAGATATGGATTCGAATTCAGATTCCTACTAAACTCTTGTATCCTATGCATCTTCCGCTGCACAAATTATGACTTCCCAACTAACGACCCCGACACATGGACAAGATTGAGCATACTGTGGTGATCCGAGACACACTTGTGATACTTATTTTAAATTGCATGGCTACCTCTGAATGGTGGGCTACTCTCATAGATCGAACACAACCTGATACGACTCATAATGATATTGGTTATGGATTCCATACTTTGGATAAGAGTGATTCTGTGAGCGGGATAATTGATTCCGGTGCAACTGATCATATGATGTTTGTCCTGATGATTTTCTGAATACTACCCAACCCCGACGAACTTGTATTGATAATGCCAATGGAGTTACTTATCCGGTGACATGGACTGGCACTGTTGCACTCTCATTCTCTCTCCCACTGTCTAATACTTTACTTGTTCCATCTTTATCCAATAAAATGATGTCAGTTAGTCAGCTTAGTGAACAATTGAATTGTTGTGTACTCATTTACGCGAGTTTTTGTTTGCTTCAAGATATTCACACTAAGGAGATTCTTGGTCGTGGTACTAAGAGAGGGGGGCTATATTATGTAGATGACTTCAGTCCCGGCATGGCTAACAGTGTGACGATCCCTTTGATAGCAAACAAAAGCAAATCTGGTTGTGGCACTATCGATTGGGACATCTATCTTTTAGTTATATCCATATTTATTCTTATGTTCCAAGGACTCCGACTTCACATGTGATACTTGTATTTTGGCCAAGAGTCACCGTGTGCCCTATCCGTTGAGTACGCACAAATGTACTACTCCGTTTACGTTAATTTGCTCTAATGGCTCGGGACCTTCACCTATCATTTCTCCTTCTGGCGTTTGGTGGTTTGTCACATTTATAGAAGATTGTACACGGATGACATGGCTTTATTTGCTGAAGAATAAAAACAAAGTGTTTTCTTATTTTCAATCCTACCACAAACAGATGAAAACTTAGTTCAACGCTCAAATAGATTCTTCGCTCAGACAATGGTGGAGAATTTGTCACTCATGACTTTCAAGCTTACTTCCAACAACATGGAATTAACCATGAGACGACTTGTCCTCAGACACCACAGCAAAATGGTGTTGCTGAATGAAAGAATCAACATCTTCTTGAAACTGCCCGAGCACTTTTGATTGGTGCTCACGTTCCTTGCCATCACTAGGATGAGCTATTGTTACTGCAGTTCACCTGATCAACCACATGCCTTCTAGTGTATTGACCTTTAAAACTCCCTTACAAGTGCTTGCACAACACAAACCCCTGCCCTCTGTTTTGGTACTCACACCCCGAATCTTTGGATGTGTGGCTTTCATTTATCTCCACAAAAATCAACGTAGCAAACTAGATCCCTGTGCGCTTAATTGTGTTTTTGAGGCTACCTGTTGTTATCACCCTCCTACCTGATGTACCTAAGTCACTTTGGATGTGACCTTTTTAGAATCGAAGATGTTCTTCCATGACCCATCATCCAATTCTATGTTTCATGGGGAGATACGAAGTGAAGAGCAGAATTGAAGCAACTTGGAAAATGAAGAAATTCTCCTATGTACAGAAATGATCGATCGTCCCAAGTCTGGTGCACGAGATTACTCTCTGCGAAAAGTGATCAATTGCCCATTCATAGCGATCAATCGCCTAACCCACCTAATCCCTGCGAAGATGTGTCTAATCCAAGTCCCACACCTACAGGAGGTATAGAACAACAAGATGAAGACTTCCCCTCTAACTCAAGAGTACCAACGGACCAATCTCCTAAGAATATCCTTGAGGTAACTACTCCTACTACTTGTGAATTTAGAGGATAAATCTATTGGATACCAATTACCTTTCAGGCAGAATCGTGGAAAGCCACCAAATCGTTATTCACCTGATATTGGCAAGACATCAAAGTATCCAATTGCGAATCATGTATCTACTGAGAAGCTGTCTAAACCACTCAAGGCCTTTGTGCATCAGTTGTGTGCTATTCATATCCTAACCTAGGTTGTTGAAGCATTTAAAGATCCTAAGTGGGTTCAAGCTATAAAGGAAGAGATGAAAGCTCTTTTGAAGAATTAGACTTAGACACTGGAAACTTTACCACGAGGAAAAAAGACTGTCGGATGTTGATGGGTGTTTACCATAAAACACAACGCTTATGGATCTATCGAGCAATACAAGGCAAGACTTGTGGCAAAAAGGTACACACAGACTTATGAAGAAACCTTTGCACCAGTTGCAAAATTGAACACAGTCATAGTTTTCCAGTCCCTCGAAGCTAATTTAGACTGGATATAATACTACTCAGATAGGAACAATATGCAAATTAATAAAGGCGTTGTATGGACTAAAACAGTCACCACGTGCATGGTTTGGACAATTCAGCATGGCAATGAAGAACAATGGTTTCAAACAGAGTAACTCAGATCATACTTCGTTCTTAAAGCATCAGAAAAGGGAAGGTAACGACTTTAATAATCTATGTTGACAACATGATTATTACTGGGAATGAAAAATATGAAATATCTCAGCTACAAGACTATTTGGCCATTGAATTTGAGATGAAGAATCTAGGTGGACTCAAATATTTCTTGGGAATTGAGGTGGCCCGATCACAACAAGGCATATTTCTCTTTCAAAGGAAATATGTGTTGGACTTGTTGACAGACATAGGAATGCTAGATTGCAAACCTGTAGACACTCCTATTGTTTAGAACCATCATCTTGGAGAATACCCGGATCAAGTTCCAACTAACAAAGAAAGATACCAAAGGTTAGTGGAAAGATTGATCTACTTGTCTCATACTCGGCCAGACATTGCTTATGTGGTGAGCTTCTTCAGTCAATTTATGCATTCTCCAAGTGAAGATCACATGAATGCAGTTATTCGGATACTTAGATATTTGAAGTATGCACCCAGAAAAGGACTTATGTTATCAAAATATGGTCATCTGAATATTGATGGTTACACAGATGTAGATTGGGCAGGAAGTATAACAGATAGTAAATCCACATTCGGTTACGTCACATTCGTGGGAGGTAATTTGGTTACATGGAGACGCAAGAAACAGAAGGTGATCGCCTTATCTAGTGCAAAAGCCGTGTTTAGAGGTATGACCAAAGGAATTTGCGAACTCATTTGGTTAAAGAGGTTGCTTATTGAACTTGGGTATAGACCTACATCTGTAATGAATCTTTGTTGTGGCAACAAGGCTGCAATAGCTATTGCACTGAATCCAGTTCAACATGATCACACCAAACAATTTGAGGTAGATTGACACTATACAAACAGAAGCTCGAAGCTAAAGTGATTCAGTTTCCTTTCGTAAAGTCCGAGGATCAATTGGAGGATATCTTGACAAAGGCAATATCCAGTAAAGCATTCCACAATTCACTGGACCAGTTGGGCATTGGCGACATCTATGCACCAACGGGAGGGGGAGTTTTGGCGTGACTCATGGACTGTTGCATTCCTAAGAGGACACAAATTAATGTGCAAACAACCAATTAAAAATACCCGCAAGTGCACGAGTCTATTGAAGTATAGATTATACAAGTACGGGTTCGATCCCACGAAGAACTTGTCGGTTTCCTATAAGTTCTAATTCGAGTACAAAGAGAACACTTATTTAACACACTACAAAAGAACAAATGCAAAATGGAAACTAAAAATGAGTAAAGAAATGTAAAAGGAACAAACAAAACAAAACAAAACAAAAGTGTGCCGTGAACAGTACCAGCGACCGGTTGTTGGATAATGAGCGACCGGTCGTTTTCGAGCAGAATCGAAATGTGAGAATTGTGTGTTGAGCGACCGGTCGTTGAGACACTAGCGACCGGTCGTTTCTTCACAGAATCGTTTTTTCTGTTTTTTCAGTTCCGACCTCTGTTCAGTTTTCGACCTATAACTTTCCAAACGTACGTCCAAAATTCACGTTCTTTATACGGTTGGATTCAGCACAGAAAATGCAAGAATACAACGCGGACCAAAAGTCCAAAACAATTACGGAAACAAATAAAATTCAGTAACAAAGACACATAACATGTCGAACACACAACTCATACACACATTTTTTGGGGGGGGGGGGGGGGTTTTGATTTGGTTGAAGTGATCTATTTCTATTGCATGTAAGTAAATGGACTTCGAATTTAAATGAGAATGGAAGAGATGAATTATCAAGATGTGAAATTCAAATGTAACAAACACTAGGGTTTCGGAATCCACCCTAACCAATTCTACCTATGTTCATGAATACTCAAGTGATGAACTCTAAACATGTTGATGAAAATGTTCGCAATCAAGACCAGTACGAGTGACTCAAGACGCATTGATTCTCTCTAATATACGTAAAGTGCAGTATGATTGCTACAATACTTGTGCCTTCCCTATAATCGAATCTAGGTGTGCTTAGTACTTTGATTCAATTACAAGAAAAACCCATTAAGTTCAAAGAGAATATGAACATCACAAGAATCCTAATAGCATGGTGTTTACATTAGGTATTCAAGAAACCAATTCACATGGATGATTCTTACTTCATCCATTTATTGCTTAGGATAACATGAAGATACACATAACCCCAACAATCTCAAGAAGCATACTTTCAAAGATGATCAATCAAAGAAGAACACACATCAAGGATAGATTAATTTGGTGAATTGGAATTCATCAACAATATCCAGAAATTCATACACTCAAGTATCAAAACAATAAGGTAATCATGTTTAGGGCTTCAACCTAAGCCCTAGCTATGGAGTTTAGTTGCTCATACTTATTCCAAATACAAACTCAAAATGAAATTAGAAAGAGTTTACAGATTTTCAGAAAATGATGAAAGCTTCAAGATCATCAATGGTGGAAGTCTTCTTCTCCACTTTTCTTGGCTGCACCTTGGCTTTCTCCAAGCTCCAAACTCTCCAAAATCTGCTCTCTAGTTGTAGAATGATAGAATGAATCCTCCCTTATGTTTCCAAGCTCCCCCAAATCAGATTGCCCTTTGACTTCTCTTCCCTCTCTCTTCCTTTCCAGCTTTCACCTATTAATACTAAACTACCACCTTTGATAAAGCCTTAGCCCATTGTTCCCTTACCATGATGAAGCTTTGTCCTCAATAAGATGCCAATTGCTTCAGAAAATATCTCAAAACTAAGGTAACTTCTTGTTACCAAGAGTTATGGTAACAAGAAAATCAAGATAACACAAAGGAGGTAAAACCTGGACAAATTCGGATTTCCAGAGTTGTGGTAACATGCAGGATCGGTTGGATCGGTAATACTTGTCCAATGGAGCTCAAATTTGGATATGTTGTAGTTAACATCCATTGGAACAAGTCTCATGAAGATCATGACCTCATCCGAGCACCGGAACATGCTGATCCCAGGCCAAGAAGTTGACCTACGAAAATGAACAAAAATATAATTTATAACAAATAGTGCACTTTTAGCTCATTTTCAATCAAACCAAGGTAAAATCTAAGAAAACACAAAAAGGAAGTAAAAAGCTATAAAATGTCAAGAACTAACTCAAAATAAAAGGGGAATAACATGAAAAATCATGTGTAAAAATGAACCGAACATGGACCATTGACTTTCTTTCCTTACACACCAATGATTCCCATTATAATTATATTTGATTTACTTTAATTCCTGATTTCCTACTGTAAATACAAATAGGAATTTATTATTTACTTGCTCATTAAAGTTCCTTTGTATTATAAATATGAACTCCTACAAGGAGAAGAATATACAGAAAATTCACACAAACAAATATTCTCTCATAGCTCTCATATTTTAGCAGTTTAGACTATCCCTTATACTAAAAAAATAGATGGTAAGATGCTCTGTTCATTGAAAGTACTAGCTTATGTCACTTCAAGAATATTGAGCAATTAACATGTAATTGCAGGGATTTTGAGAAGCATTTCGAATACACCACCAACTCATTACTCAGGAAAAATACAGTCTCTTTCATTACTGACCAAAAATTCATTGAAGAAATATGAATGTATCAGGAGACTTTGAAGCTGGAGGGTACAAATGATTAGAATTTATTCTCTTAATTCCTAGACAAACTTCTTACATCTCTATCTTTTCTCATAATCCTTAATCTTAATTGTGGGTTTGCTACAGGAAACTTGTTTTCTATCCAAACGGAAACAAGAGCAGGAATGTGAAAGAGCACATCTCTCTCTACTTGGTAATGTCTGGTGCAAATGCTACCCAGATTTCTCGGGAAGTGTATGTCAAAACATAGAGTGTCAAAACATAGAGAAGATTGGAAGGAGAGAGTGGAGAGTGTAGAGAGAATTTTCTGATTTCAACTGATCTTTCATTACTTACAATCAACATATATATATATACAAGTTAAGCTCCCCAAATTGTAGGCTACCAACCATTGTAGGTGCCGAACTAATCCTCATTAATTGACTAAACATTGTAGGCTACCAACCATTGTAGGTGCTAAACTAATCCTCATTAATTGACTATTGCTAACACCCCCCGTCAAGTTGGTGCATAGATATTACCAATGTCCAACTTGATCAGTGAGTTGTGGAATACTCTGCTAGAAACCTCTTTTGTCAATATATCGGCTAGCTGGTCTTCGGACTTGACAAACGGAAGCTGAATTTCTTTATTTTCAAGTTTCTCTTTAATGAAGTGTCGATCCACTTCAACATGTTTGGGGCGATCATGTTGAACTGGATTGTGTGCAATGGATATTGCAGCCTTGTTATCACACTGTAGATGCATTCCTAATGTAGGTGCATATCTAATCTCTAAAGCAATTTTCTCAACCAAAGGAGTTCGCAAATTCCTTTGGTCATTCCTCTAAATTCTGCTTCTGCACTAGACAAAGCAACGACATTCTGTTTCTTGCTTCTCCAAGTAACCAAGTTACCTCCCACAAATGTGAAGTACCCTGATGTTGATCGTCTATCAGTGACGTTCCCTGCCCAATCTGCATCTGCAGCCACTTGATATTCAGATGACCATTTTTGGAGAACATAAGTCTTTTTCCTGGTGCTGACTTCAAATATTTAAGAATCCGAAAACCGCATCCATATGATCTTCACTTGGACAATGCATAAACTGACTAGCAACACTGCAGCATATGCGATGTCGGGTCGGGTATGGGAGGTAGATCAATCGTCCTCCGGTCGGGTATGGGAGGGGAGATCAATCGTCCTACTAATCTTTGGTATCTTTCTTTGTTAGTGGGTACTTGATTGGGATATTCCCCAAGGTGGTGATTCTGAACGATTGGAGTGTCCACAGGTTTGCAATCTAACATTCCTGTTTCTGCCAATAAATCTAGAACATACTTCCTTTGTGAGAGAAATATGCCTCGCTTTGATCGAGCAACTTCAATGCCCAAGAAGTACTTGAGTCCACCAAGATTCTTCATTTCAAACTCCTTTGCCAAACATTTTTGTAGTTGAGAGATTTCCTGCATATCATTCCCAGTAATAATCATATCATCGACATAAATGATTAGAGCCGTTACCTTTCTTCCCCTGTGTTTTAAGAACAGAGTATGGTCAGAATTACTCTGCTTAAAACCATAATTCTTCATTGCCAAGGTAAAACGCCCAAACCATTCCCGGGAGACTGCTTCAATCCATATCATTCCTTTCATAATCTGCACACTACATTAGCATGAGTAGACGTAACATATCCTGGTGGGATATCCATGTAGACTTCTTCTGTGAGTTCTCCATGGAGAAAAGCATTCTTCACATCGAATTGGTGGAGAGGCCAATCAAGATTTGCTGCAATGGACAAGAGCACTCGAACAGTGTTAAGTTTTGCAACAGGGGCAAAGGTTTCTTCATAGTCAATACCATATGTTTGTGTGTATCCCTTTGCCACAAGCCGTGCTTTGTAACGTTCAATTGACCCATCAGCATTGTATTTCAAAATGTAAACCCATCTGCATCCGACAGTCCTTTTTCCTTGAGGTAAGTTCACCAGTGTCCATGTGTGATTTTTCTCCGAGCATGCATCTCCTCCTTCATTGCCTGAACCCATTTTGGATCCTTCAATGCCTCACTCACTTTGGTTGGAATATGAATTGCGGATAACTGGTGTACAAAGCCTTGAAGGGGTGCCCGGTCGCTGGGCTCCTGGCGACCGGTCGCTTTTGGGCAGGTTCGAGCTTTAGAATTTTCTGCGACCGTTGCCTGGGCTCCTGGCAACCGGTCACTTTCTGGGCAGGTTCGAAATTCTTCTTCAGGACTTTCCGCGACCGGTCGCTGGGCTCTCTCTCGACCTGTCGTTTTCTGAGCAGGTTCGAAATTCTTCTTCAGGATTCTCTGACAACCGGTCGTTGGGCTCTTGGCGACGGTCGTTTTTGGGCAGGTTTGGAAATTCTTCTTTAGGATTCTTTGACGACCGGTCGCTAGGCTCCTGGCGACCGGCGCTTGGCTTCTGTTCCGAAATTGAACTCCATAGCTTGGGTTTGTTTTGCTCCAATCGTCAGGTCCTTGAATTCCCAGAGCCTCTTTGTTCATTGTTACTATTTGTATGGCTCTTGGAGGCGCAGAGTTGGAGATCGGATCATGGAAGAACATCTCCGACTCCATAAAGGTAACATCCAAAGTGACATACTTACGACGGCTGGAGGGGTGATAACACCGGTATCCTTTCTGATGAGCAGCATAGCCTACGAAAACACATCTGAGAGCACATGGATCAAGTTTGCCACGTTGATTCTTATGAAGGTGGACGAATGCCACACAACCAAAGACTTGGGGCGGAAGCATTTGAACGGAGGGCAAGGGCCCATGTTGGGCAAGTGCTTGTATGGGAGTCCGGAAGTCTAAAACTTTGGAAGGCATTCAGTTGATGAGGTAGACTGCGGTGACTATAGCATCATCCCAATGGTGATGAGGAACATGAGCTCCAATCAGAAGGGCTCATGCCGTTTCAAGGAGGTGTCGATTTTTCCATTTCGCAACACCATTCTGTTGTGGTGTTTGAGGACAAGTCGTCTCATGAATCATGCCATGCATCTGGAGGTATGTTTGAAAGTCATGATTGACATATTCGCCCCATTGTTCGAAGCGAAGAACTCGGATCTTGGTAGAGAATTGAGTTTCAATCTGTCTGTGGAAAGATTGAAATATAGTAAACACTTCATTTTTATTCTTTATCAAGTACAACCATGTCATACGAGTACAATCATCCGCAAATGTCACAAACCACCGAAAGCCAGAATGAGAAGTTATAGGTGAGGGCCCCCAAACATCAGAGTGAATTAACTTAAATGGAGTAGTACTCTTACTTGAACTCAACGGGTAGGGCACACGGTGACTTTTAGCCAAAATGAAAATGTCACATTTGAAGTCGGAGTCCTTGAAATCTGATAATAAGTTTGGTAGAATATGCTTCATATATCCAAAGGATGGATGCCCCAATCGATGGTGCCACAACCAGACTTGCCTTTGTTTGATATCATGTGTCACATTGTGAGCCATGCTTGTACTGAGATCCTCCATATAATATAGCCCCCTTCTCATAGTACCACGACCAATAATCTCCTTAGTGTGAATATCCTGAAGTAAACAAAAACTCGGGTAGATTAATACACAACAATTCAATTGTTCAGGAATTTGACTAACTGACATTAACTTATTTGATAGAGATGGAACAAGTAAAATATTAGATAATGAAAGAGAGGATGAGAGAGCCACAGTGCCAGCCCCTGTCACAGGAAAAGTAACTCCATTGGCATTAGCAATACTAGTTCGTCTGGGTTGACTAGTACTCAGAAATCATAAGGATCAAATGTCATATGATCGGTTGCGCCAGAATCAATTATCCAGCCCGTTGAATTTCTATCATCCGAAGTATGGAATACATAGCCAGAGTCACCACTTGCAGCTTCATATCTCTTTTGATCTTTTTCATATCGTGTAATTTCAGTTGGTGTCGGGGTTCTGGATCATCAGGGTCGGTTGGTTGGGTCGGCGGCAACACCTAGTCCAGGTAAGGCCAATCGGTCGGGTCGGTGTCTGGGTCGGGATCGGTTTCGTCAATGCTTCTAGGTAGGTAGGTTGAGAAGAGTTGGTGGTGCTATTTCCAGCAGGGGAAAAAACATCTTCCCCCATGGAGGTAGCGAAGATTCAGAACAAGAGTCAGCAATTCCAAGATCGCTGCTCTGATACCATGTCAAAACATAGAGAAGATTGGAAGGAGAGAGTGGAGAGTGTAGAGAGAATTTTCTGATTTAAACTTGATCTTTCATTACTTACAATCAACATATATATATACAAGTTAAGCTCCCCAAATTGTAGGCTACCAACCATTGTAGGTGCCAAACTAATCCTCATTAATTGACTATTGCTAACAGTGTATGCTGTTTTCAGGTTGTTTTTACTTGATCAGAATAAGGGCAACTACTTGGTTCTTCAAGGTACCATTTACTTCCATTAGTTCATAGAACAGATAGGCGTATGTTTCTCATATTTGCAATGCATTGTCTCATTTTTTGACATTTTTTTTATATGACGTCGCTTAGAACAAAGGCGCTTCCACGGCATGAAGCTTGATTGGATCTTTGATCAGTTCCTCTCTCAGAAAGCTTTTACTGAAGCTTCCAATGGATTTCTCATAGATGACACCTGTGTATTTGGAGCAGTGATCTTCGTTTGTAAAGAGAGAAGTACAGGCAAAGGAAAGTCTCTATCAATGATAAAAGATGCCACGCATGTTTGGAAAATTGACAACTTCTCAAAGTTAAACGTGGAATTCTACGACTGAAAAAGATTCATGATGAAAAAAAGCAGGCAAGCAATGCAAAAGGATCATCATATCACGGAAAATGTAACAGAAGCAGGGCTCTCTGTTTTTCTAATAAATTATAGTCTCAGTTTTTTCTCTTAGCATAAGAAACCTTGACCTTGTAGAATTTGTAAGCAACATAAATTAGAATTTGTCATCTTTGAAAGAAAGAAGCTGCATTGCCATGTCCGTAATCTGTTCCTTTCTTCCCCGGTTTCTACCATCTACAAACACATGAAGCTGAGTAGGTAATTCATATGCTACTTAACAATGCAACAACGATTCAATGTTGTTCGGTTGATAAGAATCTGCAATTTGGTCAATAAAGCATGAGTCACGTGCCCATATTACTGACCAAACTGTTTGGTCACTAATGTATTATAAACGAAAAGAAATTGAAAAACTAATTACTATATTACATGCTTCTGTTTGGTATAGCAAGTTTGGAACTATGGCATGTATATATTACGTTACGTACCTCAGGAACATAAGAGTTACATGTCACATTTTCCTCTCTTTGACTACCATCTGGACCATCTACTTTCAGTGTCAAACTGACTGCCCCTGTCCAGGGGGGCCCAAATTTTTTATTTTTTTATTTTTATAAAGAGGTATATTATATTTATTATATATTGTTTTAAAAATAAAAATAAAGTAACATGGGTGTTTCAAGTTTTTAAGCGAGTTGTAAGTTTGTTGTTTTTGAGGGCACTGCAGATAATCATACATGCATATTCAGCAAGGCTATTAGTACTAATTGAACAGTCACTTAATTTGTTTTAAAAATATATAAACTTCATTACTTAATTTGGCTCTAATTAAAACTTACATTTTCTACAACTGTGCTGAAAACTCCCAAATGAATCACATTCACATCGGCTAACATAAGAGTTGCAAATCTTACTTGATAAAACGGTTGTAGGCCAATGGAGCTCGTTGTCTCTTCTCTGGTGCTCCATAACTTTAATAACAAGAGAAAGAAAAAAAAGGTTCATACAATCCGACCAAAATTGCACCAAATCTTATAGGCCAATGGAGTTTGTTGTTAATGTTAGAATTTTAGAGTGTGTTTGCTTGGTTTGTAGGCGAAGGGGTTTAGGAAGTATAGGACAATAGTTGAATAAAGTGGTTTTATTAATTTGGAGGAGAATTGGCTACCACATGCATATCCAAATTATATGCAAGAGTAAATTATGCAGGGAAATGTAGTAGAAGAATTGCGCATGCAGGGAAATGTTTTTAGAAATTTATTCTGAGCCTGAACCAGAAGCCAAGCCAAGTCGTATAGTTACCGAGCACTGACAGTGAAAATGGTGATGACAACCTTGATTTTTCAAATATTTTTGAGAAGCTGCTTGGTGAAACTTCATATCCTCATATACATAGAGGAGAGTCTGCACATAGTAGAACAGCATGCTCTGGTGTCACTCCTTGCAGCTGATGGTTTAAGTCCGGAATGCTGTCGCATTGGAACAGATTTGGAAGCCACCAACACAGAGACATGAAAGAAGAAAACTTTGCACCATCTAATCACAATGAATGCAGAATCCATTTGCACAAATAACCAGAGCAATAGTTATCCGAATCGTTTGAAAGAAGTATATGGAGGTCGATGATTGCACAGCTGTCAAACCACCTCATAAATTGGAAAGACCAATCCCTGATGAAGTTGAATCAACAAGTGACAATGAAAACAATGGGTTTTTATAATTTGTAATTTTTCTTTTTTTCCTTTAACATCCGAAAAATTGACAGCGGGGATAGGGGTGGGCACAGTTTCGGTTTGGACCAATTTTTGCCTCAAATTAGAACCGATTGGTACTATTCATCTAGTTTGGTTCGGTTCAATTCAGTTTTAATAAAAAAAATTTAAAAACTGTTTTGGTCGGGTTCGAATTTTGAACCGGATTTAAAAATTATTTTTTAATACAATTTTCAATTGAAATTATATTTTTTTACTTGAAAATTAACAAATTATTCAATTTCATATAAAAATAAATATTAAAGCTAGAAAAGATAGATATTTTGAAATTGAACTTGGATAAATATTAGTTATGAGATTAAAAATATAGCATTGAATATAAATAAATATTAAAATTATATATTTTTTAATTTGACCAGTTTTCGGTTTTAACTCTCTTGGTCCAATTTTTGAAGACATAGAACCAGAACCAAAATTGGAGAGATAAGCTGAGTTTACACGGATAAGTTTGATAGAGTTGAAGCTCTATCTAACTTGTGGAATATCTATTATATTAGGCTATGGACTCATGAGGTGATAAGGATAACAACCCGTTTGGTAAACTATAAGAAAATCACTTATTGTTAAAAATTGCTGTGAGAGAAAGCTATAAGGAAAAGCAGCTAATGAGGGTGCTTTCATTTTCTGATTATGCGGGAATCAGTTTCCAAGAGACGCTAGAAAATCAATTAGAATTAAAGATGAAAGTTTTAAGGTCAGATAGGGGTGGAGAGTATTATGGCAAGTATGATGAGCAAGGCAAACATCCTTCACCATTGGCAAGATTTCTACAAGATCGTGGAATTAGTGCTCAATACACAAACCCTGGAACACCTCAAGAGAATGGAGTTTCAGAGAGAAGAAATAGAACTTTAAAGGATATGGTGAGTGTTCGGTTCATTTTTATACATGATTTATCATGTTATTCACTCATTATTTTGAGTTAGTTCTTGACATTTTATAGCTTTTTACTTCCTTTTTGTGTTTTAATAGGTTTTACCTTGGTTATAATGAAAATGAGCTAAAAGTGCATTATTGGTTATAAATCCTGTTTTTGTTCATTTTCGTAGGTCAGCTTCTTGGCCTTGGATCAGCATGCTCCGGTACTCGGATGAGGTGAAGATATTCATGAAACTTTTTCCAATAGATGTTGACTACAACATATCCAAATTTGAACTCCATTGGACAAGTTTAGCCTATCCATGTGATCCAGCATGTTACCACAGCTCTGAAATTTGCTTGGTCCAGTTTTACCTCCATAATGTTATGTTGATTCTTCTTGTTACCATGCCATTTGGTAACAAGAAATTACTTTGGTTAAGTGGGATTTTCTGAGACAAAGAGCATATTTGTGAAGACAAAAACACATCATGGCAAGGGGACAAGGAAGAGACAAAGGTTAAAGTGCAATGATGAAAGGAGGAGAGAGAGGAGCATAGAGAAGGCATCTTCATGATTTCATTTGGGCAGATTGTCTTGGGTTGGAAAGTATCATTCATTTTTGTAGAGCAAGAGAGCAGGTTTTTGGAGCTAGAGGAGGAAGAAGGGAGGAGACTTCCACCATTGAAGACTTCAAGCTTTCATCACTTCCAAAATCTGTAAACTCCTTCTAGTTTTGTTTTGAATTTGTAGTTGAATTAAGTATGAGCAACTAAACTCCATAGCTAGGACTTAGGTTGAAGCCCTAAACATGATTACTCTATTGTTTTGATGCTTGAGTGTATGAATTTCTAGATTTTTTTGATGAATTTCAATTCACTATCTTAATCTATCCTTGATGTATGTTTTTCCTTGGTTGGCCATCTTTGAAAGCATGCTTCTTGAGGTTGTTGGGATTGTGTGTATCTTCATATTTTCCTAAGCAACAAATGGATGGAGTAAGAACCATCCATGTGAATTGGTTTCTTGAATGCCTAATGTAAACACCATGCTATTAGAATTCTTGTGATGTTAATATTCTCTTTGAACTTAATGGGTTTTCCTTGTAATAGAATCGAAGTACGAACCATACCTAGGTTCGGTTATGGGGAGGGCATGAGTATTGTAGCACGAACCATGCACTCTACTTATTTTAGAGAGAATCATGCATCTTGAGCCACTAAACCCGGTCTTGATTGCGAACATCTTCATCAACACGTTTAAAGTTCATCATTTGAGTATTCACAAACTTGAGTAGGATTGTTTAGGGTGGATTCCGAAACCATAGTGTTTGTTACATTCACTACTACATTTTTGTACTTGCGTGACGGTATTTTGCGCGACGAAGAAATAATCGTCGCACAAAACAACCATGGGCGACGGACAGATCAAAGCGTACCGCAAAAACTGAGCGACGAAAATTTTTGTCGCGCAAAGTAACTCTGCGCGACAAAAGATAGTATTGTCGCATTAAGTAATGAAAATTGGCGCCTAACCGCGGATTTGGCGGCAAATGTTGCTGCGCGACGATAGTTTTAGTCACGCTAAGGTATAATGCGCGACAACTAATCTTGATCGTCGCGCAAAGAACAAGCGGGAAAAAAACGCGGGTTGATCGCATTTGGAGCCAAATGATTGCGCAACGAAATATTGCTCGACAAATATTGGTCGCGCAAAGTGACGGTATTCTTGCGACGACTTGTAGCATTTGAGCGACGGATCTATGTGCGACGAATCCACTAGACCACATCACACAAAAATGGATGTCGGCACACCCATGTGCGCCGGAAATTTTTTTTTGCAGGACGACAAAGACGTTTGCGGCGAAAAATTTGCAACGCATTTATTTTTTTGTCGTGCAAGGACTTCAGAACTTTGTGCAATGACATACTATATCCATCGCTCAAAACCGTCGTTTATTACTTAGTCAGTTTCAGCCATGGCAGAGGCAAACTGCAAAAAAAATTACAACTTGCCTCAGCCTCTCTCTCCCTCTCTTTAACGTTATAGGACAATCAAACGCATCAATTTCATTTCATTTATGACCTAAACTATCTTTGCCTCTGGTACGTTTATTGGGTATGTATTTTTTGTCGTTAATGTAAAAATATTACTGTAAATTCATACTAACGCCATTAATTTCATTGTATATAGGGATATTATATGTGATTAGCGATTGGTGGAGAACGATTGAGAATGTATTATATGAAATTAATTACATTATGTTTATATTGTGTTGTCAAATTATATTTATATTATGTTGTTCAATTATGCACGTTGATGTACGAAGTTAATTGAAATTAACTTCGTACATTTATTTTTTTGTAAAGCTTAGTTCCCGTTCGAGGTTAGTTGGACCGCGCATGGATGGGTAAACCACAAGTACGGTCCAATTAATTCTT
Organism: Prunus fruticosa; assembly: GCA_018703695.1. NCBI lineage: Eukaryota > Viridiplantae > Streptophyta > Magnoliopsida > Rosales > Rosaceae > Prunus > Prunus fruticosa. Next base: position 4,910,972 of record CM031917.1, read on the forward strand.
GAATTGTCCCATATTTTGGACAGTTTGGAAATGCATAGTCGTGTCACGTAGTTTACAGCTACAGGATTAAGTTTCGATTGTGGAGATTTCGGTGTCATCTCAGGACGTTCTTCGGGTGGTACGTAGGTACTTTATATCTACGGTATACCTCAAGAACTATACCGAGATGCTGCCGAAATTCATCCACGTCAAAATCTAATCTCATGTAGCTGTAAATTACGTGGCATGTGTTGGAAAAATGGCTCACCTAAAGATACAAGGATGTTTTGGCGCTGAAAAATGAAGATTTTGAATCTGCCTAAAGCGACCGGTCGCTGGACATTTGCGACCGGTCGTTTTACACAGAAACGAAGTCTGTCAGAAAGTCGAAGAGCGACCGGTCGCTATCTCCTGCGACCGGTCGTCGATAGCAAGCGACCGGTCGCACGTCATTTACGACCGGTCGTTTTGTCACAGAAACGAATTGGAGCATTCTGCTTCAAAAGCGACCGGTCGCCAGCTCCTGGCGACCGGTCGTCCAGCGCGTGCTGTGACGTTTTTCTTACGTGTTTTCAACTGTGTTTTCGATGGCTATCACTTTCCACATAATTTCAGAGGCTTTGTGGGTCACTTCTGAGGTGTAAGAACGTTGACTACCTGCTGAATAGTTGGGAGAGCACTCATGGCTAATTGGTTATCTTATTTCAAAGAAATCACTCTCTCTTTTCTGGTGTAAGTGGGAGGTGGCTGAGTGGAATGTTATTTACCTACTTGATCTGACATTTAGTCTAAGTTATTAACTAAAGGAGGAACGTGGAGGACAAAGATGGTGCCTTATCTTATGTCCATTGGCTTGTGTAGGAAATGGGGTGAAGTAAGATAACACAAGAGGAGAAAACAAGTTGAATAATTGTAAGTGGTATAATCTGGAATTCTGAGTTGGTAGAGCTTGGAGTCTTCAGCTTTGTCAAGAGAGCTAAGGTGAGAGTAAGTGAGTTCTCTAAGTGAATCAAGGTGTTGAGCAAGGGTGTGAGAGAAACAGATTGTGAGGGTAGTGTTCTAAGGGGGTTTCCTTTTGTAAACCAAAGTTGTAACCTATCTTCATTAGTGAAATTTCTCAAGGTGATCACCAAAGAGGATGTAGGCAATTTGCTGAACCTCTATAAACACTTGTGTCATTTGTGCTTGGTTAAGTTGTGTGTGTGTGTGTAAGACTCATCCATCATTGAGTTCTTTGTCTAAAGTCCATCAACAACAAGATCTTTAAGGGCAGTGAGTTTGGTATTAATTCACAACAAGTGGTATCAGAGCTGTGTTTGGCAGCTGGAGCTAGTTCTTCTCTTGGAGTGCTAGTGTGTTGAAGATGGCAAGTGACTTAGAAGCTGAGAGTGGTAGCAGTTCACATCATGTGAAGCAACCACAGGTAGCAAGCATGAAGGTGGAGTTAAAGCCTTTCACAGGGAAGGAGAACTTCACTCTTTGGCAACGAAGGATGAAGTCAGCTCTTACACAACAACAACTCCATGTTGTGTTGGTTGGCAAGGAGAAGAAGCCAGCAAGCATGACGGATGATGAGTGGGGAGTTCTTGACGAGTTAGCCAGAGGAGCCATCGAAAACTACCTCTCCGATGAGGTGCTCATCAACGTGATAAAGGATACGGCGAAGCAAACATGGGAGAAGCTCGAAGAAATGTTTGCAGGGAAATCGTTGTCCAACAAACTCTTCCTCAAGGAAGAGCTCCTGAATCTTAAGATGGAGGAGGGAGGAAATCTAATGGAACATCTAAGTAGTTTCAATAGATGTGTTGCTGACTTGCAGAGAATGGATGTGAATTATAGTCCGGAGGATAAGGCTCTTATGTTGTTGACATCTTTACCTCCGTCCTATAAACACTTCCGAACCACTCTTATGTTCGGGAAGGTTACTCTTGATTTTGAGCCTGTGGTGCAAGACATCATGACACACCATAGGATGACTCAACGTTCGGGAGAAAACTCTCAAGGTGAAGGTCTAGTTGCAAAGACCGGAGAGAGAGGCCGTTCAAAGAAGCGTGATGGCAAGAAAGGCAATAGAGGAAGGTCCAAATCCAAGGCAAAGGAAGGTTGTTTCGAGTGTGGGTCAAAGGAGCACTGGAAAAGAAATTGCCCCATATGGAAGGAGAAGAAGAACAAAGGGAAGAATGCAGCAAACACAGCTGAGTATGTCACTGAAAGTGATGGTGAGCTTTTGTGTGTTAATAGCAATGTTAAAACAAATGCATTGGCTAATTCTTCAAGGTGTTCCTCTTCTGATTGGATTTTGGATTCCGGGTGCTCATATCATATGTGCTCAAACAAGGAGTGGTTTGACACGTATGAGAAAGAAGATAGCAGTGAAGTGATGATGGGGGATGGCTCAATGTGTAGAGTCAAAGGCACCGGTACAATCAAGGTGAAGATGCATGATGGGGCTGTTAGGACACTTGGAATGGTAAGGCACATTCCAAAGTTGCGTAAGAATCTCATTTCCCTTGGAACTCTTGATAAGAATGGTTATTCATTCAAAGCAAATGGAGGGAAACTCATAGTCTCAAAAGGTTCACTTGTGATTATGAAGGGAGAAATTCAACCTAACTGTCTATATAGGTTGTGTGGTACAACAATCATAGGTGGAGCAGCTGTATCTACAAGCAAGGACTCGGAAGATGAAACTCAGCTTTGGCATTTGAGGCTAGGGCACATGAGTGAGAGGGGCATGCAGGAACTACACAAAAGAAAGTTGTTGAAAGGTGTTCAAAGTTGCAAGCTTGAGTTCTGCAGATTTTGTACCATGGGAAAGCAATCAAAAATAGCTTTCAAGCAGCGAAACAAAGAGGAAGAAAGCACAGGTGTACTAGATTATATTCACACGGATGTATGGGGGCCATCACCGGTTAAATCGAATGGTGGAGCTCGCTATTTCGTGACTTTCTTGAATGATTTTTCCAGGAAGGTTTGGGTCTACTTCATGAAGGAGAAATCTGAGGTCTTCACCAAATTCAAAGAGTGGAAGGCGGAAGTAGAGAACCTAACCGGAAGAAAGATCAAGATCCTAAAGAGTGACAATGGTGGTGAATATAAAGACAGCAAGTTCCTTGAGTTTTGTAGAAGTGAAGGCATTAAAAAGTACTTTACCGTAAAGAAGACACCCCAACAAAATGGAGCTGCGGAGAGGATGAACCGAACTCTCATGGAGCGTGAGAGATGTATGAGAATTCATGCAGGGTTGCCCGAATCTTTTTGGGCAGAAACCGTTAACCACGCTGCTTATTTGGTTAACCGATCGCCTTCAAGAAATCTTGAGTTCAAATGTGCAGAGGAGGTATGGTCTAATAAGTCAATTGATTATTCGAATCTTAAGGTGTTTGGATGCAGTGCATATGCACTTATTCCTAGTGATGAAAGATCCAAGTTGAAGCCAAAGTCTCTTGAATGTATTTTCATCGGATTTGAGAGTGGTGTGAAGGGCTACAAGCTATGGGATCATGTGAACCACAAAAAGATACTCAGCAGAAATGTTGTGTTTGATGAGAAGACCATACCTATGAACAAAGTCAAGAATTCAGAGGCAAAGGAGGATGTTGTTGAGAAAGAAACAACCATTGAAGTTCCACTCAAGAAGGTGTCAAGAAAGACTTCTCAGAAACAGCCAACTGAAGACGTTCAGGAGGAGGTGGAGTCTGACATTGAAGAGGAAGAAGCTGGGCAGCATCAACAACACACTCAAGAAGAAGAAGAGGCTCAAGAACAGGTGGAGCCATCATCTATAGCTCGGTCCAGGCCCAAGAGAACCATCAAACCACCTCAAAGGTTTGGATGGGAGATGGATGCAGTTCACTATGCCCTAAATGCTAGTGAAGAAGAACCAACCACGTTCCAAGAAGCTGTTGAGAACAAGGAACGGGAAAGTTGGATGGAAGCTATGATGCAAGAGATGGAATCTCTACACCAAAACTCAGTTTGGGAGTTAGTTCCTAAACCCAAAGGTCGCAAGGTTATTGGCTGCAAATGGGTGTTTAGGAAGAAAGAAGAAATGCATGAGAAGGGTGCCACCTTATTCAAAGCTCGGTTGGTGGCAAAAGGATTCTTGCAAAAGGAGGGAGTTGATTATGATGAAATTTTCTCTCCGGTGGTGAAACATACTTCTATACGGATACTACTCTCCATAGTAGCACAAGAGGACATGGAGGTGGAGCAAATGGATGTGAAGACTGCTTTCCTTCATGGTGAATTGGAGGAAGACATCTACATGTGCCAACCTCAAGGGTTCATTGAAGCAGGGAAGGAAAATCTGGTTTGTAGGTTAAAGAAGTCTTTATATGGGCTGAAGCAATCTCCAAGACAGTGGAATAAATGCTTTGATTCTTACATGATGAAGATTGGGTATAGAAGATGTGAATCTGATTGTTGTGTTTACTCTCATGCATTCAAGGATGGTAACTTCATCCTTTTGCTTCTTTATGTTGATGACATGCTAATTGCATGTAAAGACATGTCAAAAATCCAGAATTTGAAGATATTGCTTGGAAGGGAGTTTGACATGAAGGATCTTGGAGCTGCACAAAAGATCCTAGGAATGGAGATAAGGAGAGACAGAAATGAAGGCAAGTTGTGGCTGTCACAAAGCAAGTACATTTCCAAGGTACTTGAAAAGTTCAAAATGATGGATTGCAAGCCGGTGTCTACTCCTTTGGCGGAACATTTTAAGTTAAGTGCTCAGCTATGTCCTTCTACGGAAGAAGAGAAGGAATATATGAGTAAAGTTCCATATGCAAGCTTGGTAGGGTGTCTCATGTATGCAATGGTTTGTACACGCCCCGACTTAGCTCAAGCCATAAGTGTGGTGTCAAGGTATATGGCGAATCCTGGAAAGCAACATTGGGCAGCAGCAAAATGGATTCTCAGGTATTTGAAGGGCACCAAAAGGCTTGGGATATTGTTTGAAAGACAACAAGGAAAGGCATGTGTGTCGGGGTTTGTAGATTCTGATTATGCTGGAGATCTTGACAAGAGGAGATCCATCACAGGATATGTCTTCACTTGTGGTGGAGGACCGATTAGTTGGAGAGCAGGTGTTACAATCGGTTAGTGCCTTGTCTACTACGGAAGCGGAGTATATGGCTTTAACGGAAGCTTCAAAAGAAGCGGTATGGCTGAAGAGATTGGCAAAGGAATTCGGGATAGCTCAAGACTTGGTGGTGATTCAAAGTGACAGACAAAGTGCTATATGCTTAGTAAAGAATCAAGTTTTCCATGGAAGGTCCAAACACATTGATGTGAGATACCACCGGATAAGGGATTGGGTGAATGATGGAGACATCACTGTAATGAAGGTTCATACGAAGGAGAATGCTTCAGATTGTCTAACAAAGCCAGTCACAACAGCAAAGTTCAAGCATTGTTTGAGCTTGCTCAATCTTGTTACATGCTAAAGATTGAGGTGGAGTTCTTGAGAGTTATTAGGACGATTCTAAGACATTACAGATGTCCTAGAAGGCAATGATGTCCACAAGGAGTATTAGGCTCGCCATGGTGGAGATTGTTGGAAAAATGGCTCACCTAAAGATACAAGGATGTTTTGGCGCTGAAAAATGAAGATTTTGAATCTGCCTAAAAGCGACCGGGCGCTGGACATTTGCGACCGGTCGTTTTACACAGAAACGAAGTCTGTAGGAAAGTCGAAGAGCGACCGGTCGCTATCTCCTGCGACCGGTCGTCGATAGCAGCAACGGGTCGCACGTCATTTACGACCGGTCGTTTGTCACAGAAACGAATTGGAGCATTCTGTTCAAAAGCGACCGGTCGCCAGCTCCTGGCGACCGGTCGTCCCAGCGTGCTGTGACGTTTTTCTTACGTGTTTTCAACTGTGTTTTCGATGGCTATCACTTTCCACATAATTTCATAGGCTTTGTGGGTCACTTCTGAGGTGTAAGAACGTTGACTACCTACTGAATAGTTGGGAGAGCACTCATGGCTAATTGGTTATCTTATTTCAAAAAAATCACTCTCTCTTTTCTGGTGTAAGTGGGAGGTGGCTGAGTGGAATGTTATTTACCTACTTGATCTGACATTTAGTCTAAGTTATTAACTAAAGGAGGAACGTGGAGGACAAAGATGGTGCCTTATCTTATGTCCATTGGCTTGTGTAGGAAATGGGGTGAAGTAAGATAACACAAGAGGAGAAAACAAGTTGAATAATTGTAAGTGGTATAATCTGGAATTCTGAGTTGGTAGAGCTTGGAGTCTTCAGCTTTGTCAAGAGAGCTAAGGTGAGAGTAAGTGAGTTCTCTAAGTGAATCAAGGTGTTGAGCAAGGGTGTGAGAGAAACAGATTGTGAGGGTAGTGTTCTAAGGGGGTTTCCTTTTGTAAACCAAAGTTGTAACCTATCTTCATTAGTGAAATTTCTCAAGGTGATCACCAAAGAGGATGTAGGCAATTTGCTGAACCTCTATAAACACTTGTGTCATTTGTGCTTGGTTAAGTTGTGTGTGTGTGTGTAAGACTCATCCATCATTGAGTTCTTTGTCTAAAGTCCATCAACAACAAGATCTTTAAGGGCAGTGAGTTTGGTATTAATTCACAACAGCATGACTATGCATTTCCAAATGGGATAGGGCCCTTACCGGAGGCATAAGGTGACGTTATGATTTTGTAAGAATACAACATGATTGTTGTATTGTGATTGTGGTTCCAGGAATTATGAGCAGAAGGTGGATACAGGAACCCTAACAGGTGCGCAGACGAATACTTGGATGGAATCGAGGACTTTATTCACTTTGCACGGTCACACAACCCGAGACTAGAATCCGGTGTCCTTGTAGGAGGTGTAACAACATGTTGTGGGAGACAATTGAAACTGTTCGATTTCATTTAGTAAGAAATGAAATGATTGAGACATACAGCACTTGGAACCATCATGGGGAACAATTAGACATTGCTTCGTCTTTAAGGGCCACAAGAGTGGACAATGTTGAACCTATTGTGGATCCTAATGAATAAGTCATGGATATTATAAATGATGCTTTTCCATTTGCATCGACGAGCAGCAATCAGTAAGGGGAAGATTATGTGCCCACACCAACGGATAGTGCAGAGTTCGAACAGGATGAAAAACTGTTAAGAAATGCCAACCAAGAGTTATATCCGGGTGCGAGAGCTTTTCCGTTCTGACGGCAATTATGGAGCTAATGCACGGAAAAATAAAGTACCGTATGTCGAACCTGTGTTTTCGATTACTTTTTGGGGGTTTTCAAGAGAATGCTTCCGAGGGACAATTGTTTGCCGAAAGATCACGGGCAGGCGCAGAAGATGTTGAGTGGTCTTGGATTGAGTTATGAAAAAAATCCACGCTTGCAAAAACAATTGCATGTTATTCTACAAAGAGTATGAAACATTGGATACATGCCCTATATGCAATGAGTCGAGGTTCAAACAGATGTCTCAGAATACAATGACTAAGGTTCCACAAAAAGTCATGCGTTATTTGCCCTGAAACCAAGATTGCAGCGATTGTATATGTCGACGCATACTACCACAGACATAAGATGACATAAGGAAAAATGGGTAGACGACGATGTGATGCGGCATCCTGCAGATGGGGAGGCATGGAAAGAGTTCAACCGAACGTTCCCGAGTTTGCTGCTGATCCCCGAAATGTTAGGTTGGGACTTGCCACTGACGGATTCAATCCGTACAAGGTTCTAAACCAACACCACAACACTTGGCCGATTTTCGTATTCCCATATAATTTGCCGCCGTGGAAATGCATGAAAAAAGAGTACATGATGATAACTGTTTTGATAACTGAGGATCCTGGCAGGTCAATCGATGTGTACTTAAGGCCGTTGGTTGATGAGCTCATGGATTTATGGACAAACGGTGTGCGCACGTACAATAAATCCACTAGAAAGATGTTCACTTTGCGGGCGGCAGTTATGCGGACTGTGAATGATTTTCCCTCATATGCAATGGTGTCGGGGTGGAGCACAAAGGGTTATATGGCATGCCCTGTATGCAAGGAAGATGTAACTTCTAGTTGGCACGCTGGAAAAGTGTGTTACCTTGGGCATCGAAAATGGTTGCCATGTGACCACGAGTGGCGGGAAAAGGATGAAGAGTTCGACGGGAACAAACAGGGTCGTCGCGCAAGACCTAGAGAATCGTCCGTGATTAGATCTTGGAACAGCTTAACCGTTTGGATTTTGCTCCGTTCGGGAAAACAGTTAGTCGGACTAAACCTACTACACATATGAACTGGACGCACAAGGCTATGTTTTTTGAGCTCCCATATTGGTCGAAACTAAAATTGAGGCACAATCTCGATGTTATGCATGTTGAGAAAAATGTGTTTGACACATTGATGGGAACGATTCTAGATATCAAGGAGAAGACAAAGGACACGATAAAAGCTCGTTTTGATTTGGAAATAATGGGCATACGAAGGGGTTTATGGCTGAAAAGGGACAATGATAAAGCTATAAGGGATCTTGCATTTTTTTTTCCATGAAATCAAATGACAGAAAGAGTTTCTGCAGTTTGTATCGTCTGGAAAGTTTCTTGACGGGTATGCTTCTAATATCGCGCGTTGCGTGATTGTTGACGGGGGTAAATTTATTGGACTCAAGAGCCATGACTGCCATGTGTTTATGCAACGCCTACTTCCAGTGGGGATTCGACACCTATTGCCGGAAGATGTAGTCAAGCCAATCATATTGTTGTCAATATTTTTTTCCCAACTGACGGCAAAAACATTGCGAAAGACAAACATTGATCAGTTGCGCCATGACATTGTCCAAGTCTTATGCAAGTTTGAGATGATATTCCCTCCGGCTTTCTTCACGAGTATGATTCACGTGATGGTTCACTTGCCAGAAGAGGCATTGCTTGCTGGTCCAGTCAATTATCGCTGGATGTATTCAATAGAAAGGTATATAATCATCATCATTTATGTATGCATCTTTATCCCATGCTTGGTACTTGCTAATTTGCATCTTTTTGTTTTAATTTGGCAGGCTTCTTGGAGAGATGAAAAGAAGCGTATGCAACAGGAGCGAAGCCCGAAGGATCAATTGTAGAGACTTGGGTTCAATATGAGGTGCTTACTTTCTGTGGGATGTATTTAAAAGATGTGGACACGACTTTCAATCGACCTCAGCGCAATAATGACGGAGGTGTGAGAAATGAGCAACTTTCTGTTTTTGCCCAAAGCGCACGGCCCTTTGGAGATCCTGGACGAGGAGAGTCGTTTTCCAGAAATGACATGGAGGTAGCTCATTGGTTCGTATTGAACAATTGTGATGAGATAATGGCAGACTTAGATGAGCATGAAGAGATGATGAAGCGAGAACATCCATCACATTTGTATTCCAAGAAACACCGTGAATTGTTTCCAAAATGGTTTTTGGAATATGTAAGTTATAAGTGTTTTGTAATTGACATATATATTGTAGTATTTAATTTTCTCAAACTAACATGTGAATGTTTTTGTATAATATTAGGTGAATAAGTTGAAATCAGATAATTCCCCCACTTATAGTGAAGAGTTATATAACTTGGCATTCGGTCCAATTCGGGTTGAATTACTCTCTGGGTTGCCATGTTAACGGGGTCAATTTTTTAGGGACTGCACGAGATGACAAGTTGTGTACGCAAAACAGCGGTGTCCATGTTCCAAGTGGAGGCGAAAGTACGAACATTGATTTCTATGGCAAACTCACAACTATCGTGCAATTGCTTTACAAAGACCAATACTAAGTCATCATGTTTAAGTGTCGATGGTTTGATACGAACCCAAATAGGCAGGGAAGTATTAAAATCGATCATGGGTTACTATCTGTGAACATAAGCAGAATTTGGTATGACGAAGACCCATACATTTTGGCAAACATGGCAAAATAGATTGTCTATCTAGATGACCCTAAAGCAGGGCGCGGGTGGAAAATTGTTCAGCAGATGGATCACAGGAATGTGTATGCTATACCAGAATTAGACCCATCTGACAACGATCACAGGACCCGCCCCCAATTCCTCGAAACCCGAGACAAATCCTGTGGAAATTCCGACATCACACCGATGCCGGGCCCACATACTAAAAATTGAGCATATTTTCCAATGTCTAAGGAAAAAGGGCACGAGACTTTCTGCCGAAATTTCGGGAGAGTCTCCCTTGTAAATTGGCCTTTCCCTCGTCACACGCCGGAGACTCTCCAACGATTGTGACCTAACACTGTAGAGACCAAAAACCTCTCAAACATAAAACTCATAACCGGGGAGGTACCTAAGGTAGTACTAATAGTACTCAAACTGACATTCTAACCCCTGCCTTTCTAGCATCTCACATCAACAACCCAAGTACCCCATACATATCCTACATAGATAGCAATTTCTCAAATGTATAAATCTACACTCAAGATCATCAAACATGTCGAACTCAAATATATATCACAAATACTTCATAACATATTGAATCCATTAATTAAGTATATAATATAATTCACATAAACCATTTAAAACAGTATGCAATAAACTATCCACATTTGGTCAACCGGGCCCCTGCGTCCCATGACCTTCGTTTTACAAACCGAAAGTTTCTATAGGTTCCACAAGGTCTAGGATACACGTCCTGCAAGTTTGGTCCGGATTGAACGGTCAGATCGCTCACGATCCCTTGATCGGACGGTTATTGAAAAACATGAACTTTAAGTTATTGAATCGGAACATCCGGGCTCCGATTCACGATCCGTTGAATCCCTACACAATCCTAGGAATGCCTAGATCAACATATATTAAATTGGAAGCGATCCAACGGTTCTAACATATCGAACCTGGAAATTACACAATATGTAAAATCCGTTCGGAGTTCAAACGTTATCCGAATTGAGATCCGTAAAATCCTACGCGCTCGTGACAACCAGGGGATCGCATTGGGACTTAATACCCCTTTGCTACAGTGCCCATGAGCCGCCACACGCGCTGGCAACGCGTGGTTATCCAAAGCGATATCGCATGGCCGGAAAATCTCAAAATCACGGCTCCAAACTCCTATCCTAATTTGGAGCCACTTTTGTTCTTGGACATACCCCAAATTCTCAAGGGAAGTGGCCGAAATTTCAAATTGAAAACCAGCTGACCCCTAATTCCAAAATCGAGCTATAAACTCTCAAAATTTCTGGAATCCTATCCAACAGGCAGCTAGAGTACGAAAATAGTCGAGAATCCATACCTCACTCGACTCATTTGATGGAGAATTGAAGGAGAACGAGCGCTTGGATTTTTCTATCAAAAGCAGTGACTTTCCTCCCATTTCCGAAGATCCTCGTGGCTGCCGGCGTCGGAGAAGGGATGGAATGCAGAGAGCACGGGACGACGGTTCTAACGCGACCGGTCTTGTCGCCGAAGGTGGCCGGATGCGGCAATGGTGGCCCAAAAACCCGGGCGGTTGAACAGGAACAGGGGGATGTTCTGCGCGGGGAGAGAGAGAGAGAAAGAGAAAGAGAAATTCTGAGATTTTATTAAACTGACCTTTTGCCCCCTTTTAAAATTAAGTGAATTATTATTATTTTCAAAACCCTTAATTAATTCAAATCATTTTATTTTTATTGTTTATTTCAATTTATTTCCTCTTAATTTAATTATTTTATTTCTTTTTCGGACCGGTATGTTACAAACGGCGTCGACGTTGCTGACCAACGTTTCGAATCTTCCATGGAACATGACGCACAAACACTTCGAGATACAACTATCGTACAGGAACCTTTTCAGCTTGAAGGAGTGTCTTCAAGAGAAATACAGATTCAATCAATTACAATTGACCTCGGTTATCTTCCGCGATACGATCCAACCGTGGGCCCGAACAACGATGATGATGTACTTATGGAGGAGGAGGATGATTGTGTGTTTTCCCTTCTTTTTCCTTCTTATAGACATAGTCTTTGACAAACCCTAACCAGTGTAGCGCGTCTAGCATTTCTGAATCTCCAGCATTCCTCCAGTCCCACCACCTTCTTTCTTTCCAACCACACCCAACTCATTTATCTCGACGTGACCTTTCTGAACGGACTCGTTCAGGAAAGTCATCACGACTTTGTATGGCCCCGTAATTTCTGCTTGTGGAGTCTCAGCGCCTCTATGCGTCGACACGTGTCTCGCCCTGTCTCTTGGTCCCTTACACTGAACCAAGACATCATAACCCATGTTTATAAAAATAAAAAATAAAAAAAATCCCGCTCTTTGTGTTTCTACTCACGGTTCGATAGTTTGTTTTTACAAAACTAAATAATAATAAAAAAGCTGGAAATGAATACAAATTGTGGTTCGGGTTTCACTTTAGTTTGGGTTTCAAGGTGGGTTAATTTCATTGTGGGCTTTGGGCTTCAAATTTTTTTTTTTTTTTTTGGGTTTCAGAATTGTGTAATTTGGGTTTACTGTTTAATTTTGTTTGTTTGTTTGTTTGTTTGTTTTTGTAATTTTTTTTTGTAATAATTTTTTTTTTTGTGATTTATATTTACTTTAGTACCTTTCATTTCTTGTTATGACATGGTTTGTGGCTAATTTTTAAACATTGAGGACAATGTTCATTTCTAGGTTTGGGGGTATTGGAGTTTAAAACAAAATGTTTTTGCTTGTTTTTTTTTAATTTTGAGTCCTGTTTTGTTTTGTTTTGTTTTGTTTTTGAGTCACTTTCCGAACACATTTGATGAGATTGTGATAAATGTTGCATGACTTAAATGAAAATTGGATTTTATTTTATTTTATTAAAAAAAATTATAAAAAGAAAAAGTAAAATTTTAAATTGAAAAAATAAATAAATAAAATTGGCATTGTTCTGGCATGATATGTTTGAAACCTTTGCACTTGCCATTTGTTTCATAATTTTCCAATTAAAGGATTTGCATGATCTAAAGAATTGTATGAAGCATAAATTAGACTTATATAACCAACCATATAAAGTGAGCTTTTGAGCCTTGTACTTCAATTCATGAGTGTTATATATACATACTCTTAAATTCTTGTCATCTAAGTTGTTGTTTGATCTCATTATTCATTGATTTGGTTGAACACTTAAAAGTCATTCATTCTTATGCAATTTGATTTCATGACATTTAAGAAATGATATTAAGGCCCTCTTTGGATCGTTTGTGCCTTTCAAGCTAACCTTATGCATGCTTAAGCATGATTTTCCATTGTTAACAATTTTGAGCCTACATGTAAACCTTTTCTTTCATTTACCAATTATATTTCCTCGTCTTAGCCTGAAAAACAAATATTTACCTTTCTAAGGAACTCATGAGCTTTAATTGGGATATGTTTTTCATACTAGGTTTGGGAAGAGGTGTTACATTTCAAATATATATATATTCACACAATTGGTGAAAGAAAAGAGTAAAGTTGTGATTAAGTGGTGGTTGATTGAAAATTCATTTTTGGGCCTTCAAAATAAATTGTTGGTTGTTCAATAAAGGAGTATGAATCATTGTAAATGAAGGTATAAAGAGTTTTGATCATGTAAAAATAAATTCTCATTGTGATGATTCGAAGTCTTGTAAACAATTGTTTTATGCTCTTATATTTTGAGTTCCTTGGACTTTGTATTATCCATACCCTTCATTTCTTACTCACCTTACACCCTTGGCCCCATTACAACCTATGTTAAAGACCTAAATTGATCTTAAATGTCATGTGGTTGAATTGCATCCATTTTTTTACTTTTAAGTGTTTGATATCCTTCTTGAGATCATATTAATGCAAGTTCTTCATCTTTCTATTGCGAGTTAAGTCCCTTATGGTTTAACTTTATTCTCATGTTTATAACTGAGTGTTGCATTGTAACCCGCTTCCGAGTGATTCATTTGTGAGAGGACAACTTTGGTGAGATTTGAAGTTGAACTTGTGCTTTGTATCATTTTTGAAATTGTGTGAAAACTAAGATTGGGGAATTTGTTGCATTTGGCAATCACACTACTACACTTTGAGCATATTATGTTTTGAACTTTGCCACCTTGTGAATAATGTCTAAATTGAGCTTTTGTTGTTAAAACTTTTGAGTCATGTGCATGAGTCATTTCTCTTCAGAAATGTTCGGAAAGATTGTTTTGAGTTCTTTTTATTTTTGTGATTGTTTTTATTTTTATTTTTGTTTTTGTTATTTTGCTTAAGGACTAACAAATTCTAATAGGTTTTCTAACTACTTTGTTTTGTAGAAATTAGTCAAACGTTTGTGGGTATTGTTATTGTTAAACCCTCAGGAGACACAACTCCTCCTACTAGGGATGCCTAGAGGTTTAAAGGTTTGTTGCATACACTAAATGCAATCGAGTTACCTACGAAAGTGGTCTAGTTAACTTCTTGTTTGTTTTTATCTTTGTTTTCCTTTTGTTTTGCTCGAGGACTAGCAAAATCTAGGTTTGGGGGTACTTGATCGGTGTATAATTACATATCATTTTGTATCCTTTTAACTTATGATTTGGTTATGTTTTTGAGTTAAACTTGTGCTTTTAATAAGTTTTGTGTTTGTTTCAGTGTAATAAGCTTGAGACTCACTAATTGCATTTTGGAGACAAGTTAGCTCAAAACGGTGTCTGCAGATCAGTCAACTTCATGGATTGGACTGTACTTGCTCAAGAAGAACCAGATAATGACCCATACATCATTGGAAAGATACGAAAGTCTATTTTCTATAGCATTTTACGGTTCATGATTCCGAGTCTTCTAGAGAAAGTTAGACATGTTTTGGCAACTTAAAGTCAAATTCGGCAGCATCTGCGTTACTGGGCCAAAAATCACATTTGATGGCCTTCCCGATTTTTCCTTGAGTTGGGCTGCATATTCTTGGAAAGATAATTCAAAGAGCTTCAAGATCCATATTTTTCCAGATTTTTCAGGATGGAGCCACAAGCCCAAAACGAGCCCACAAGCTGGCTGCAATGCATTGTCATGCATGACATATGCATGATGAAGTGTTGTTGATTGTGGGAAAGTTTGGTGAAGCATATTCAATACCTATTTTTTAGTGGAATTTTGCAGCAGCCAAAAGATGATGAAGTGGGGGTGCAACACTAAGCCTAAAGACAAGAGGAATTGTTTTCAAATGCAATTGTGTGTTAGGTTAAGTTGGTGAATTAAGTGTAGTGTGTTAGGTGAAGTTAGTGTGTTTAAATAATTCAATTGTATAATTCAGATTTTCAACTTCCTTAGGCCTATAAATAGTGAGGTTTCCTAAGCTTGTAATCACACCCCAAGGGGGGGAGCTCTCAAACACTTCTCTAGAGCTCCCTTCCCTTCTCTCCCTCAAATTCTCTTAGTTTCCCTTTGTAGTTCTCAATTGTTGTAATAAGATCATTCTACTAAATTTTCTTTGTACTAAATCTCAAACACTTTTCCTTTCTCTTCTTCTAAATTCTTCAAACACTCTCTTCTCCAAACACTTCCCAAACACTTCTCCCATTTCCTTCATCAAATTCTCTAAAGCTTTCAAACACATGTTCTTCCAAAATCCACAAAGTTCTCAAACATCTCTCTACTTTCTTCTCTAAAAGTCTCCATGTCTCAAACACTTCACAAACACTTTTCTCTTCCTTCCCTAAGTTCTCAATTCTCCAAGTTCACAAAGATTCTTAAAGTTCTCAAACACTTTCTCTTCCAAAATCCTCAAAGCTTCCCAAACACCTTCTCTTCCAAATTCTCAAAGTTCTCAAACACTTTCCAAAACTCTTCTCCCTTCTCTTTCTCAAACACTTCTCTCTATTCTCATCCAAACTCTCCATGTTCTCAAGTGTTGTACAAAACTTTTTGCTTCTTTTGTTTTCATTTCTGTTTTGTGTAGGAAAACTAAATTGGATCATTCAATCACCAATCCCTGTGGAATCGACCTCGCACTTACATATGCTAAACTACCAACGGCTCGTACACTTGCGAGTATCACAAGTTGAGGATGTAGCTGAATCCATTTTGGTGCAGCTGAATCGACGCAACAGACTCTATGTAAAAACGACCGGTCGTTTCTGTTAAACGACCGGTCATCAACTTTGCGCGACGAATAATGTCTTGGCGTCGCACAATGTCAATTTGCGTGACGGATATATTCGTCGCGCAGAATAACAAATATGCAATAATAATGAATTAATAGAAATCACCTTTGCGCCAAAAAACACATTATCGCGTCGCACAAGACAACTTTGCGAGACAGTGACCATCATCGCGCATGGTTCCGAATATGCAATTTTTTTGAAGAAATACAGAAATCACCTTTGCTCGAGGAAACTATTATGGCGTCGCACAAGATGACTTTGCGGGACAGACAATTCGTCGCGCAAGGAAATAAATATGCTGAAAATTTTGACGTAATAGAGAAATCACCTTTGCGCAACGAACAATGTTATGGCGTCGCCCAAGATAATTGCGGGACGGAAATATTCATCGCCCGGAAAACAAATATGCAAAATTTTAATAGAAAAACCACTTTAAGTGGCGAATACCTTATTCGTCTCGCAATAAATTTTCCCTATAAAATCTGCAATTATAATTTCTATTTATTCCTATGCCTTAATTTGAATTTTGTCATGTAAATCATAAGCTTTTCAATGATTTTAGTTAAGCTCATCATGCATACCTTTTTAATTATGAAGTGGTTCTCTACGAAGAGAAATCATGGTTCAAGACTTGAAGATCAAAAGCGTTGTGATGTGTTTCCAAGTTTAGGGAAATATGTAGTTTACTTCATTTGTAACTTTAAAACAGAACTTAAACCTGTGAAAGACATCATGTCGCTTGCAAGAATGTAGATTTCAGTCAATTACATTTCAAAATGCATTTTGTTACAATTATTTCCATTATATTACAAAATCTGGAAGTTTAACCTTGCGTGACGAATAAGGTTGTTTCGTCGCGCAAAATGGTTCCAAAAAAAACTTTCTCAATTTTATTTATTACAATATTTGTATGACTTGTAGCGACGAAAAAGTTATATTTGTGTCGTCGCGCAAAGTTTTCAGAGGCGCAGAAAATGCTTATTCGTCGCCCAAACCAAGTTATTTTATTTTATTTCTTTTGTATGCATAATAGTTAAGAAATTAAACGAAGTATCCGTTAGTGTAAATATTTTTAAATGAAGATCAAATTCAGTAATTGTATTCATATACAGTAAAGGAGTGCACCCGTAAGAAATCTTCAACATCGGAGTTAAAACACTTGTTAAATCGTTATTTTTCATTTATAACCGTCGAAAATTGTGGTCCCGTTACATCATCTAGGATTGTATATTTTTTCCAATTTTTTGCATCTACCACCTCTAGACCTGGCAAACGGGTCGCTTTTACGGGTTTCGGGTCGTTAAGGGTCAACCCGTTTTCTTAACGGGTTGACACGAACACGACCCGTTAAGCTAACGGGTCAGAAATGCTAGACCCAAACACGACCCGCACAAATTCGCGAATAACACGACACGACCCGTTATGGCTAATGGGTCGTTTTTCACCCGTTTCACCCGCTTCACCCGCTTAACTCATTTCACCCATTTAAAAAATAAACAATATTTTTGTAGGAATTATTAAATGAAAATATTATGAAATTATAGATATAATACAAATAAACTGAAATCCTTAAATAAGTCTTGCATATTACACATTGGCAAACAAAAAAACTCTTAGACAACATGAGTTTCAAATTAATCTCAATTGAAACAAGTTTAAACAAAATGTCAAGGAGAAAAGGAATAAGTCTAGAGAGCCTCCTCCATGAACCTAGTCTCAAAACTTCAATCCTCCATGAACATAATCTCAAAATTGCAATTTTCACCAAGTATGCAATCTCTGTGAGGAAAAAAAACATAACATACAAAAATGAGAAAATAACATAAAATTATGGAGGGATACAATATGAATAAAATATCAATTATTTATAGTTACCTTTCATCAATCATCAAGGGAAATACTATTGGAACATTGTCCTGATCTAGTCTCTTCACAAGTAAGATTGAAGATATCTTCAGGAAGGTTTTCCACTTCTGTACTTCCTTCATCTATTGCTAAGCATAAAAAAAACAAAACTTACAAAGAATTCACATGATGGAAAAACATAAAAGAAAAAAAACAGCAACTAGTATTAAGTTATATAAATATACCTCCATTTCCAAAAAGCCAATCTCGAGTGCACAACAAAGCTTGGACAGTTTCTGGTAATAATGAACTACGATATTGATCTAATACTCTACCGCCAATACTAAAAGCCGATTCTGATGCAACGGTAGAAATGGGAATTGTTAACACATCCCGAGCTAACTGTGAAAGTATCGGATAATGAAAATGCTCCATTTGCCACCAAGAAAGAACATCTATATCTTGCTTTCTATCTAGTCTTTCCTCATCTAAATACTTATGCATTTCATTTTTCTTACATGAACTTGAACCATTTTTGTAACTGTTATCAAAATCCTACACCATAGAAAATAAAAAACACAACTATTAGTTACATGCAAATGCAAATATACAATATGAAACAATACATAAATAAAATAATAAGAAATATTTGAATTTACCTCAAGAATGGTGTCTCCACCTTCATTATGACTACTTGTCTCATTCGTTGGATAACTTGCATGAAGAAAAGGAGATAAAGTATCCGTGTACACATGAAAAAGACAAGTCAATGTGTCTGTAACACACTTGAATTCTTGAGAATCCTTACCATGAAGCTTAGTATAAGCCCACTCTACAAAATGCAACTTATAGCGAGGATCCAAAATAATTGCAATTGCAAGAACTAAACTGTACTCTGACCAATACTTCTCAAACTTCATGTTCATATTAGTTCCTATCTTGTTCATGAAACTATCATTATCTTCCATGGCTGCCCTGATTTGGTGTTGGATTGTGAAGATCTTAGGAAAGAATAAATTTGATGTGGGGTACTTTGTCCCAGAAAATAAGCATGTAACTTCATAAAAATACCCCAAAAACTTGGAAATCTTCTCTACTGTAATCCACTCTTGGGGAGAAGGACAATTACTAAAATTGGAATCAATCAACCCTAAATTAATAAATGCACGATGATAGAAAAGTGCACTATCAAGCATGGTATAAGTTGAGTTCCATCTAGTAGGGACATCTTGTCTCAATCCTCTCTTACTACCCACAATCCCTACTTGTGCAACACAATCATAGAATTTTTGTTTCCTTGCCTCAGATCCCTTTATATACTTAACACATTCCCGAATCTTTGTCACTTGAAGAATCAATTTCTTTAAGTCCATCTTGGACTATCAAGTTTAAAATATGGGCACAACAACGCACATGAAAAAACTGACCACCCATCAACAAAAGAGATCTAAAGTTCAATTGATTCTTCAAAATATCAACAAAAGCAGTATTTGCAGAAGCATTATCAAGAGTAATAGAAAACAACGTCTTCTCAATCCCCCACTCATTTAACAATGCATTGATTTTTTCAGATAATGCAACACCAGAATGTGGAGGAGGCATATGACAAAAGTTGATAATTCTTTTCTGTAATCTCCAATCTTTGTCAACAAAGTGGGCAGTAAGAGCAAGATAGCCATCAGGACATACAGAGGTCCATAAATCTGATGTTAAACAAATTCTTCCCTAAACTGAGCTTAACAAACTCTGAAGTTTTTGTCTTTCACTTTTAAACATCCTCAACACACATGCTTTAACAGTATTTCTACAAGGCAACTTAATATCCGGCGAGACATAAGCAAACAAAGCCCTAACTCCCTCATATTCAACAAAGCTAAAAGGCAAGTTGTGTTTTATGATTGTCTCTATTAACAAGTTCCGAAATCTGATCTGATCAAATTTAGGGGAACGCAATCCTAATGGTGACATAAGTAATTGTTTCACATCACCATGTGGTTTCTTAAGGCAGTTTTTAGCATGATTCAACAAATTTTCGGTCCCACACCTACTATCACACACATAAATTACCTCACAATTTTTACATTTAGCACGCCTTTTTTTATCTTCTCCAGGAGGCAACAAATCAAATGTTTCCCAAGCAGGAGATCTCAATTTTCTCTTACCAATATTGATGCCTCTAGCATTTTTGCTCCTAGGGCTTGACTCTTTATCTTCTACATTTGCAGTACTTGTATCCCCATCCATTGAAACATCAATAGACTCCTCATCTATGAGTCTCATAGCTTCGCTATTCTCTGCAGCATCCATAAGCTTCAAAAAATAAAAAAGACATAAATTCAATAATGGCTAAAGAACCGGTTGTAATTCCATCATAACATCTAGCTATTAATATAGATATCAAACACAGAGAGACTTGAGTGAGAGATGGTGGGTGATATGGAGCATTGTGCATAGATGATTGAATAAAAACATTAGTGGGTTATGACAACAAGTATACGAGACAGCACATGCATTTTACTTTGTGGGCTGCTATGCTAAATAGACTTAGTATTAATTTAACCTTATATTTTAAGTGTTGTGTTCATTGCCAGGATTGCCAAATCTGAACCCATGCCCTTAAAGTTAAACTAATCTTCAGTATCACATTCATTTTCAAATGCCCTAATCCCCAAAATTGGCCTTTGTGGTTGTTTCTCTTTAACGATATCAGTCTATGTTGTTTGTCTACTAAATTCTTTGCCCACATGTTTGGAGATTAGCCAAAAAAATTGACAAAAACAGAACAAAATTATAATCACACCCACTGTATCATAATAAGCTATGGAACTAGGAGAGCAACGGATCAAATGGAAAAATAGGAACATATGAGAATGAGATTCATAGAAAATATTATGAAATTGCAGATTCATACCTTTTCGTTTCGTTGGAGAAGATGAAAGATATAGTTGATCTTGATGGTTTGGTTTGGTCTGGATGTAGAGTCTCTAAGACAAAGACAGTAGAGATAAAGAGAGAGCTTTTGTAAGTTTTGTTTCTCTTAAGACAAAGACACAGAGAGAGAGCGCGGCTGGCTGAGGAGGACAACGAATGATGAAGACTGAAGAGGGACAACAGCTTCAATTGAAGCTAGGTTATTTTAACATAAAAATTACAAAAATACCCTTACTCTTAACGGGTTAACGGGTGATTCGCGAAAAATACTGACACGACCCGTTAGCTTAACGGGTGACTAACGGGTCCACCCGTTTCAACCCGACCCATTAAGCTCAACCCAATTACTGTTATTTTCGTGCGAATTCGTGTCGTGTTAACGGGTCGTGTCCGATATTGCCGGGTCTAACCACCTCTACGTATAAAGAAACAAGTTTGATGGTTGGATCGGTGAAAATAGTTTCTTAGAATGTGTATGTCATCAAAACTATATATTCACAAAAATAAAGAGTTTTGGTATACTTTTGTTAAATATAACATAAGATTTTGTGGTATCCACTATTGTAAATATTTTTAAATGAAGATCAAATTCAGTCACTGTATTCATATACAGTAAAGGAGTGCACCCGTAAAATATCATCAAAATTGGAGTTAAAATAACCGTTAAATTGTGATTTTTTGTTTATAACCGTCGAAAATTTTGGTCCCGTTACACCATCTATAAACGTAGATTTTTTTCAATTTTTGGCATGTACGATCTCTAAGTATAAACAAACAAGTTTGATAGTTGGATCGGTGAAACTAGTATTGTAGAATGCGTAGCCCCAATAAAACAATATAGTCACTAACATTTCCATGCTTTTCTGTTGTTAAGTTTTTATAAAATTAAACAGGACTTGCGCAACGAATATATCACTATTTCATCGCGCAATTAACCTAAGCGCGACATAACCAAATATTTCCGTCGCGCAATGTAATTTAGGGTTTCTGGCTTAGGGTTTAGGTTGCGCGACGACTTTATATATTTCGTCGCGCAAGTCCCCAAATTTTGGGCGGTTCATATCCCGCCTATTAAAACGTATTTGCGCAACGACATTTATAGGTTTCGTCGCGCAAAGTGCGACATTTTAAGTTTGCTCGACCAATGTTGAGTTCGTCGCTCAAGACCACAAACATTTTGGGGAAAAAAACGCGTCCTTTTCATTTGTCTTCAACCCTTCGAACCCTAACTCGCACCCGCTCTCAGTCCCTCTCTCTCCCTCTCTCCTCTGAACCCACTCATCCCTCTTAGTCCCTCTCTCCTTCATCCCCTCTCATCCCTCTCTTCTCCGTCCCCACTCATCCCTCTCAGTCCCTCTCTCCTCCAGCCCCTCTCATCCCTCTTAGTTCCTCGCTCCTCCGTCCCCTCAGTCCTGCACTCCTCCTGCTCCGCTCATCCCTGCTAGACAACGGCCCCCCTCTCTCTCTCTCGCTCGCCACCGCCGGACTGGCGTGCTCTCCGGTCTCCTCGAAACCCACTCGGTAAAATTCCCAACTCTAGCCCCGATTAATAATTTCAATTCTGATTTTGTATTTCTGAAATTGTGGATGCCATTTGGAATTTGTATTTCGAATTTGTATATTTGTTTTGCTGTTTCAATTTCCAGATTGTCTATTTTGTAAATGTTTAAATTGCTTAGTTTGATGGTTGGTTAGGAAGCCTATGTTTCAATTTTGTTTTTGTATTGGAGTTTGATTGTTGATTTCAGATTTTATTGGAGGTTTTGAACTTGCATTGTGGTGTTGGATTTGTGAATTTTTAGGTGTATTGCTGTTATATTTCAGATTTGATTGGGGCACAAAATTGCTTAGTCTGATGGTTGGTTAGGAAGCATATGTTTCAAATTTTTTTTTGGTATTGGATTTTGATTGTTGATTTCAGATTTGATTGGAGGTGTTGAAATTGCATTGTGGTGCTGGCAAATTAATTGGTCTTTTTAGGTGAATAATGAGTATGGACAAGTAGGTAGTTGCTAAAATTTCCTCAACTTGGTCGACTGTTTCATAGCAACCCCTTATCAAATTAGTTGCTTTTTTGCTGCCCATGTGCTCCTATAATGGGAAAAAACTCAGTGAGGCATTTCATCAAACACCTTGTTCGTATATGAATGCAAATGCAATTTAAGTATAGATTAGGGAACCCCCATGTGATCAAATATATTATCAACCACTTTTGCTTTAACTTAAAACATCTTTAGACATGCAACTACCAAATCTATTCTTTAAAAATTGGGCAGCAGTTTGATTTTTCTTTATTATGTGCTTATGTTTTTTTTAATAAAGAATACATGTTTCTGTTTTGTTTGCTTTCAAAAATGTGCTTACGTTTTTTTATATATAAGAATACATGTTTCTTTTGTTTTTTTAAATATTGAATTTGTTGTTGATTAGGTTTTGAGGTTTTTTTTCAAAAAAAATAAAAATAATTTTGCCAAGGATGTTTTAATTTTAAGACCTTATCAGTTGTGCAGATGTCATGCCTTATCAGACGTCGTAAGATGGTGACGAGTCCTCATAGTTTGCCTCCCCTGATTGCGACGTTTACTGTCACTGCTCCAGCACGGTTGCATGAGATCCCAGCTTTTCCCAACGTCTCCCATGCACCGGTGTCATCAAAGTCCTCAGTGGCGCAACCTATTAGCGCTAGGCGCCGTCATCGCCCTTCACACTTGATCGACACCGCTTCGACATCCACTGCTGGTGCGTCGGGTTCTCAACAAGGTAAAGATTTCGTACCATGATTTTTTTATGATTTGTTAATTAACGTTAATTTTATATTTCTTTGCAGCCAAGAAGAACACCCGGGGACCTTGTCACTAGTTGAATATGGCGAAGGTCACTCGGGTGACCAACACTCGTATCAACATCAGATACGACGAGCGTCATCGAGCTGCACCTACAGCCGACCAACATAGCTCATTAGCCCACGATGTTGGTTCAGTCATTCGGACCCATTGTCCGATGAAATGGAAGTCTTGGAAGGCCATGCCTGACGAGGTGCATAACGAGGTGCGTGGACAACTGCGGTATGTATCCTACCTTTTAATTGTTTTCCCTTCCAATTTTATATATTTCTAATACTTAATGCATGTAATTAATTTATTGCAGATCAACTACAATGTCACATCCCGGGACCGACTCCGCCGTAGCACGATATTGTTGGCTTTGGGCCCCCCCTCTCTGGCCCTCATAGTTTTGTTTCTGGAGCTCACTACCAACTTCCCAATGAGTCACCCATCCTGGGATTGCTCTGGCCCCAACTCGCTTAACTTCGGAGTTCCTATGACTCCGAAGCCAGTGAGCTCCCAAAAGGTCTCGTGCTAGATGGATGCGAGTGTGTACATATAAGGCACATCACCCCCTCTCCGTTGGTGAATGTAGGATCTTACAATCCACCCCCCTTAAGGGCCTGACGTCCTCGTCGGCACACTCGCACCACATGACAGAGTGGCTCTGATACCAAATTGTCACATCCCGGGACCGACTCCGCCGTAGCACGATATTGTCCGCTTGGGCCCCCCCCCCCCCCCTCTCTGGCCCTCACGGTTTTGTTTCTGGGAGCTCACTACCAACTTCCCAGTGGGTCACCCATCCTGGGATTGCTCTGGCCCCAACTCGCTTAACTTCGGAGTTCCTATGACTCCGAAGCCAGTGAGCTCCCAAAAGGCCTCGTGCTAGATGGATGCGAGTGTGTACATATAAGGCACATCACCCCTCTCCGTTGGTCAATGTAGAATCTTACATACAATTTAGAGAATCTCGAGGACGATTTGTTGGGGTACATGGACGGGCTGTTTGCGGAGAGGTACAAGCAGTGGAAGAGCAACCTGCACCACCATTTTCAAACATATGATGATCCGCATGTCGCTCTTCAGGAGGGTTGCCCGAAGGAGCTTGAGGGGCTGGAGGATAGTTGGGAGTGGCTCTGTGGTCATTTTCAGGGGGCTGATTATGTGGTATTTTTTTTATACTAAGTTCAAAATTATTACACGTTTCTTACTAATGTTTTGTAATTTTTTATATTTCATTTGAATTTCAACTAATATGTTTTATTTTTTGTTTAACAGAAGATGGCCAAAGAAAATAAGGGCAATAGGGCGAAGGAGACTCTTCTCCACCATTCAGGTGCCAGGCCCTTCTCCTATAGGATGGAGGCGCGCGGCAGGTAATAATAATATCATTTTTATTTAATTTTTAATATGTCTTTAATATTAATTTGTTTTTTTCGTACTAACATTTTTTTTCCTCTTTTTCAATTTAGGAGGGGTCCAAATTCCCAGAGATTGACGTCTTTGGCGACGTTTATGTTCGACCTGGGAATGAGTTGGCGGAGTCCCTTCATGTAAGTAGTCTTTAATTTTAATTATTATCTTACGCGTTCAAGTTTCATGGTTATTATATGAATGTTTTAATTAATATTTTATGTTATGTTAAACAGACGACCATGATTGAGAAGAGCCAGTTGGTTCTTCAGGAGTCCCCTTCCCAGCTTCCTCCTTATACGTCGCTCGAGTCCGTGGCTCCTCCACAGGATGTGGGGTTTCAGATCTTGACGGAAGCCTTGGATCAGACTCTCAGGAGGCCGCTAGACCCCGTTCATCGGCTCAGTCAAACAGTGTTATGACAACAATGATGGCCCAGTTTGAAGCCTGGATGTCCAAGATGGACCAGCTTCAGCCGGGGTGGCCCATATGGACCAGCTTGAAGCCAAGGTGGCCCAGATGTCCCAGCTTCAGCCCGGATGTCCCAGATGGATTCGCTTTTTACAGTCCCTCACCCAGTCCGGCGTTCCCGTACCGTCTTTTGCTCCCCCGTCCACCTCTAAGCCCATCCAACCTGAGCATGGCCACCAAACCTCTGCCCCCTCCACAATGTCCAGATTCGGAGACCAAGTAGATTATCAAACACTGTTTGATTAGTTTTATACTTTCTTAATTACATTTTAAAACATTTCTCTTGTATTTTACTCTATATTATGTTATAACAAAAATTTTCTCTTCATTACATTTTTTTATTGTAATTTCATTTAATTATAAATAAATAAATAAAAAATTATATCCCAAAAAAATAATAATAATAATAATTTAATTACTAATTTTGCGCGACGAAAATAATAGTCGTCGCAAAATCATTTAAAGGAAAATACAAACCCGTATAACTAAATTATAAAACAATATATTTGCACGACGAAGATACATCGTCGCATTGTGTTTCTCGACAACTACTATTTCATCGCGCAACATATTTGCGACGAAAATAAATCATCGCACCATGTTGGTACGACGTTTAATAATTCGTCACACAATGGGTTTGAGCGACGAAGGAAATACCTTCCCTGAACCGTTTGCACAATGAATGTAAATCGTCGCAATATGTTCTTGCAACGAGAATTCGTTCGTCGCGCAAATTATTTGCGCGACGAAGTGTAGCCGTCCCTGTGAACTGTTGGTGCAACGAAGTTCGCTGCATGACGAAAGTACATAAAGTCTATCGCGCAAAGGCTTTCTTTACGATCTTTGCGCGATGCTATTACTGTTGCGCTGTTATTTGTGCGACCTTTTGTTCTTTGCACGACTAATTAATATTCGTCGTGCAAACTGTAAAATGTGGTAGTGATTGTACTTTCACACTTTGATAATCCATCTCTGGAATTCTCATTTAAATTTAGAGTTCATTTACTTTCATGCATTAGAAATAGGTTACTTGAACCAAACCAAATCCCCCCCTCCCCTCCCCCCCAAAATGTGTGTGCGTGTGCGTGTTTGACACATTATGTGTCTTTGTCACTGAATTTTATTTGTTTCCATAATTTTTTTGGACTTTTGGTCCACGCTGTATTCTTGCATTTTCTGTGCTGAATCCAACCGTATAAAGAACTTAAAATTTGGATAAACGGTTGGAAAGTTATAGGTCAAAAACTAGACAGAGGTCGAAACTGAAAAAAGCAGAGAAAACAAATTTGCCTAAAAAACGACCGGTCGCCAGTTCCAACGACCGGTCGCGTGTCACGCAAAAATTAAGTTTCGAATCTGTGCAAAAAACGACCGGTCGCCACCCACTAATCATCACTGTTCACATGTGATACAGTGGTGATAAAGGGTGATAGAAAGTGTTGTTTGTGTTTTTCTTTGGTTTCTTGTTTTGTTTCTTTTCTTTTACCTTCCCTTACTCATTTTTAGTTTCCAATTTGTACTGTGTTTGTGTGTTGTGTAAAATTAGTGTTCTTTATGTACTCAAGTTAGAACTTATAGGAAGCCGACAGTTCCTCGTGGGATTGACCCCGTACTTGCATAATCTATACCCCAATAGACTCGTGCACTTGCGGGTATTTTTAATTGGTTGTTTGCATATTAATTTGTGTCCTTTTAGGAATGCAACAGTGAGAAGCATGATTTGCAACACTGATCTTCCAAAAAATTTGTGGGGTGATGCAATCAAAACTGCAAACTACATTCTAAATAGATGTCCAAGCAAGTCAGTTCCTAAGACTCCTTTCGAGTTGTGGAATAAGAGAAAACCTAGCCTTAATCACTTACATGTTTGGGGTTGTGGAGCTGAAGCCAAAGTCTATAATCCTGAACTTGCTAAACTTGATCCAAAAACAGTGAGCTACAGATTTATTGGATATGCTGACATATCAAAAGGTTTTCGATTCTCCTGTCCTAATTATGTGAATAGAATTGTGGAGACATGCAAGGCAAGGTTTATAGAGCATGATGACAGTGAAGGAGTTAATAAAGACTTTTTCTTTGAAGAAGAAGGAGAGATAGGAACTGAACTTGTAAGTGTCACAGATCAAGTGTTGCCTTTACCATTAAATCAGATGTTTTCTCAAACTAATGCACCAACTGAACCTGTGATTCATGATCAAGACATGGAGGATTTGAATGGGGAAAAGAATGAAACTGAGGCATTTGAGAATCAACAGTTGCCACAACAAGAGGTGAGAAGATCTACAAGGGATAGAAGACCAAATGTGTTGCTAGATTTTGTATATTTGAATGAAGCTGATTTTGACGGTATTGAATTTGAGGACCCATCAAATTATAAACATGCTATGTCTAGTGAATACTCTGCGAAGTGGATTGAGGCTATGCAATCTGAGTTGGAATCCATGCAAAGTAACAATGTGTGGGAGCTAGTTGAGCGGAGACAAGGAATTAAACCCATTGGTTATAAGTGGGTGTTCAAAACCAAGAAAGACTCTAAGGGTAACATTGAGAGACACAAAGCAAGGTTAGTGGCCAAGGGTTTCACACAACAAGAAGGAGTAGACTACAATGAAACTTTCTCACCAGTTTCAACCAAAGATGCTTTTAGGATCATAATGGCACTTGTGGCTCATTTTGATTTGTTTTTACATCAAATGGATGCGAAAACAACCTTTGTTAATGGAGATTTAAGTGAAGAAATTTTCATGTTGCAACCTGAGGGTTTTATAGAAGAAGGCAGTGAGCATTTGGTATGTAAATTGAAGAAATCAATTTATGGTTTGAAGCAAGCCTCTAGACAATGGTATCTCAAGTTTGACAAGATCATTACTTCAAATGGTTTTATCGAAAACAGATTAGATGAGTGCATATACTTTTAGTAAATTCATTTTTCTAGTTCTTTATGTAGATGACATCTTGCTTGCTAGTAGTGATGAAAGTCTTTTACATGAGACTAAGAGTTTTCTTTCCATGAGTTTTGAGATGAAGGACCTTAGAGAAGCATCATATGTATTGGGAATCGAAATCCACAGAGATAGAGAGAAATGGCTACTAAGTTTGTCTTAAAAGGCATATGTTGAGAAGGTGTTGAAGAAATTTAACATGCTTCAAAGTAATGGAGCTAGGGTCCCTGTTTCAAAGGGAGACAAACTAAGCAAAGAAGATTGTCCAAGGAATGATGTAGAAAGGGCAGGAATGAAGGACAAACCATATGCTTCGGTAGTAGGCAGTATCATGTATGCACAGGTGTGCACACGACCTGATCTAGCATTTTCCATTAGTGTATTAGGCAGGTATCAATCTGATCCGGGCATTGCACATTGGAAGGCTGTAAAGAAAGTGTTGAGATATATGCAAATAACAAAAGGACATATGTTAGTTTACAAAAGAACAGATAGCTTGGAGTTGGTTGGTTACACAGATTTTGGATTTTGCAGTATGCAAAGATACTTCCCAGTCGACTTCTAGTTTTGTGTTCATGATGAGAGGAAGTGCAGTTGCTTGGAAAAGTGCAAAACAACCATCTATAGCTACATCTACTATGTTTGTTGAGTACTTGGCGTGTTATGAAGCTACTTCACATGCTATGTGGTTGAAGAACTTCATAGAAGACCTAAAAGTAGTAGATTCTATAGAGAAGCCTATTCAGCTGTTTTGTGACAACAAAGGAGCAGTGTACTTTTGCAAGAACAACAAAAGGTATGCTGGACTCAAGCATATGAAAGTGAAGTATTTGCTAGTAAGAGAGAAGGTTCGAGAAGGCTTAACCACTGTTGATTCACTACAGAAATGATAGTAGATCCCTTAAATAAAGCAATTCCAAACAATGTTTTTCATAGGCATGTGACCAATATGGGATTACTGTGCAGCTTTGAAGATTCTTTAGTCTAGTGGGAGTTGATGACTTGTTCTCATTCGAGCTAATTTGCTTAAGCTTTTGTTGTTCGAGCTAGTGTTTTTTGTCTTGTCATCTAGTTAAGTTTTTCTGGACAGTTTGGATTCTTAAATGAATATTGTTTTGATTTCATTTATTTTTGCAATATGATTACAGTTTTACAGTTCAAGTTATAAATCTATTTAAGCTACAAGTAAGATCATATGTATATATATATATTGATCATAAAGAGGACCATTCGTGTGGTGAATGAATAACTTCAAAGATTAGATTATTCATCATGTGATGTTCGACATAGCTTGTTGGTACTCTATGTGTATGTTACTGCTTGCTGTGATTATAGGTGGATGATACCATGTAATGGTTATCGTGTCTGTAGTCCTTTAAGTTGGTAATATTTAATAATGAGTTTGACATAGATATTGTTATCAAGCTGTCTTTCCAAATTGTGCACATAAGGTTTTGATCCTTGATCTTTAAAGAAGAGTCTTGAATGGATGTTTCACTCAAGTGGGAGAATGTAAGAACTCTATTTGAGTTCACATCTATTTAGGATTCCAATTTTATCAAGGATACAAGGGAGAGATAAGCTGGGTTTACACGGATACGTTTGATAGAGTTGAAGCTCTATCTAACTTGTGGAATATCTATTATATTAGGCTATGGACTCATGAGGTGATAAGGATAATTCAACTTTAAGGATTCCTTTATGGGCTAGGAACCTCAAGGCTCTCACCCTATAAAACTAAGGCTTCGGTCCCCACTCTTATGCACAGAAAAACAGACTCATATTCCTACCCATACAGGAGAGATTTAGAGTGCATAAAAAGAGGAAGACCAAAGTCAGTTCGTGTGTTTTGCTGCTGTTGCTGTGCTTGCTCTAATGGCTTCCCAAGGTTAGTGCTTATAGATTACATATGAAGTAGAACTTACACTAATCACAATGAATACTGAATCCATTTGCACAAATAACCAGAATAGTTATCCTAATAGTTTGAAAAAAGTATATGGAGGTCGATGATTGCACAGCTGTCAAACCACCTCATAAATTGGAAAGACCAATCTCTGATGAAGTTGAATCAACAAGTGACAATGATTTTTTTTAATTTGTTAATTTGTCTTTTTTTCTTTAAAATTACGAATTTGCTCTTAGTATTGACGGAAATTTGGATGGACATCTGAAAAATTGACAGTGGGGGATATTGACAATAAAAGTTAATTAGGGTCCTTAATTTTCATTTTAAAAAATTCAATGGGTAAATTGAAAATTACCTACAAGATCAGGGGCAAATCACCAATTAAACATTTTTTTATTCAATGACTAAATGCAAACTTTTTATAAAAAAATAATAATAATAAATTTTTTATTTATTACAATCATTCTTTAGTAGAACGCACATAATTTACAACAAATAAGTCGCTCATGACAATACCATCTTCCAACTTTAGATTTGCTTTCTTCCTCCAATTCCCCCACATCTTCTTCATCTTCCAATCTCCAAATCTAGCATACCAGGTATGTGTTACGAGTATTTTAAGCTTTAGCTGGCTCTAATGCTTTAGCAATTCCATGGACAGTGACCTCCGCCTCGACCAAGCAAGTATTCTTCACCAAATAACCATTGTTTGACATTTTGAAACTGCCCAAGTCAATGAATGTAGGCCAACCCCAACCCGTACTCAAGGCACTGAACCAGTGATAATCCACTGCAAGCACACAAAAAGGAAAACAGAGAGAGACTAATCAGGATTGAGAAGAAAATTGAAAAGAAAGAGGAAAAAACAAATGATTAAAAGAAGAAATATATATTAGGCCACATGTTTACATTTCCGACTCTCATGCTCGCCGTTCAATTGATCTACGATGCGCAGAGTATACTCTGTAAGTAATTGGGAGCCCGAAGATAGCTTTTCTGGA
Source organism: Prunus fruticosa (assembly GCA_018703695.1). Taxonomy (NCBI): domain Eukaryota; kingdom Viridiplantae; phylum Streptophyta; class Magnoliopsida; order Rosales; family Rosaceae; genus Prunus; species Prunus fruticosa. The sequence continues at coordinate 4,942,334 of CM031917.1, forward strand.
TTAGCCAATCTTAAGAAAATAGAAACATGAGTATCCTTTCCATTGCTCTCTCCCTTGGGATAGAGCCTTATCAACCTGCAACCACACCAACAAATTAATTAAAACAGAGGAACTAATTAAACAACAAGTTTAATTAGATTAATAATTAACAAGGCTTAATTAATATGGCTTCTTAGATCTAGGTCCAAAATAATTAGTTGTCATTGGGTTTAGTCCTCGCGTTTTTTGTTTTAGATGTAGGTCCTTTGACATTTATTACTTTTTTGTTGTGTCGATTTTACCCTTTAAGGTAAATAAGGAAAACACATTGAAAATCTAAATTTAATGCATTATTTCCTTGTAATTGAATTCCATAATTTGAGTTGTTGAATTTTTTTCCTTGATAATATTCCTAATATATAGATAAAATATAATTTAATCAATAAAAAGTAAAGACTCACATATTATACCAATCGATATGACAAGCACCCACATTAAATTATGTATCTAATATCCAGGTAAATAATGTTAATACATACAGGTATATATGTACCTACCTTACAGGTAAGTGTTTTTTTCTTGAGTTTTCTTAAGCAGTTTTTTCTGGAGCTTCATATTTATATACATACGTACATGTCTTCCATGTAATAGTGTTTTTTTATAAAAAAAAATTCCAAAGAAATTTTGTATGGATTTTTATCTCAGTTGATCAGTTGAGTTTAAAGATCCATACCAAGTTATTATATGAGTTCAATTAGCTGGGCTAGAGGGTAGAACTACCTACACTAAAGGTAATTTATGGATTTAATTACTTGAACAAGAGGTAATTTATGGGTTTAATTATCTGCATACTGCATACGAGGTGTATGCATAGGTACCTTACCTATTGTTAAGGTATGAAGTTTTTATGAACTCTTATTACCAATTTTGATGTCGGTATACTTTGGGAAAATTTCAGAATTCAATAAATAAATTTGCAATTAAATTCAAATCAAATATGATAATTAATATCCTACAAATCAATAACTTACCAGTTTTATGAATTCATAATTTACCTTATTTATGTTTTAGGTGCATAACTGGAATAAAAAATAATAAATAAATAAAAGTAAATATCAATAAATTGAAAAAGGCATGTAATCTTAGGTGGTGCAAAAGTCAAAGGACTTGGATCAACAACAATTTCTTCATGGATTGCACCCAAAATATCTCTCCTCATAATTGGACTTATGCCAAATTTTCTATAATTAATATCATTAGAGATACCTACCATGTCTGCCCT
>CM031917.1:4943694-5300051 GCA_018703695.1 Prunus fruticosa
TTGGTACCTTTGGCACAATCGAAACCATTGTTAACTCAAAAGAATGGAGGCTCTTTATTTGGTTAGTGTTATGATAATCGTTGGTAGATTTTAATGCACTGTGTATGTGATGTTACTACGATTGTATGACAATGGTTTTGTGCTCATGTCAGGTGGAGACAAGGAACAGCAACAAAACCCTCTAGCTTCTGGATGGATACCTGAGTTTGTACTCACTTATGAAGATAAAGAAGGAGATTGAATGTCTTTGTCAGGAGATGTTCCTTGGGGGTATGCTTCTACCTCTAAGTATTAGTTTTGTTATAAAAAGAAAAAATGAATAGTGAACCTAAAAAAAAAAGAGAGCAATGTACTTAGTAACATCTAATTTGACATTACAAGTTTCCTTTCTTGTTCTTTCTAGTAAATAATGCTGACAGTATGTTTGCTATTTTTATGGTATATAGGATGTTCATCAGCTCAGTGAAAAGGCTTCGTATCATAGATGACCTCTGAGGCTAATGGACTTAGTATGCAGAGCACAAGGTGTTCAAACCTATATATAGCTTTCCGATTTCAGTTTGTTAAGTTTCTGGCATTCATACGAGATTATGAGGACCTCTTGTCTAATCCAGATTAATCATTTATTTACAGCTCCAAGATTTCAAGAAAGCAGTGAGAGACAAAGAAACAAACCTATCTAGAATAGGTGCTGCTGCCCAATTATTTTTAACTTGAGTAAGATGAAGGAAACCTACAGTTTGACAACAGAAGGAAGTAGAAATTTGATAGATACAGAGTGTGAAGATTGGCTTCCACTGGGCTTTGCTTGCTTTTCTTTCAAAACCATTCTCTGGTTCTTGCTTGTTTTTTTTTTTTCCTTCTGGTAGGCCATATTGTTTTTTAGGTTTTACAGCCTCTTACATAGTACCAGCATACAGGGCCTGCATACTCGGCTACATATGTGTGTTTACTGGTGTACTGTAAATATGGGAGCACTTCATATCTAGAGTGTTGAGTTTGCTTCAATCTCATGGACTGGTTTTTCTTTGATGAGAAAAGCTTGTATGGTTTTTGTTATTTATTAATTATTTTGGTTGTGTTGATTAGCAATTTATTTATTTATTTGTACTTCAACCTCAAGTTTTAACTTGACTTTTGTAATCTGGTACAACAATTATACTAAATTGGTCGAAGTAATTATTAAATTCAGAAAATATGTATGCATTTTCTATTGGTGGTAGCTGTGGGTTTGTATTCACAACGATTGCCTCCTCTTGCTAACTGGTACGACTGACAACAATGGAGGACCCCAATCTTCTGAATGTGTCTGTCATAATAATTTTCATTTTGGGTCAAAACTGTAAGTAATGCCTAAGAGCTCTAGCCTGTAAAGAAATTGCATCATTTTGATGGTCTGTGATTTCTTCGGTTGCTCTTTTTGCTCTTACCTTAGTCAATTGGATTAAAGCTTTGTGTCTCCAGTTTCTTTTCTTGTGACTGCTATTAAATTTTTATCTAACATGATGATGGTAAAATCAGATATTACTTTGGCAGAAACTCTAGACTTTACATTACGGTAATAAGTTTATAACTAAACAATTCTCGTAGTCCCAAGTGGTGAAGATGCACTAAACTTGTTATAATTGGTGTACACTTTCATGTCTTGTTATAATTGGTGTATACTATCGTGTCATGTGGTGTTATGAAATAAAATTTCTCTAGATAAAACAAAATTTCTTAGATAAACCTCCAAACTTTTATTGATTGGCATAGGGGCCTTTTGTTTTGTTCTCTAGTTTTCTTCAACAAAGTTGATCTTTGTAAAGGTTTAAAATTTATGTAATCATTTAGTTTTTGACCGCAGATTCTACCCAATGAGCTGATGGATACTGGACAGTGGTGGTCCTACTCTACCGTAATTACCTTCTTTTAATTAATTTGTGGGACAATGTCTCTTATAAATGCTCACAGTCATGCTAGTCTCTGTTCAACTTTCTGATCTGACTTGCATGCTGTTTATCTGGTTTTCCATTCCATATATTTGATAAAAGGGAAAACTCAAAGACTTCATTGGCAAAGGTTAAAACTGAAAATGGCTAATTGACTCTCCAATTTCAACCTTTTCTCAATTTGAACAGTAATTGAATGACTAAGCCATCATTAAAGCTCTTATTGAATTTTTATTTTTTGTTTGGGTCTGAATTTAAAGCTCTTCTTCACTTTCACCAAAACTTGCTGAGCATGCAGCCTCAAGAAAAAACACTTATAATTGAATTGGAACCCAACAGCTGGAAAGCTTTAAGTTACTACCATTTTCCCCTTTCTGGGTTGCACTGTAAAGTGATCCTAGGAAGCCCTTAATGGGTGGAGGAAAAAGACAGTCACAAGTGATGAGCTTTAATGCCATACAGGGCACACAGTGGCCAATTTCAAGTTCAAGACTATGACCCAGCAAGAGTTTGTGGTGGGGTTTGGTATATTGATTATGGCTGAGGGACTTCTGTTTGATTGTGACAATTGTTTGGTTTTTGGATTCATTTGTGCAGACATTTTGGCATGTGTTCTGCTAATTAATTACTGTGTTGTGGAATTAGGCACAAATTTTTTTTATAAAAAAACTTATAAACTTTTCTAACATGTTCTTCATTTTTTCTTTCAATTATATTAACGAGAGATGTTTTAAACTTGGTATTTCCTCAGGACCCTCCCCAAAGTATTGTACATTTATTATGCAGGAAGTGATCTTCACCATGATGCATAAAAGTTACTGAAAACAGAAATAATAACAGTAGTGTTTGTTTAGTAGTTTTCAAAATTAAATGAGAGAATAAATGTTTTGATCTAGTAAAAACAAGCTCAAGACAAATAGTTTTAATAAAAGAAAAAAAAACAAAGCCAGACGGATCAAACCCAGTTTAAAAATGACCTTGCCTTGATTTGCGCGCAAGTCTCAGGTTCGAATCCCACTCTATTAACGCATAGAGGCTAACTTTGAGTAATGAAAAGCATATGCAACCAAAGTTCAGTTTTATGATGCTTTCCAAGTCCTCTGAAGTATATGGAGAGCAAGAGATCAACCTGGGAATTGAAGTTGCTGTCTGTCTGTTGTTGACCAACACAGGACCTGCAACGACAATCCCCTTCACAGAGTAACATAAGAAGAACAAAGGAACACACAAAAGTTTGGTCTACCAAGTTATTAGCATTATATATGTAGAAATTGATGGGGGTTACCCAAGTTGGAGTTCTATTTTTCAGGTTTCTTTTTGTTTTGCTGGAGAAAACTGAGGACATTGTCTGAAAACTCTTAAACCAGTGCAAGTACATAATGCAGACCACAAAAATAAAGTGTAGCATTCTTTTATGACAGCTGAGACACCAACTTGATGCTCAACAGCAAAAGGCACAAAAGAGTTTGTTCAAACCAAAATTTCTGTACTAAAAAACAAAAAAAACAAAATTTATATCCTATTGAATTTAAATGAAAAATTTAATGTTGAAACGAATAGATTAAATGCTGCAATAAGCTTTAAAGTTAAGTGGTATTTCTCCTAATTTCGAAAAACAGAGGTCCATCGTTAAAGTTCAACCTGCATTATTGAAGTGCAGAGAAGCTTTAAGCCAAGCCTCATAATCATTGATTTTAGCTGAAAAATTGGGGTTTTTGCAGCTAAACCGAGAATGGGAAATCCCCACGGGCACAAACCCCCCACATTGGATCTAGGTTTTGCGGATTTTTATGTTACGGCACAAAGAAATAGCAAATTGCTTATTAAACGGGTTGAACCCGCAATCACACTCAACCTGTTAAATTCATCCTTTGCAGAACGTTAAGAACTTGAAAGAAGAAATAGAAGCCACACAATTAACTTTCACTATTATGTTGTGTTTGCACTTCTCTTACAATGCCTCTCTTTCAATAACTGGTCCGACCAGCACACGAGGGATGGATGTGAGATGGATGTTGTATACATTCCTTGTATGTGAGCATTTTCCGTACAACTAAACATGACTTCTAGAATCAGGATAAGGTCAAATTAGAACAAATTTCTTGCAAGCAGAGGTCACCAAAAGTTGTCCAGTGATGTTCACTCAAGACACCCCTTTATTTTCTGGTCATAAAACATTCTAGCATTCTCACTAACAATTACACACATAAATACATATGGCACAGACCTGTTAATCACAGCGTACAAAACCTTTGGGAATGGTTTACCATTATTCCTTAATCTCCGCTATCTAATAACTTATAGTGGCAAGAATACAAAGCAAACACACCGATCAAATTTATGTTGTTATCGATTGCCTACTGCAAAAACTCTCTAGGGTTCGTAACATGACCAGTGAGAGCAGATGCAGCAGCCGTGTCAGGGGAAGCAAGATATATCTCGCCTTCCTTGTGGCCTTAGACAGAGGGAAGTTCCTGTTTGTTGTTGAGACACATACCTGCAAGGAGAGACAAAATGGTATAATGTACCAGCCGGGAAATAAAAGAAAAAAATTGTTATCAAAAAGAAGATATTTTCCTTGTTCATATAAAGTGGCACCCAATAATAGTAGGCTAGTAGCACTGAGAAGTGGAGTGTTCCGATATCCAAAAACATGTTTTTAAGCTTCTTTATCTAAATTCATTTTTCCTTGAACATGAGGGCATGACAATTAGCAGTATGTGTTACAGGTTAAGGAATAGACTTGCCTTAGGTTCATTCAAGCAGCATAGGTGTCTTTAGGACCACCTAAGCAAGCACCGCAACTGGGACTTCCAGGTGTGTCACAGTCCAGCTTCCTCAAATATCTATGAGCAAGTCTTGCCACCAGATCCTGGTACTGGAAGACCATAACACGTCCATCCAAACCTACAGATTTCAGCACATGGAAAATTATAAGATTTTATCATCATGTATTTATAGATTCCTTCATAAATTTTACTACAGACGTTGTCACCTAAGCACTTCATTCTGTAGCATGACAAACCTTTTGGGTAGCAGGCACAAAGAAATGTTGGCACTTTGACCTTTTTGCCCTGCAATAAAGCAATTAGATCTTTAAAGCTAAAACCAAGAAAACGAGAAAATTTCCCAGAAAATTAAATATAAACCTGGATGTGAAACAGTAGAAGGATCTACAAATACAAACGTGCCCTCACTACCAAAAGCAAGTGCTAAAAACGAAAAATAAAAACATTGAATAAAAAAATCCAAACTCTACCGGCGTACCATAGCCCACATAATGGTGAAATTTAATATGATAAAAGAAATACAGGTGACTGCATAAATTTTGATTAGCAAAATGCATGTGATTTACAGATTGCAAATCATCATCAATAGGTCATAACCACACTTATATGCATGCATTCTGATAACAAAACATTCGGATGCTTTTCAAAGTCAGCACATCTAACAATATTAAAATTCTTGAGCTATAGAGATTTGACTCCTTACTGATGCTAGAGGAAAACTTTCATCCACATGGAAATTCTCTATTTTCCACCAGTACAAGAACCAATATATACTCTGTCAATTTTCACATCTTTGCATTCTCTTCACAAAGCACGATTATCAAGAGAAATGAGGCTGGCAAATGATTAAAAACATTAGTGGGACAAGAGGAAAAATTAGCAACCCTTTGAAGATCTAAAACAGAGACTAAACATTATGAGATTAATCTATGTGCTACTTACCTTGCCACCAATGGTTCTAGTTTTGAGATATCAAATCTGTACTCAGACAGAAATCTGTAGATGCAAACAAAACAAACTTATTAATACAAATGAATTTCCAATATCATGATTATTAAGGACCAAAATAAAATAGGTCAATACAAGGAATACAAAGGACCAGCATCAATTATTCATTTTAACATTCAAGTCTCTTAAATCTGACAAAAATTTACAAATGACAAGGTTACTAGCCAGTGATACAATCTGAACTAAGCCACAATGGTAAATGAACACATAGTACTTAAATATGGCATTTAATATGTATATTTTCAAAAAGAAGACTGGGGAAGGATAGTTCTGATTATTCTAGCTTAGAGTTCAATACTCAAAATCCCAATAAAACATATTCTGGAAAGCTGACCTTCATAATACTAGTAAATCTTAAAGGTACTTAAAAATGCATTAACCATAAAACTAAACAGAAGAAAATTTTAGAGTGCATGTCTACATTGAATGCAAATACATGCTTCAGATTTCAAAGTTATTACACAGCAGAAGTATCACATTATAAGCTGGATCATGAAACGGAATAATAGAGTGTGGGTATTTAATAGCCTAAACTCCTTGCTTGTACATCACTGTATACAGGTTCGTAGGCACAGAAGTCTTATCCTGCAATTCAACACGTAATATTATACAGGTTGTGCTAGACAACACAAATGTATGTGACAGGAAAAAAAAGAACAAGATCTGTTGCAAAACCACCACGAAAAAGTGGCCGTCTGTGATAACATAAAAGCAAAACCCTATGCATGGCTCTAAGGCAAGGTTTTCTCCACAACCCATTTCGGAAAAATTTTAAACTCAGCCTTGGGCCTGCTGCCTAAGGCGTACCATTGTGTGCCTGAGAGAGAGAGAGGGCTATCATAGCTTTTGATGATTTGTAGCACTAACCTAAGGTCCTTATATGTGGTGCTATCAGCAGGAACAAATACCATTTTTACCCCCAGCCTCTGAGACAACCATGTATAATGTCATTCCTTTTCTTCCATTATCCAACACAGGTTCATTAAAGAGTAATTAACAACTGCAACCAGATGAATCATGTCATCATACATGCATTCAGTGAGACCTTTAAATTTCACTTACAGATAAGCTTTCAACAGTGCTGCCAACAAATTCCATAGCTTTATATGTTGCACCAAAACAGATATTTCACCAATAATCTGCCAATGAAAATCATTTATCAGGGCAACAACAGGAAGACTGGTTGTGTTAATCAAGTTATAGATCAAACAACTGAAAATCATAAGCTCTATGGAACTGATATATTGTAACTTTTCAGTATGTCATGAACAATGAACGGAAACAAATGCCTTTAGACTTGGTTAAACTTACTTGCAGAATCAAATCTTTGGCAAGCAAATAGTCAGGCATTTTCACCATCCATCACAAATCTCAATGTTGGAGGTACCTGCAATTTAAAGAAGGCAATCAGAAAAGTAAAAAAACACAACACAATTTACTGACCACAACAGAAATTATGAATTTAGAGATTTAACTACCTAGATCACACACAGCTCATACAGGAATGACAAACACATTTAGCTTCTAGAAAAGCACCATTTCCTTTTTGCTCTCCATAGTTTGTGGATTCCTTACCTGTTTTCTACGTGTCTAACAACTTCTATTGGGTGCTTTTGACTTTTTGAAAATTGAGAAACCCAAGTGAGGAGTATACCCCATTCTCAAACATTAGAGACTGAACATGCCTACAAGATAACAGAATAATATTCTAGACGTCCACCTAGACTATTTAATCTAGGGATTATGGCACAAGTGTGGTACTAGTGCTTACTTGACATGAATTTAGCATAACAAACACATGGTACTACAGTCAGTTCTTTGATATTCACGTATGTACCCGGCTCAGGCAATTTTAGTTACTTCTAGCCAAACACAACCATCCAAAAATGTCAAAATCAAATCCTTTCAAGTGCACTATCATCACCTTCATGGCCACAAATAAAAAAGGCAGAATGATGGCATAATAGTTCTGAAAACTTATAGATACACACCTTTGGACGTCAGCCCACACACCATTCATTTAAATAACATGCAGCTTATTCAATCCTATTGTTTGTCACCACCTACTATCCGAAGCACATTTTATATTGCTTTCATATAACTTATTACGACATAATTTAGTAAAATTAGAATTTGTACAACTACATACATAGTTCCAGAGGTTTCAAGTCAAAAACTAGTTGTCAAAAATTGATGTTTCTATCAATACATGTAACATTAACACATGGGGCATTAGCCTAGATGACATGTTCATATCCAGAACAGAAATGTTTTTGCATATACCAATGTCGATCATTCACTGAATCACTACCCCCTCAAACAATTTGTACATGTCATTATTCACACCAATACCAAAGACATAATCCAACGTACAAGCCGAAATATCTCTACCATTATAACAATGTTGATGATTCATTAGCCCTTCATTTATTACACAAACTTAGACACTAATTATAAATTACTCTAAAATCATCACCAATTACACATAAGGTAAGAAATAACTCCCAAACCATTGGTGTCACAAGATCAGCAAAATAATATCAATGCCTCAGAAGATTTTGATAGGTGTGAAACACAATATGAAAGCTAAACAGGGAGAATGGGACCCGTATTAACCAATATTATATTAATGGAAGCCAAAATATCCATGGAATTACACCATTTGCATGACATCTTTCAGTCAGTGATAAGTATATGTGATTGGGAAAGTAGAAATGAAAACAAATATAAAACATCTGCAAACCTCAGCAGGAGCTTCCCAGTACCCAACACAAAACCTGCATCAGTGTTACCGATTCCAGTAGCAAATTGTCCAAAAGCTCCCGCAGTACAGGTGTGAGAATCTGTACCCAGTAGGACCTGAAGGCAATATAAAGTGTTTGATTGCTGTTTTGGATTGTAAAGCCATAAAAAATAGTGAACTCTGCAAAATGGAAGTACCCTCTCCAGGCCTGCAATGGCCTTCTTGAGCAAGAGCAACATGGCACACACCCTTATAATCTGGGTTAGCCTGAAAAGTTGTGAGTTAAACTCAACATCTGAAAATAAAAGCAAATAAACCATAAGAAACAATACGACTTCAGAGCCACACCTTAAAATTACCCAGATCCTTGATATCATAGAAGTACTTGATGTTTTGTTCTGTGCAGAAATCCCTCAAAATATCCACATTACGATTTCACACGTTCATCACTTGTAAATATATAATGGTCAGGTATAATTACAATCTTTTCACGGTCCCAAACCTGTAATGTCAAAACGATGATGCAATATTTATCCCCAAGAAAACATAAATAATGCAGCAATTACAAATTTCAGATATGGAAAATAGACATTTTTAACAGTAAAAAAACACACAGCAAGACAGAGCTGAAGATGTAGCTTAAAAAAAAACCAAATATACGCCATCAAGCTATGAGTCAGGCAAACAAAATCCATCAACCAATTCTGGGGCATTGGATCCCTAACACTCAATTCTGCTCCTGAGGGAAGCACCACAAGGATTTAGCCAACTCTACTCTTATTATATAGTTTCCGATAGTTCACCCTCCCTTTCTTTTGGTGTTTGAATAATATCTGAACTTATTAATCATCAATTTTTTTTCCCTCCCACGCCTCCACAGGAAACTCCTTAATTTGTCAACTTTCCTAGCCACCCTATTGGACAATCTTAAAAGGGACATGAAATACATAGGAGACTACTTCAGTATAGGTTGAGTGAAGATAAGTCTCCACATCTAGCAACACAGCCTTCTTTCACTACAAATGTAACATGCCACTCCCTTTGCTATAGAGGCCTCTGGATCTATCCTTCACATTGATTGCTACCAGCACAACCTTGGGTGTGTTAATCTTTCAGCCTGACATAACTTAAAAGAGTGATAATCTGAGCAAAATTGGCAAATTTCTCCACCCTAACTGTCAAGAAAAAGAAATGTCAATCGCAAATTGAAGGTGAGACACTTGTTTTCACTCCTTCCCAACTGTGAAACCTTCTATGAAATAACAATTTCTAGCTCTCAACAACAACCTCCTAGAGATCTCAACAAATAATGTAAATAAAACGGGGTAGAGCAACTCCACCTGTTTTAGCCCCCAAGAAGCTCTAAATCTTTCTCTCGACCTCCCATCTATAATCATTGAAAAGCTAAAGAAGCTCAAGCAATGAATAATTCACAGCACCCACTTCCTGCCAAAACCTATTCTATGCATCTCTGAATGGGATCATTACCATTGCTAGATAAAGAAGAGTCACCCTGACTTGATCAATGAACCTATTACATTAAGAATATCCTAGAATATGGTTTGTAAAGCATGTTTTAGATAACCTAAGAATATGGCTTCTGATTGTGCTGCTTCAGGGGCCATTCCGATTTCTTCTCTCCCTAGTTCAGCTCTTAAAGTTTAAGAGGAGTTGGGCTGGTGGGTGTTTAATACACTGATATTTTTAGCAAAAAATGAAGTACCTTGGCGTTCTGGCCGAACTCTTTCTTGAAGATCCCAAAGGAACCAGGGCCGCAAACATCATGGGTCATCAAAACATCGACGTTAACCCAAACATTCTCACCGGGGCTCAACTGGGTTTTCTCAGAAGCTCTAGCAAATATCTTCTCAGTCATCGTCATTCCCGTCTTGACCTGAAAATGAATCAAAACCCAATGTAAAAAACTATGAGCTGGAGATTCCCATTAGTTCTAATCGCACAAAACAACGAAGAAAAAGGGAAAATGAAGATCCTAACCGAGCCAGTAGTGGCAGGCTTGCGCTCTGATTGTTTTGGTGCAGTGACCGAACAGATTGTCTTGGATGTTCTCTTGCATTTCTGACTGGAGAGCGGCGATGCGGAAGAGAAAGCAGAGAGACCCAAATCTTTCTGCGGTTGAAATCAAATTTCAGAAGACATGGTTTAGTGAAACAGGAAAACAAAAGGAAAAAGAAAGAGTTAAGACTTAAATGTGAGAATTTTATACTGGTATTGAACAAAAAGAGAATACCTTGTTGCCGGTGAAAGAGGTGGATGGTGGAGAAAAAGTGGAGCAAGCAGCCATGGGTGTGAAATGTGTGGTCATTCGGCAAAACACAGTTTTCTGAAAGGAAGAAAATGAAAAGCAAGTTGGGGTTTTGGTTTTGTGTTTGTTTATTGAAACTGAGAGGCGGCGGCTGAGGGCGTGAGTTGGGCACAGTATAGACGACAAGTGGAGGCGTGTGCTTGGCGTTGCTTTTTTTAAATTAGCTACCAATTTTAACATGTTAAAAGTGAATATGTGGAAAAAGCAGGCTACATTCCCGGATTTTTCTTTCTTTTATTTATTTTATTTTGTTTTTTTTGTTCTTTTTAATCTTATTCAAGGGGTAAAATTAAGTTTTGCATTGTAAAAAAATTCACTCTGTCTATCTACCCGAATTATCACTTTTGTTCGTTCTATTTTGGAAAAATGGGTTTCAAACCTGAGACTTCTTTTAATACTAAAAAATAAATATCATTAAATCTTAGTTACTATAAAAGAATTTAAGCAAAGATATTCTTGAAATACAATAAAGCCAAAAAAATAAAACTCAATAAATGGCTTAGGATTTAAAATCTCATGTCAGAAAAAATAGCATATCCTAGAGTGGTTTAAGGCTCTTAAGTCCGTCAAGTAGTCCTAGCCCAAGGGAAAAGGTGATTGACTTGTAGATCGAAGGTCTCTGCTTTAACCTCCATGACATCATAGTTGTGTGTGTATGTGTGTGATAAATTATTCTCCCATCTACTTTAGACTATAGCTTGTACTTAAAAAAAAACAGTGCTTCCCTTACAAACCGATTTTCAAGGGCAGTTGGAACTATTCATAAGAGGTTGATACCTAAAACTTATCAAATAATAACCGCATAACATTTTCTGTAATTTGTGTTTTGAACTTAGGAGAGATTTTACCATAGGGAATTGGGTGTGGCATGGGCTAGGCTAGAGCTCGCCTAGAAAAAAAAAGTATGGATCTCGCTCTCACAAATGGACCATTAACTCGTATAAATTTAAAAATAAAATAGGACCATTTGAGCATGCATAGTTTGGGGGGGGTGTATAAAGGGGTGTATGTTAAATATACACCCGTTGTGTAATCGGAATCACCTGCAATTGGGGTTGTATATGAATGTATAATTACATCACCACCTTGAGATATATATTTAGGGCATGTTTACGCAATTCAGATAATGGGTATGAGAGGAAATGGAATGATTTCCATTCTACTTCACGTTTACTTGAAAGTAGGAATGAAAAAATAAGTAGGCCCCACCTCAAAATCCGTAATCACATCTCCTCAAAACCAAGGTATTAGGATCGACTAGGCGCAGAACCGCCCCACGAATTCCTGGAAACTGGAGACGAATCCTTGGAAATTTAGACATTACACCGATGCAGGGCCCACATACTAAAAACTTAGCCTCTTTTCCAATTTAAGGGAAAGAGGCAAGACTTCTTACGGAAATTGGCAGAGTCTCTCTTATGAATGGACTTTTCCCAAAATCTTAAGACTCCAAAAACACATTTTAAAACACCAGACCTCGCAGCGTGCACAAGTTGACAACATGCAATCACAAATTAGGCCTCGAACCTTAGATAATTCGAAACATAACCAACAATGTTCTGGAAGTCTAACAATACATAAACCATACCAGTTAAAGATCTCAAACAACTTTACAAGTACCAGAAAACATAAACCGATTGCAATCCAATAACCACATTAGAATCCAATCACATACTCATAATCAATCAAACCTTTTAAACATAATATAATTGCGGCTACACCTAGGTGGGATCCCAGGCTACCTAAGTACCATTGGACAAGGGATTGAGCCACACGTCATTCTTATATCAACAGTCACAACTCGATAATATTAAATTATTTAAAAACAGAACCAACAATACATTTAGATTTATCACAACTCCAATTCGACAAAACACAATGAACATTATCAATTTCTTCCCTTATGTCGATTCACCCCAACCATACCTCCCTTAGACCAAGCGTATGTTGCTGAACAACACTTTTCCAAATTTCTTTCCTTTTATCAATTCTTTTCGGCTCAACCATACCCTATCCAAGGCGTATGTTGCTGCAACAATACTTCCCAATCCAGGGCTTAAATATTCATACATGTACATGGTACTCATAAAGTACAAACTCACGAATCTCAATCCAAAATTCAAATCCACATATACTAATATGTAATACGTACGCCTATATATGAATAAATATACATATATAAACATAAATATATAATAACTGTAGGAATTTCAAAATATTTTTCCAAAGTTCATTTGAATATTAAACATGCATTTAATCAAATTAATCGCAGCGGAAGTCTAAGGTGGTTGTTTAAATTCAAAAACAAAACTTTCTTCCAAGTATCTAAGCCACGAACATTGATATGTTTTTCATAAATGAAAATTCAAGAGAAAGGATAAGATCTAATTACCCTTGAAGCAATTATATGAACCAATTTGTGTTTGGTCTTCTCTTGATGATTTCCTCTTTGTTGATCTCCTCTTTGATCTTTGATCTTTGCTCCTTGATCTTTCTCCTCCATGTGAGCCACAAAAGTATATGGCCTTTAAGTTCTCACACCGATGAAACCTTGAGATGAGAAGAAGTATCTTGAGAATCTTGGATGCTAGTGCAAGATTCTCAACTTGATTTAAATCTAAACCACTTTGAAAAATGAAAGTATTTCACTCTTGAAAACTCTCCTTTTTTCTCTTTGATCTCCCAAACCTTTTTGGTTGATCTTGGATTGTGTTTGTGTGTTAATGAACTTATGGAAACAATTCCCATACACATTCACTTAACCATTTTGGCCAAACTCCATTGGGCTTCCAAAATTGGGCCTTATGACACTTAAACCATAATATTTATGTGTCTTAAGCCCTTGGGCTTGATACCCAACCATTTGGACTTTCCTTAACTATTACCGAAGCCCAAATACGTTTTTACACGTAGTAAATCATCCACATCAAATCAATCAAATTGATTTCCTCATTCTCATTTGTATTACTCAAAGTTAACCATTTAAGGTGTGCGATCCATTAGGTTCTAATTAGCAGGGCGGTGGAAAAATATTAGAACTCTTTCTAACCAACTGGAATTAAAACCCCTTTTTAATTCTTCCTTTATTGGATCGATCACAATCAATCCTACGACTTCCACAAGCCAAGAGTGACATCTAGCAATATATCAAGGCTACCCAAGCTAACCAGGAATAGATGAAAAACCTATTCAAGTTGGAATTGCAATGCAATACGGTCCTTCTCTTATACAATGTTTCAAATCATATTATTAGGGTCCAGATTGTTTATGTCAAACCCCTAATATGATTTTATAACCTTATGTGATTCAAAAGAACATGATTAAGAACAACTTTCTAAATCAAGCTCAAAATACTTTTGGCCAAAGATTTCCTGAATCACATCTTGAAACATTCTCCTTTCTTTATCGAAAGTAAGAGTTCCTTATTGTACATTCACATGCCCCTATGATGAATTAAGAGATCCCGACAACACTTAAGACAAATCTTTTACGACTTTGCCTTTAAGAGCTATCAAAATCAATAACGCATTCACAGGACAACCATGATGCCTCAGGTTTAAGGACTAATTTGCATTATTGCAACTATGAGTTCTCATTTGACATGTAGATAAATACTCCATATGGAACTCCGGTTGAATCATCGTTAGTGTACTCATTCACTAATGAGCACCCACATACTTGTATTAGTGTCAACTACACAAATGGTTTGAGACTAACCATCCTCCCAATTAAGCATACATAATATGTGCTAATCTTGACGGTTTATCAATGCCCATTTGATAACCTATGATTAGGAACATTTGGGATGCTACGTTGAGATTAAAGGTCTCCGAATCTAATCTTCTTTATATTACTTTATCTCTTCTTTAGCATACCTTGGACATTTGTTTCTTTACACGATGTAAAAGATAACAAATAAGTTTGCCCTTTATATATCATATATGAAATGTATTCTAAGGAGATTACATCAAATGTATTGGCTCTTAGGGCACATTTCTAACAATAACACCCACCTCTCACCATCATTCATGTACCAGGGGAAAACAATCCAACTGGGGATTGTTGACTAGCTCACAAGTATCCGCCCTCAAATGGCCATGTGGCTAGGGACGAGCCGTCCAACTGAGAGACTAAACTCAACAAGCCCGTATGGATGAAGAATCAAAACCCGTACACTCGAAAACGGGTCATACACGTGCAGGTTACCCAATTAAAGGTCTATAGCGACACCCCGTTAAGGTATGCCCAGAGTTTCGTCATATCCACGTATCCATATTCACTATATCCATGTATGAGTATCCAAAGGGAGGTACATATGATGATGCACATCATGTCCTGGGAAAACAATCCAACCAGGGATTGTTGACTAGCTCACAAGTATCCGCCCTCAAATGGCCATGTGGCTAGGGAGCAGCCCGTCCACTGAGGGACTAACTCAACCAGCACGTACGAACGAAGAATCAAAGACCCGTACGCCTGAAACGGTCCTACCGCGCAGACTACCCAATTAAGGGTCTAGCGATCCCCGTTAAGGTATGCCCTAGGTTCCGTCATATCCAACCATACCCACAATTTCCATATATCCATTTCCAAGTATCCCATCGTCCATATCCATGCTTTTCCAAGTATCATTTCCCACTGTTTCCAAGTGTCATCATCCAAGGGAAGGTACATATGATGGTGGAGTTCGTAATCCCTTATATAAATATTATACAGATAATATTCCCTCTCTTAATTTAATTTTTCCCATTTTTACCTATTCATAGTATAGACCATAACCTCTTAAGCATATAACCCATAAACGGGAGGTACCTAAGGTAGTGCTAAAAGCACTCAAACTAACATTCTATCTCACATCTTTCCTCATCTCACAACAACATCCCAAGTACCCCACACATAATCAACCAAGACAACACTTCCTTAAGTATTTTATATATGTATCTCAAGATACTCGAATAAGTCAAAACCCACATATATCACAAATACTTTACAAAAACAATAAATTCAACTATTAAATATAAAGTGCATTTCAATAAACCATTAAATTCATATGCATAACATTTCCATCGCAAAACCATGCCATTTATTGACAACAATGTCTACTCACTTCCTAATAATCATAACAGAGTCCCAAGACTCACTTTCACAACCCAACAAATCGAGTATCCCAAACTCATCCATTTCATAATTTCAATTATCAAATAATATCCAAGAATTTCATAAGATATTATAAACAAGCTCACGCTCCCAAAATAATCAAAATAACTCGATTAACGATTAAAGACTCGTTCACACGTTCGTGCTTAGTACTTCACGAAGGGTGAAACTACCTCGGAAGACTCAGCGGTCGACCAAGGGTGAAACTGTCCAAACTTGGTCAACCTGGCCCGGGGGCCCACGACCTCCATTTTACAATCGGAAAGTTCCTATGAGTTCCACAAGGTCTAGAATACATGTTCTGCTAGTTTGGTCCAGATTGGACGGTCAGAATGGCTCACGATCGCACTATGGAACAATGATATCGTAAAACACAAACTTTAACTTATTGAATTGGGAACATCCAGGCTCGAATTTTATCACGGTCGTGAATTCTCACACGATCATAGGAAATTCTAGATTGACATATAATAAATTGGAAACGATCCAACGGTTCAAACATATTGAACTCGGAAATCACACAATGGGAAAAATCCGTTGAGGGATTCAAACGTTATACCGAATTGAAATACGAAAGTACTTTACGAGCTCGTGAGAACCATGAGATCATTTTAGGGAACAATGATAGGCCAACACGTGGCCCACGCTACCCACGCGCGGGACAGTGCGTCGGTGTTCAAAGAAATTTTCGAACGATCAAAAAACTCTAAAGTCGCGGCCAAGCTTCCTACTCTAGGTAAAACACATAATTTGGAATCACTTTTGTTCTTGGACCTACCCCCGAAAAGTGGCCGAAGTGGCCGCAATGGGGTAGCCAAAACTGGTAGATTTTCTATCGCTTATTTAACTACCAAAACGCATAAATCTCTCAAACCTAACACAACCAGCGCTAGAACAGCTCAAGAGGTTCAAGATCCATACATGGATGGCAAGAGTTTGGTGGTCGGCAGGCGTCCAAACAAGCTCCTGAAAGTTTACGAAAATCTTTTCCAAACCGACC
This sequence comes from Prunus fruticosa, assembly GCA_018703695.1. Lineage (NCBI taxonomy): Eukaryota > Viridiplantae > Streptophyta > Magnoliopsida > Rosales > Rosaceae > Prunus > Prunus fruticosa. The sequence continues at coordinate 4,960,649 of CM031917.1, forward strand.
TCTTCGTGGCTGCTTTCAGGCGACCACGACGCGTCGGGCCTGGGACCGGTCGGGAATCGAAGAGGGAAGTGAGGTGGTTCCAACGAGACCAGTGCCGCCCAGTTTGGCGCGGTGTGGCGGCGGTGGATCGGGGCTTGGAGAAGTCCTGCCGTCGCACAAGGGGGGGGGCTTTCATATCGTTAGGAAGGGAGGAGAAATGAGTTTCTTATTTTTATTTAAAATCCAACTTCAAAATAATTACAATTATGCCACTAAAGGTATTTTGATCGTAACTTTCTTGTTACAACTTCCAATTAGAAGCCCACTACGTGCCTACGGACTACTCGGTGTGATCTTCGTAAAAATACAACACACTGCTCCCAAATCCTTCTGGAAATAAAATGGCCAAATTACCCCTACTTCGAGGCCAAAATTGTAAATTCTCAATTCTTGAAATTAATTAATTCACTATTCCTTTTATTTTGGGTCGGGATGTTACAACTAGTGAGGGGTAGTCGATATGATTCTCATTCATTTTTTCCCCTTATTAACTTCCAAAAATACCCTTACTACTTTACCATAATTCAAAACACACCAAACCCTAAAAAAAAAAACTCATGCCAAGAAGTTCAAAGACACCCCAACTTTCTTTTTCAATGATATATATATATATATATATATATATATATATAAGTCTTATTCTATTGAGGGACGCCCTTTAGGGTACCATACAATTTTTTTTTCAATGATCCAAGCCATCTATTTTTTTCAATGATCCAAACCATCTATTTTTTAGGTGTTCATTCATATGAGGGTCTTCTTTACCATGAATGATGAAGAAAAAAAAGATTATATATTTAATCTGATGGAGCATGGCTTATAGTGATTGTGATTGATGAGTAATTGGTGAATGACTTTTGTGGAGATGATATCTCTTTTTTTTTGGTAGTATGAAGATTATGCAAGTTATTACTACTTGATTGTTTACTAGTTACGTAGGTGAAAAATATAAAGTTTATTTTTTTGTTTGAAATTGGCTCTAGACAAAGGTGTTATTAACATTATCATTGAATTGGGCTGTTGCTATTTATCTGTTTCAAGCATATTGATTAGCATGTTTTACGGACCTCCTGGTTTGCTATAGGATTAGTTTGGTCTCCTTAGCCAATTTGAGAATTATACATGTGCTGTGGTGAAAATGTGTAGGGCATTCTAGTAATCAAATTAATTTGAATTCTGATTCATGAAAATTAGTAAACAATAACAATGGGAATCAACCCTATTCCTTTGCTAATTCCATATGTTTAGTAAACAGGCTTAATGGGAATGATTCTTCCTATGCGAATTCAGTACTTCCGGAAAATTCGTAAATTCTCTAATTCCTTAACTTTCTTCAATTACCTTTGGATAATAAACATGCCCTTAGATGCAATTGTACATCTTTTTGTACATCTCTTGCAAGTGGGACCAGCTGCAAAAAGGAGAGGGAAAATGGAGAAAAGTCAGCATAAAAAGGTGGGACCTGCCACTACAGTAATTGCTGGAAAAAAATTCACATGCGTGGCAATTTTTTAGTTGTCATCTATCTCACTCCCCCCAACGGCTAGATTGCAACAGCCAATGACTTTAATTTTCAAAAAGAGCAAACAGCAAACAACCAACATTTAAATATGCTCCAGCAGCTTTAATTTTTGGGTACATTTGTTTGAAATCATATCTTCTCCGAATTTAAATATTTTTAGGTATATTTGTTTGAAAAAATAAAATTAACCTAATATAAAAAAAATTAATTTTATAAAGTAAACACAAAATACAAATTTTACACAAAAATGAATTAAGACAAACAAATCAATTATATATCTTTAGATTTACATCGTTTCCCATTGAAGCAGAAAACGTATTTACACCCCCTGGAGGTGTAAAGGGATGTAAAAGTGGCTTTACACCCCTGAAAATACACCCCCACGTGGATGCTCTTAGAATCTGCCGGGTATGATGAGATTGACAACCCAAAAACATCCTATTTTATTAGCTTTTTTTTCTTCTTCCAAAGCAAAACATTTTATTAAACCACATGCCAAATTATAGAACGAGTCATGTTGATAGTCCTTGTATTTGGTTTTGTGATTTACCGTCGTCAGGTTTTCTAAAAGGTATGTATAATGTTCGGAAGCTTGGGTTCCTCGGAGTTAAGAGTCAGAGTAACCTCGTCGTAATTCTCATGTTGTGTTTTTTTTTTCTTCAGAAAGTCAGACCAAAAACAAACAGTGCCTTTTTGGAGGCGAGGATGAGGTGCTGCAGTAGTGTCATACTGTGAAATGATTCAAGATGTTCACAAGAGGCAAAAATAACGATTCTAATTCGATCAATAAGATTAAAAATTGCAAGCATCTTCAAGTTGCAAGTCTAAACATGAACTGGGTTCTTGGGTTTACCTCAATGGTTGGTGCTCCCCCCTCCCCCCATGACCCACCTTCGAATCCCAAAGAGTGTGTGCCCCCTCCTCCTTATATGAATGTAAATTATAATATATATATATATATATATATATATAAAGAAGTCTAAACATGAACTCTGTATGATATTCCCGGACCAAATCAATAGCTAGTTGATTATTTATGAGAGTGTTATATATACAGTTATTTCTCTTATTCTAGATGTTTGTACGTTATTACCGTGCAGATGCTATTGTAAACGGGCATGAAAGCGAGAGGGGTAGTACAAAATACATGGCGTCCGTACTATAATAACGTCTAGATGTCACGTAAGAGAATTTTTATATATCAGTTATTCTTTTATCCAAATATGTCCGTACATTATTATCGTGTAAATGCTATTGTAAACAGAAAGGAAAATAGGGAAAAGTAGTACAAAGTACATGGCGTCTCCATGATAAAAATTAGAAACTCTTCCTTTATCAACTCACCAACCAAAACGACAATATTTACGATAATTAATATAGGGTAAATAGGTAGGAAAGAGAGAGGGGTAATACAAAATACATGGCGTTTGCACAATAATAACGTCCTAATTTCCGCATAAGAGAATTTCTGTTATATATATATATTATCGTTTTGGTTGGTGAGTTGATAAAGGAAGAGTTTCTAAATTGTTAGGGTGTTTTAATTAGTCAAGGCCTAAAGCGAAAATCACAGTGGGGTCTTATTATTATTTTCTTATAGAAATTTTGTGACTGCAATCATAATTCAGTTAAAAAAGCCATTATTCACAAAGTGCCAATATAAACTGGCCACAAAGTGCAAATATTGAATACTTTGTAGATTTCATACCATGATGTCACAACTTTAATTCGAACTGCATGCACACATCCTTTGTGAATTTTGATTTAGAAAAATAAACAACTTTGGTTGGGATTTGAAATTCTCCAAGAATGTGAACCCAATGTGGTAGTCATACTGAATGTCGTTGATATTTTTCTTAAACTAAGCAGATCTTTATATAGATAGATACATTAAACATAAAGTTATTCTCTTATTTGGATGTAAGCACGTTATTATCGTGCGAAATACTATTAAAAACAGGCAAGAAAGAAGGATGGGTAGTACAAAATATATAGCTTTCGCACAATAATAGTGTCTGGATGTCGCATAGGAGAATTTCTATATAATATACAGGGAGCCCAGGAGTGCCCCTTCCCCTCAACACTTATTTGACCTCCCTCCTCTACTATATTATATACACTTAATAATAATATATTAGACATGATTATATACACTTAATAATCGACAACTTGTAATTTAGTTAATGGCCTTTTTAAAATAAAATAAAAGATTAAGTTCCTTACTCAAACATGTAAGTTTTAAATCATATGTATTTGATATACTTTATTTTCTATTTTGGCACCCGAATCCTACAATTCTAGCTCCGGCAATATGTTTTATATATATATATATACAGAGAGCTACCATTAGGGATCCCTCAAATAAACTTTATTTGAGGGACACCCCTTGTAGGGTCCACTTTGGATTGTATTTCACTCATCCAAACCATCTATTTGTAGATACTTATTCAAAGATCCTCTCTACAAAAATCACTTGAATCCAATATCATTTGACCACTCAATTCAGTTATAGAAATTTTAGTACTTTCTTGAAGCACCGTGTTCATTGATGTTGTAAGACCCAATTGGATGTTGAAATGGTTTTCGATTTATCTAATCTTTTGTAAGGATGATCTATGAATGAAGACCTAAACAATAGACGGTTTGGATCATTGAAAAAAAAAATTGTAGGGTACCCTCCTCAAATAAAATTATTTGAGGATCCCTCAATAGAAGGGGATGATATATATATATATATATATATATATATATATATAATGAGTAAAGTTATTTGTTGATGCATTTGAAAGAGATGTGTCTGAATAAGTAGGCTTATTATCACAAAACATCCTTAAGGTTTCAAAACTCTCAGATTGCATCCTTAATGTTTTTTTGTGTCATTTTGGATCCTCAAGGTTAGTATGTGTGATCACAAATAGTCCATCCTGTTAGGTTCCGTCAAAAACTTCGTTAATTGTTAACGTGACATATATATGTATCACAAAACATCCATGAGGTTCACGCACCTATCACAAATGGTCCTGCGAATTTTTTTAATTTAAAAATCATAAAATTTTGGTTTTCTTTTTTAAATCTTATGAATTTTAAAGACACATGACACTATATTATTGTAGATATGGGCTCCACATATATGCCACATCAACAAACTAATGGAGTTTTTAAAAAATAATTTAAAATTCATAAAATTTAAAAATGAAAAAACCAAGAGTTTAGGGTTCATAAATGGTCCTCAAGGTTAAAATCCATCTATAAATGATTTTTTCAATTTTAAATTTTATGAATTTTAAATTATTTTTAAAAAACTTCATTAGTTTGTTAATGTGGCATATATGTGGAGCCCACATCTTCAAAAATATAGTGCCATATGTATTTAAAATACAATATATATATTTGAATAATATAAAAAAGAAAACCAAAATTTTATGAATTTTAAATTAAAAAATTAAAAAATTTTGCAAGGGGCCATTTGTGATAAATGTGTGAACCTCAAAGGATGTTTTGTGATATATATATGTCACGTCAGGCAAACTAACGGAGTTTTGACGGAAACCTTAACGGGAGAGACCATTTGTGATCACACATACTAACCTTGAGGACCATGAATGACACAAAAAAACATTAAGGATACAATCTGATAGTTTAGTAAACTTTAAGACGTTTTGTGATAATAAGCCGAAAAAGTAAGTTTCCGTTCTCATTACTGATATTATATCTTGCTTTATAGATTACATAATACGATGCCACAACTTTGATTTGAACTGCATACATCCTTTGAGAATTTCAATTGGATAAACAAACAACTGTGGTTGGGATTTCTCCAAGAATTTAGACTCAGTTTAGGAGCCACAGAGAATGTGGTTAGTATTTTTCCTAAACTGAGTAGAATTTTTATATATACAAATAATGAGTGAAGCTATTTGTTGATGCAGCCGAGCTATCCTGAACCTTCTAATCCAGTTGAAAGATCTGAGTCAAAAAGAGAAAGTTTTCGTTCTCATTACTAATATAAAATTTTCTTGCTCCAAAAAATTAGAGACTAGAATACGAAAATTTTAATTTATTGCAGAAATTTTAAGAATGACCATCTCCGTCGCCTTGTTGGGATCATTCTTGTGATTGGGTACTTATTATTTCAGGAGATCGCAATGAAAGTATTTCAGGCAGTGAATGATGGTGTTACCATTGGACAAGCTGTTGTTAGTGCCGCTGGTGTCTGCAGCATTCTGTGATTGATATAGCAGTTTCAAATAAACAAACCAAAATTTTAATTTGACCGCCAAGCATATTGTTCAAATACTTAGTAGTCTGTATAAATAGAAATCTTCGTTCACTCCTGTCAAGCAAATATGAGAGGGAGAGAGGAGAGAGAGAGAGAGAGAGAGAGAGAGAGAGAGAGGAGTACGTAGAACCATATGTTATATATTATAATTACTTGAGTTTAGATAACGTTACTGGTTATTGAATAAATTGATTATTTGTGGTTTCATAAAATATTATTTGTTCACTCATTTCTGCTTATTACTGAGAGTTCAATAATCCGAATATGTTTTCCAGTCTTAACACAAGATTAATCTGTTACTTAACTAATATCTTGTCTTAACAAAGTATGCTTATCATTGATGGATGTTGCCAAGAAAAAAAGTTGAAGGGGTCTCCAAATGTATTCCATTCATATGTCTTCAATTGTTTTCAACTACTTCATCTATAAGTCAATATATGGTGTGAAACTAATTCATCAATGTTATACTGTTATATATTCACTTACCTTGCATAATAATCAATTATATTGAAGCGATTGAGAGAGGGGAGTTTACACAAATATTCATTAAGTGTTTAAGGATTTCGAATGTCTGTCTATATGAGCGAAGCTGGAAACTTGATAAAGGAAAAAATAATAACATGATAACAAATTATTTCATTAATAACAACACTGGCGTCTTTTCTCACTAATTATGTATGTGATTAAGATAAAAATAATATCAATGGCTGATTTTTTGACACGAGTACACATCATTATCCACACGATTGCTGATTTTTTTTGAATAATATGCATGTCGTTAAGATAAGAATAATATCGGTGGCTGATTTTTTAAAAGTCCTCTTTTATGGTTCACTGTATTTGAATAATCCACACGATTGTGACCATAGACGACCGAATGTCTTTGTAGTAATAGAAAGAAAAGGAGAGACCATTCCCGTCCGTCAACCACGTTACATATCCAATCAAACTATATTGATGTACACATCATTATCTAAGAAAGTTCTCTTTATTTGAATAATCCACACGATTGTGACCATAGACTACTGAAAGTCTTTGAAGTAATACTTGTCCGTCAACCACGTTACATACCCAACCACGTCACTTTTTTTTATTTTTGCAAAATTGAATATTTGAGCATGTATAAAAACAATTGTGTTAACCACATTTTTAATAGAGATGAGCCATACATATGTAAGTCCTATCTTGTGATTGGCGGGCCCAATGAAGGACAACTGTGGGCACTTGCCCACACTTACAACAAAGTTGCAGCTGTATAATCCCACCCAAACTCATATTTTTTAATTTTTTTTAGGTCTTTCTTAGGTGGAGCCCCCACATGGCCCATCTAATACATACACTTTAAACTTAAAGTTTATATTAAAAAAGAAAAACCCTATGTTATAAAAGAAAGAATAAAGATCCCACCAAGTACACATCATTATCTACACGACTGCTGATTTTTTTTTGAATAATATGCATGTGGTTAAGATAAGAATAATATCGGTGGCTGATTTTTTAAAAGTCCTCTTTTATGGTTCACTGTATTTGAATAATCCACACGATTGTGACCATAGACGACCTAATGTCTTTGTAGTAATAGAAAGAAAATGAGAGACCCTTCCCGTCCGTCAACCACGTTACATATCCAACCAAACTATATCGATGTACACATCATTATCTAAGAAAGTTCTCTTTATTTGAATAATCCACACGATTGTGACCATAGATGACTGAAAGTCTTTGAAGTAATACTCGTCCGTCAACCACGTTACATACCCAACCACGTCACATTTTTTTTTGGGTGCAAAATTGAATATTTGAGCATGTATAAAAACAATCATGTTAACCACATTTTTAATAAGAGATGAGCCCTACATCTGTAAGTCCTATCTCTATCTGTATGGGCACTTCTATTAAAGACAGTACAAATAATAACACTTGAAAAAAAAAAAAAATCATACATGAGTAATTGAAGGGCTGGAGTCAAGTCAATGGTGGGGACGTACGCACATGACAAGCAATGTCTGCACATAGAAACATAGATATTATTGGGGCAATTAGAATATTCTTGCTGTGCTTAGTGGTTGGATTTGTCTCAATGAAATTATGTGGTTTGAGATTGATTTAACTGTTTAAACTTGTTTATATCTAATGACCTGCCACAAGCGCACATGTACGTAAGCTGGGAAACGATGTACGTTTGGAAATGGAAAGACTTGCTTCTTTCTTTTTTAACACTTGGAGAACAGAAAGCAAGAGACCAAATGTCCCAATGTGAATAGAAAGACACATCACCGTGAGCTGAAGAGGAAAACCCACTATCGCAACAATTTCATTACAACAAATCCAATACTATTTCAGGATCCTTGACTACATATACGTGATTATAATTCACCGAATCGGTATGTTCTGTCTCAATATATAAGGAAAACGAAACTTAATAACACTTATCGACACATCCAAACTCACAACCAGGCTATTGCTCAAGACACCCATATTATTCCAGATACATATTAAGGCATTAAGTATACTCCAGTACAAGGACATGGTTGAACCACGTTACTCATTATCCAACTTAGACCAAGTCAAGCCAAATTAAGATAGTTTTTAAGCATAGTATATGTCAAGACAGTATTGTGTAACAAACAAGGCCCAAGGGTTTTGTAGAGTGTAGCCGCATTTGTTTATACAAGGAAATATATATTTTCTTCATTCTTTTGTGCCTCTTCTTCCTTCTTTCTATTCAAAATTTACTTTTCTCATGCTATTTCTCGTAGCCTTCTACATGTATTTGTTAAATTCAGAGAGACGGCCCAGTGGCCAACTACTAACAACACCGATATTGTCCCCAACTTAACCACCTACAAAGCTCAGTAAGTGTGGGGTTTTATCACAAAAGGTCTCAATGATATTAGAGGTGAAACCATATATTATATTTTATTTAATTAAGTTTCCGATGTAGGACTTATATTTTTCAACATGCCCCTCACGTGGGACCACCACATAGTGAGTCACATGTGAAGCCAAGTCCACATTAGAGTCAATCATTTAAGCTCGACACGTGAATACCACGTATTGGGTAAGGGGTATGGGTAAATATTCAAGCCCAACATGTGAACACCACATATTGAGTAAAGGTAAAGGCTCAATTCAAATTCAGTCAATCAATCCGCTCTGATACCATGTTAAATTCAGAGAGATGGTCAGCGGCCTACTACTAATAACACCGATATTGTCCCCAACTTAACCAATTACAAAGCCCAGTAGGTATGATGTTTTATCACAAAATGCCTCAGTAATATTAGTATTGGAACCATATATTATATTTTATTTAATTAAGTGGATGTGAGACTTGTATTCTTCAACAGTATTTATAGAGAGAGCTAGGTTCAAAGCCTTCTACCTGCATAACTAGAGAGGTATAAGAGAAAGAGGGAGATGGAAGAAATACGACAGGTTGCTTTAGCTTATTACTACAATTTCTCTGAAGATGAAAGATTTGAGGCATACCGAGCTTTTAGGGAAATGGATTCAAATGGTGATGGGACAATAACCATCGACGAGTACGAGGAGAATTTCGGCACCGACCACCGGAACAGGTTCCGGGAGGTGGACATGAACGGAGATGGCAAGCTGGAATTTGAGGAATTTATCACTTTATACTATCTTGTCCACTCTGGGATGGTTCTGTGTGATGGCCATGGATGCAAAGTGAACTTCCTCAAGGGAATGTATTTTACTTGCGTTGACTGCTTCAACTATAGCAAAACCACCACTTTCGATCTCTGCACCTCCTGCTACCGAAATAGAAACTACCGTCATGACCACACCAACTTTTTGGATAACCATGTCTTACTGCGTTGCAAGGCTGCATTCGTACAAGATCAGGTAACAAAAACAAATACTATACATAGTTTGAGCTGTTTGGTATCCTACTTGGATCCAATTTTATAAACTCAAAAGTAGATTTTAAGTCTAAAGTCATAAAAACCCATTTAAGAGGTCCAATTTTATAAACTCAAACCCAAGAAAAACTCAAAACACCTCCATTATTAAAAACAAAAAAAGTGATGTTTTATAGTTTTTTTTTCTCTCTCTCTCTCTCTTCTCCCTCTCTCGTCTCTCTCTCTCTTCGCTCTCTCCTGTCTCTCCGTCTTTCTCCTCCCTCTCCCGTCTCTTTCTTTATCCTCATCTCTATCTATTCCTCATCCCCCTCTTGTCTCTATCTTATAGAAAACTTCAGTTGACGAATTCCTCAAATAATTTTATATAAGAGACACCCTTGTGGGCTCACTCCACATTGTATTTCAAAAAATCGAACGTCTATCTTTTAGATATTCATTCAAAGATAATCTATTCAAAAATTCACTTAAATCTGAAATCATTTGATAACTCAATTAATGGTTGTAATTTAGTGTTTTCTTAAAGCATTGTGTTCATCCATTTTGTGGTCAGAACTAGATGCCAAAATAATTTTCAATTTGTCTAATTTTTGGCAATGATGATCTATGAATAGAGACTTGAAAAACAGAAGGTTTGTCATTGGAAAAAAAATTATAGTTGACCCTAAAAGGTGTCTCTCAAATAATTTTTATTTGAGGAATCACGCATTTGAAGTGATATATACATACATACATATATTTATACAGTCCCCTTATATTGTTGGATCCCTCAAATAATTTTAGTTGAGGGACACCCTTTAGGGTCAACTACGAATTTTTTTCGACAATCCAAACCATATAATTTTTAAGTCTATATTCATAGATCATCCTTGCAAAAAATTAGACAAATTAGAAACTGTTTCAACATCCAATTGTGTCATATAAAATCAATGAACACGATACTTCAAGAAAGTACTAAATTTCAATAATTCAATTGAGTGGTCAAAAATATCGGATCAAAGTGATTTTTTTTTTATAAAAACGATCTTTGAATGAATATCTATAAAATAGACGTTTGGATTAGTGAAATACAATCCAGAGTGGGCCCCACAAGGGTGTCCCTGAAATAAGTTTATTTGAGGGATTCCTCAACGAAATCTCTCTCTCTCTCTCTCTCTCTCTCTCTCTCTCTCTATATATATATATATATATATATATAGCAAAAATGGTACTCATGGATTGGATAATTAATTAACAAACAAATGGTATTTGATATGGATGCAGCCAAGCTCGTCTGATAATCAAGCTGATAAATATGAGTCTGATGAACTAAGCTTGTTTCTCTTTATTAGTGCAATCTTGTTTGCCTTCATAATCCTTACAAGTTACATATATATACCATGGTGCCACAATTTTGACTTGAACTCAAGGCATCGTTGGAGGATTTTAACCTGGATCAACAATGAGTTGTGTTTGAGAATTGAAATAAATTCTCCAAAAATGTGGTGGACACAAAGAATGTGGAAGATATATTTTTGAATAATTATAATGAGTAAAGCTATTTGTTGATGCAGCCAAGCTATCCTGAGCCTAATGCAGTTAGAGGATCTGTGTCTAAAAGAGTAAGTTTACTTTCTCTCATTACAAATAGTGTATTTTCTTGCTTCATAAACAAAGATCTATGATTATGATTTGAAATTCTGCAGTTAACAAATTAGAATGGACAAAATTAGTATTGCGTGATTCAGATTTAAATATATAAATCACTATTTTTTCATGTGTGTTATATATATATATATATATATATATATATATATATATATATATAGAAAACTTCAATTGAGGAATCCATCAAATAATCTTATATGAAGGGATACTCTTGTGAGCTCTCCACGTTGTTTCCAAAAATCTGAAACTTCTATCTTTTACATATTCATTCAAAGATAATTTATGTAAAAATTCAGTTGAATCCGAAATTATTTAATTACTCAATTAATGGTTGTAATTTAAGTGTTTTCTTAAAGCACCATGTTCATCTATTTTGTGGTAACAACTAGATGCCAAAATGATTTTCAATTTGTCTAATTTTTGGCAATGATGATCCACAAATGAAGACTTGAAAAATAGAAAGTTTGGATCATTTATATAAAAAAAATCGTAGTTGACGCTGAAAGGTGTCCTTATTTGAGAGATCACTCAACTGAAGTGATATATATATATATATATATATCAAAAAATGGTACTCATGGATTGGATAATTAATTAACAAACAAATGGTATTCGATATGGATGCAGCCAAGCTCGTCTGATAATCAAGCTGATGAATATGAGTCTGATGAAGTAGCTTGTTTCTCTTTATTAGTGCAATCTTGTTTGCCTTCATAATCCTTACATTACATATATATACCATGGTGCCACAATTTTGACTTGAACTCAAGGCATCGTTGGAGGATTTTAGCCTGGATCAACAATGAGTTGTGTTTGAGAATTGAAATAAATTCTCCAAAAATGTGGTGGCCACAAAGAATGTGGAAGATATATTTTGAATAATTATAATGAGTAAAGCTATTTGTTGATGCAGCCAAGCTATCCTGAGCCTTATGCAGTTAGACGATCTGTGTCTAAAAGAGTAAGTTTACTTTCTCTCATTACGAATAGTGTATTTTCTTGCTTCATAAACAAAGATCTATGATTATGATTTGAAATTCTGCAGTTAACAAATTAGAATGGACAAAATTAGTATTGCGTGATTCAGATTTAAATATATAAATCACTATTTTTTCATGTGTGTGTGTTATATATATATATATATATATATATATATATATATATATATATATAGAAAACTTCGATTGAGGAATCCATCAAATAATCTTATATGAAGGGATACTCTTGTGAGCTTTCCACGTTGTTTCCAAAAATCTGAAACTTCTATCTTTTACATATTCATTCAAAGATAATTTATGTAAAAATTCAGTTGAATCCGAAATTATTTAATTACTCAATTAATGGTTGTAATTTAAGTGTTTTCTTAAAGCACCATGTTCATCTATTTTGTGGTAACAACTAGATGCCAAAATGATTTTCAATTTGTCTAATTTTTGGCAATGATGATCTACGAATGAAGACTTGAAAAATAGAAAGTTTGGATCATTTATAAAAAAAATCGTAGTTGACGTTGAAAGGTGTCCTTATTTGAGAGATCACTCAACTGAAGTTATATATATATATATATATATATATAGCAAAAAATGGTACTCCTGGATTGGATAATTAATTAACAAACAAATGGTATTCGATATGGATGCAGCCAAGCTCGTCTGATAATCAAGCTGATGAATATGAGTCTGATGAAGTAAGCTTGTTTCTCTTTATTAGTGCAATCTTGTTTGCCTTCATAATCCTTACAAGTTACATATATATACCATGGTGCCACAATTTTGACTTGAACTCAAGGCATCGTTGGAGGATTTTAACCTGGATCAACAATGAGTTGTGTTTGAGAATTGAAATAAATTCTCCAAAAATGTGGTGGCCACAAAGAATGTGGAAGATATATTTTTGAATAATTATAATGAGTAAAGCTATTTGTTGATGCAGCCAAGCTATCCTGAGCCTTATGCAGTTAGAGGATCTGTGTCTAAAAGAGTAAGTTTTCTTTCTCTCATTACGAATAGTGTATTTTCTTGCTTCATAAACAAAGATCTATGATTATGATTTGAAACTCTACAGTTAACAAATTAGAATGGACAAAATTAGTATTGCGTGATTCAGATTTAAATATATAAATCACTATTTTTTCATGTGTGTGTATTTATATATACAGAAAAACTCAATTGAGGAATCCATCAAATAATCTTATATGAGGGATACTCTTGTGAGCTCTCCACGTTGTTTTCAAAAATCTGAAACGTCTATCTTTTACATTTTCGTTCAAAGATAATTTATGTAAAAATTCACTTGAATCTGAAATTATTTAATTGCTCAATTAATGGTTGTAATTTAAGTGTTTTCTTAAAGCACCATGTTCATCTATTTTGTGGTAACAACTAGATGCCAAAATGATTTTCAATTTGTCTAATTTTTGGCAATGATGATCTATGAATGAAGACTTGAAAAATAGAAAGTTTGGATCATTTATATATAAAAAAATCGTAGTTGACGCTGAAAGGTGTCCTTATTATATATATATATATATATAGCAAAAAATGGTACTCCTGGATTGGATAATTAATCAACAAACAAATGGTATTTGATATGGATGCAGCCAAGCTCGTCTGATAATCAAGCTTATGAATCTGAGTCTGATGATCAAGTTTATGAATCTGAGTCTGATGAGGTAAGCTTGTTTCTCTTTACTAGTGCAATCTTTTTTGCCTTCATAATCCTTACATAGATATAACATGGTGCCACAATTTTGACTTGAACTCAAGGCATCGTTGGAGGATTTTGACCTGGATCAACAATGAGTTGTGTTTGAGATTTGAAATAAATTCTCCAAAAATGTGGTAGCCATAAAGAATGTGGAAGATATTGAATAATTATAATGAATAAAGCTATTTGTTGATGCAGCCAAGCTATCCTGAGCCTTATGCAGTTAGAAGATCTGTGTCTAAAAGAGTAAGTTTCTTTTCTCATTACTAATAGAATGTTTTCTTGCTTCATAAACAAAAAGCTATGATTCTGATATGAAATTCTCCAGTTAACAATTTAGAATGAACAAAAATTACTATTGCGTGATTCAGATTTGGATATAAATATAAGCTATATATATAAAGCAAAAGGTCGCAATGATTTGTGATCGACCTCCTTCTACTTCATTACTTTTCAATTAATATTGCACTCATTTATATTATTTCAGAAGGTCACAATGGACGTAGTTCGAGCAGTGAATGCTGGTGTGAACCTTGGACATTTTATTGTTGATGCCGCTGCTCTGTGCACCATTCTGTGATTGATGGCTGCTTCATCTTTCAATGAAAATAAAAAGTTACAATTTTAATTTGACCTTGTTATTATTGTGGTGGTTTTGCTGCTAGCCCTAGGTCGCATTTGTGTATAAACTCTTTTCCTTTCTGGTGAAGGTAGCAGAACTCTATTCATGCTAGTTTGAATATTATATTGTGACAGACTACTGCTATTACTTGGTTGGTTGTGATGTATAAATTTATTGATTTGAACTTTTTTTTAAACACAAATTCTTTCTTTCTGTTTATCTTTTTTGCTGAGAATTTGATAATCCGAGTATGTTTTCTAATTTTTTTTATTAATATTTTTTAGTTTGATTAGAGCTCATTTAAAAGTTTAAAATTTGGGCATTAGCCTGGTTTTTGTACTTGTTTCATTCCTATTCATTAATAAAATGCTATCGCATTTGTCTCAAAAAAGAAGAAGAAGGAAGTTATATATATATGAAGCTGATTTTCCCACTCTTGTTTTTTATCCACTTGCAGTCCTCTTGTTAGAAATTATATGTTTTTACTCCTGTTTTGTTCACTTACACTTTCTTTTTTGCTATAGTAAAAACTATTAAAAAATAAAAAAGAATGTAAGTGGACAAAGGGGAGTGGGAAATTCACCACCCTATATATATATAAGCAAAGTTTGGCTCCTTAAACTTAATGAGGAGTTATGAATGACAATTTTCCCTGCAAGTAAGGGTTTTCGGATTCAACCCTAATGGGTCGTTATGAAGGGCAAAAAAAGGGGTATGGGGACGGGTCCTGGGAATTTTTTGGATATGGTGTTCGATGAGGAGCGAACATGGTTTTAATCCCCAACCCGAACCCTCCCCGTTTAGAATATATATGTATATATTAATTTTTTGATGAGGTATATATATTATTATATATTATTATATATTATATAGGCTTATTTATGTACATGCCCCTCGCGCTTTTAAACTTGTCTCGAATTACCACTTGGGCTTTGAAACGTCTCAAAATACCCCCCACACTTTTAAAAACGGTCTCACGTTAACATCTATGTCTCAAAATCATAAATGTTACGTTATGTGCTTTGGGCCCCACTTCGTTTCAATCCTTAACATTGAAGAATAAGGGTTTTTCAGCTTCAGAAAATGGAAAAAGGGGTATTTGGGTGAGAATGGGAAATTTGGAGAAGAAGGCTAGAGCTTATCAAAAGCCTGCTCTTGTAATGCTTCATGGGTATGGTGGCAATTCAAAGTGGCAATTCATCCATCAAGTGGGTTCACTTTCTCAAAGTTTCAATCTGTACATACCTGATCTATTATTCTTTGGCAAATCCTACACCAACAGGCCAGAAAGGACAGAGGTTTTCCAAGCAAAATGTGTGGCCGGACCCTCCGAGCCATTTTACGCTTTGATCCCAGAGCCTTTTGGGCAAGTTTGAGCTGCTCCCGCGCTGTATATGATTTTGACCCGTCTGGTTGAAATTAATGGAAGATACCCGTGTGACCGTGTCTTAAATGACAGTGGAAAAAAACAGCTTCAATGCAATTTGATGATGGAATTAGTGTTATAGCAGGCATTATTTGCAATATTGGGCAGAAGGGAACTAACCCTTCTGAGGTGAATGAGTGAACAAACGTTTTTTGGTCTTTGGTGCTTGATTTTCTGTCTATCCTTTGAATTGAGATATGAATGCATGGCTCCATGACGGAGGCAAGCTTTAAATTAAGTTGTCATGACCTTGTGTTCATTGGGTTCTACTGTTATGAAAAATCAAGCTCTTGTGTTTTTTTTTGGGTGTACTCAGTTTGCTAATGGAGTGCTAGTTTGATTTTGTTTTATGTCAAAGGTCTCGTAAAACTCTCTAAATTGATGACCCAGAATGATGTCTTATTTGCAGGCTCACCGGAAATAAGTCTGGAATAACCAAGGAAAGGCCCAGCAGAAGTTTTCTGGTTTGTGCATTTTTAATTTGGAGAAGTCACTGCATAAGAGGTAGTTGACATTCCTTCATTTTGTGCATCTAGTGTTGGCTTGGCTCTATCTATTTCTTTCCTTTGTTTTTCCCCTTTCTAGTCTTCACTAGCTCTGAAAGTAATAAGAAGAAGAGCTTTGCTGGTTGTTGATTGTTTTGTTTTCTTCTATGTCAGTCTTTTTAATTGATTGTTGTAGTTGGAGGAACTAATCAAGCAAGGCATGAAGGAGGTTGAGAAAAGGAAAACCCCAAACAATAAAAACACCAAGCGCTTAGGAAGAACTGAAAGGAGAGACAATAAACTGAATCAAGGGAATCCTGGCAAGAGATTGAATGGATAAGCCCTAGCCTTCTTCTCCAAATTTCCCCTTCTCACCCAAATACCCTCTTTTCCCTTTTCTGAAGCTGAAAAACCATTATTCTCCAATGTTGAGGATTGAAACGAAGTGGGGCCCAAAGCACTTAACGGAATGTCTGTAATCCTGACGGAATGGGTAACGTGAGACCGTTTTTAAAAGTGTGGGGGGTATTTTGAGACGTTTCAAAGCCCAGGTGGTAATATGAGATAAGTTTGACAGCACATGGGGCATGTACATAAATAAGCCTATTATATATTTATATAATTTATACAAATCTTAAGCCACACATTACTTATTTATTTAGTTAACTTCCAGTCCATATATATATATATATATATATATACAGAGAGCTTCCATTGAGGGATCCCTCAAATAAGTTATTTGAGGGACACCCCTTGTAGGGCCCACTCCGGATTATATTTCACTAATCCAAACCGTCTATTTTGTAGATACTCATTCAAAGATCATCTCTACAAAAAATCACTTGAATCCGAAATCATTTGACCACTCAATTGTGCTATTGAAATTTGAGTACTTTTTGATGCACCGTTGTTCGTTGATTTTGTAGGATACAATTGAATGTCGAAATGGTTTTCGATTTGTTTTGTAAGGATGATCTATGAATGAAAACCTAAAAAATAGTTGGTTTTGATCGTTGAAAAAAAAATTGTATGGTACCTTAAATGGTGTCCCCTCAAATAAAATTATTTGAGGGATACCTCAATAGAAGGGGACTGAAATATATATATTCTTATATTGTCTTATAAGTATATATTATATATATTCATTATCTTGCCTTAATACTTTCTTTTTTTTTAACAAAGTATATATTGGTTTTTTCTTCCGTGATGGGGCAGGTCAAAGAGAACCCATTCCTCAGTGAAGATGGGGATGGAGAATCTCTGGTATGAATATTAGAGGTATGAATGCGAGGATGAGGATGAGAATGACATACCCAACCCTGATTCTACCCATTGTCATTCTTAGGAGGAGCTCTTCTTCAAAGCAAATGGAATTTTGACACATGTCAAATTTCAAAACAAAAAAAATTAAAAAGAATTTCAAAAGGACACTGATTCTCTCCTTCTCAGAATGAGGCATTCCTACTTCTTGTAAATCACAGTTTGGCACATATGCAAAAAGAATTCATCAAAAATACCAAAAGAAAAATCTCAACACACATGTCAACCTGTGATTGGTAGGAAAGTAGGTGTTCTTACTTCCAGGGGAATGAGGCAAGTATTTTTCATTTCAAAAAGAGAATGGCTTGGCTCCTCAAGATTGAGGAGGAGTTCCTCCTTACAACCAATGTGGTTTTGACACTTGTCAACATTAAAAAAGTTCCAAAAATAAAAAATAAAAAAATAATTTGACACGAGTCAAAACCACATTCATTGGTTATAAGGAAGAACTTCTCAATCTTGAGGACTCAAGCTTTTTCTTTTGAAAAATGGCCATCGCCTATTGAGATCATACTTGTGATCAGGTACTTATTAATTCAGGATGTGGCAATGATAGTATTTAATGGAGTGAATGTTGGTGTTAACATTGGACAAGCTATTGTTGGGAGCCGCTAGTGCTTGCAGTTTTGTGCACGGAAGCGTCAAGCGTTAGATATAAGATTGATAAAGAGGCAAAATATGGCAAACACAAGACACAAAAGATTTATGCTGGTTGATAAAGATATAAGATTGATAAAGAGGCAAAAAGTTATTCTGCTTCCTATAGTTTGTCACTTTTACCACTTTAGTTATTACGATTTCAATTTGATCAATTTTGTCCTTGTAGTGTTTGTTTTAAAAATTTTAAATTTTAAAATTTTAAAATTATTTATTTATTTTAAAACTGAATAATCCATTAGACACAAGCCAAGGTAATAGTTAGAAAAGGAAATAGAGCAGTATAGCATAAGCAAAACAAAAAGCCTATACTGATCCAAGAACCAGTAGTAACCAAATATGGGAGCATATTGGGGTTGATTGGAAATGGAGGCGCGTTGGGGTAGTGGGCCTCGTCGAGTTCATGATTTCGCCTTTGAGAAGTCACACGGAGGTATAGTCCCGACAAATGGTCTGACCTTGAGATTCACAACAATGCTTTTGTTCTTAATATGATTAGGCTTTAATCGAATTTTTAATTGGGGTGGGTGCAGATCTAGGAGGAGAATGAGCAAATGGGTTGGGAGAGATCTATGGAGGGTGGATGTTGCAGGGAAGATGATGGGGGATGATGAGATCTGCTATGTTCAAGGGGCTGTTCAGTTTGGGGATAGGGGAGAGTGGCTGCTAGGTTTTGGTGGTAAGTTTAGTCTAAAATATCAATAATATCGACGAGATATTGAGGATATTATCATTTTTTCAGGTCACGGATATTTCGGAATGTATTTATGTGCATATCGTATAAATATCGATAATATCGATGATAATATCGGAAAATATAGATGTCGATAATTTCGCTAACAATTCAGCAATTACATGCAAACTATTTTGGGGGTTTATCATTTGATGACTGCTATTCACAATACACTTACTCTATACATAGAGATGATGAAGACAGTGAAAAATTTGAACCTCATAAGAACTATGTGTGGTACTAAGTCACTCATATATCTTACCATGAGTTCGGTTTACCTGTTACCAAAGTTTCTATGCCCCCTGTTTCCTTGCTAGTTTCGTGACATGTGGCAAGCCACTTAACACCACTTAACTCTGTTAACTCTTTTTGCTTCTTTTTACTGTTTGTTCTTTCTTTCTTTTTTTTTTTTTTTAATGCTTTTGCTTTGTTTCTCCCCTCTTTCCCCCCCCCCCCCCTCTCTCTAAAAAAAGTGGCGGGGGAAGAGAGGAACTCAGAAAAAGAAAGTAGGGAAAGCGGAAGAGAGAAGAAAAGTTAGGGAAAATGGCGGTGAAGGAGAAACTCAGAAAAGAAAGAAAAAAGAAGGAGAGGAGAGAAAAAGAAAAACAAAGCAAAAGCAAAAAAATAAAGAGAGAGAAAAAACGTAGAGGTGGAGATATGGAAAAGAGAACAAAAAAGGAATGAGAGGAGGGGAGACGAAGGAGAGAGGGGGAGAGGGAAACCAGAGAAGAGAGAAAGGGGCAGAACAGGGAGAGAAAGCACAAAAACAAATAGTAAAAAGAAGAAAAAATAGTTAACAGAGTTAAGTGTCTTGCCACAAGTCACGAAACTAGCAGGGAAATAGGGGGTACATGAACTTTGGCAACAGGTAAACCGAACTCTCTTACCATGCAAAAGTGTAAAATATTGTACTAAATCATTATATATAAATTATTATTGTGTGTTTAATCTTTTTTCATTAATTACTACATATTTTTTATACTCACAGTGTTTGTCAACTCGCTATATAATTAACTTAAATAAGTTAACCCATCATGCAATTCATTTCCTTCTCATTTTTTGTGATAAACTAATAGATATTTGATTGAATATGTAACAACCCGATCCTTAAATATTATTTAATTATAAATTCATTAGAGAGAAAAGACAATTTTGCCCCTAGATATTTCATTAGAGAAAAAGTTGACTTTTTGAACCGGGATGAAATTTGGGAATTTTGATTTCACCATTGTGGAGAGCACGACGAAATGATTCCGTAAACACGTAGTGGACTCGAATCAGAGTTGTAACGAAGAAAATACGGTCAAAATACACTGAGGGGCAAAATAGTAATTTTGCAAGTCAAGATTTTTTTAAAATCGAAAACCGATTTCTCTCTCTCTCTCTCTCTCTCTCTCTCTCCCCGACGCAGCCTCTCCCCTTCTCTCTCTTCGATTCCCTTGATTCCCGCCACGACTTGGGTCGCGTCGTACCGGAGACTCGTCTCGACGCCTCGATTTCGAGCGGCGGCTTCCGGCCTCCATCTCCGGCAGTCAAGGTATGATTTCACACCTACTCCCCACGCTCTAGCTGCCTGTTGTGTAGGTTTGAGTCAGTTTTTACGTTTGGGGTTTCGATTAGGAATCTAGGGTTTGGCTAGTTTTGATTTCACAATTTCGGCCACTTCCGCTCAGTTTTGGGATAAGTCCAAGAACCAAAATGGTTCCAAATAGGGTGTTATACCTAGGACAAGAGTTTGGGCCGGCGGTTTGGAGTTTTCCGGCCGTCGGAAATTTACTCACGGTACCCAGGCGCGTCCGGAGTGTGCGGCAGTGCGTGGGCTAGGGTTTGAGAAGGTAGTTGGCTCCAGAACGATCCTCGTGTCCTCACGAGCGCATAAGAATTCGCGGATCTCAGTTTGAACAACGTTTGAACCCGAACGGATCTCACCTATTGTGCAATTTCCAGGTTCAATACGTTTGAACCGTTAGATCGATAGTCAATCTCAGATATGTTGATCTAGGTAATTCCAGGAACCGTGTAGGATTCAACGGATTGTGAACGGAGTCCCGGAGACTTTTAAAAGGCTAGCCCTAGAGCTATGATTTTAGGAAACCGTCCAACGTCCAATCGAGACCGAACTTTCGGGACATGTGTCCTAGGCTTATTGGAACCTCTAGGAACTTCCAGATCGGAATTTTGAGGTCATGGACCCCACAGGGTCCCGAGTTGGCTTTTGGGGACTTTATCGCTTTTTGAGTCCCGAGGCACTTTTAGATCATTCTAAACTTTGGAAAGTTAATGTTGGCATAGGAAGGACTTTACACTCGATGTTTGCATCTCTAGGAAACTGGGCCCAGGGTCTCAAATTAAATAAATATGATGACCTTTATTGAATGTGTACGAGCTTTTTAGGAAGTCCACGCATGTGCGAGTGTTCATTGGTTAATTATGGTTTTATTATCCTGATTAAATATTTATTCATATTGTTATCAAGGTTAGAGAGGATGGTTTGTTAACGAGAGTTTGATATAATTAACGAGCTAGCTAATTATTTAAAGGGCAAAGTTTGTTATAAATTTCAGAATATGAATTTCAAACCCACCATTGGAATACTCCTAGTTATCTAGACATAGTTCATCATTCAGGATATGCCCCACAAGTTTCAGGGACACCCGAATCGTGCGGTGCGAGGATTACGGCTCAGATTGACTTGGTGTCTCCGTGACCTGCGAGGATTGTGGCTCGGATTGACTTGGTGTCTCCGGGACTTGCAAGGAATGCGCTTCGGATAACTTTGTGTTTCCGAAGCCTACGAGCAGGATATAGATGGGGGTATGTCCGGGTGGCGAGTTTTCTAAATTAAAGGATTTTACACGAATTACAATAGATTTCTTAAGCTATGAACTTGTTTTATAAGTTAAAGAGAAAAACCTTTATCACTTTAAATAATTCTCTCGTTTCCCTATTTTCTTATAAATTAGTTGCCTCTGATTATGTTGATGTTTGTGGACATTCTATTACCTTCGAACTTATCGGTTGCCTTCAGTTAGATCAGCATGCGTGACCCTGCCCTATGAGTCCTAGGGATATCCAGACCGTGGGAGCGAGGATTGTGGATCAGGCTGACTAAACGTACCCTGAATCCTGCGAGGACTGCAACTAAGGTCAACTTTAAATCACTGAGGCATGCGAGGACGTGTCACCACACGGAACAATGTTTCATTTGTCGAATTGTTTAAAAGATAAGATGTTTATATATAGGTAATTACACAGGAAGAACTATGTGTGGCTTGATCCCTTTTTAAGGGTACATAGGCAGCCTAGAATTCTAGGTGCAGCCGTGAGGTCTAGTGCTCGAGAGGTAGTCCAGCTAAGTTATTTTGAAATCTAAAATTATTTTGGTGATGTTCTAAGAATTTGATTTGACTTGATGGACTGAATATCATATTGAATGGTTGAGGCCTGAGGCAGGAGTGTTTTGATGCTTGTGTTGTTCTGGGATATATTTCAATGCATGTGCCATATGGGTTTTATAAATATGCTTGTTTACAGGTGTAAAATTTTTGGGAAATGTTCAGTTTCCAGGGGGAGACTCTCTGAATTTTTTGGCAGAAGTTCGAGCTGGAATTTTATTGGATTTTCACCTTAGAAGGGCATTTTGGTCAATTGTGCCCGACACCTCCAGGTGACGGACACGCACAGGGTTCGACTCGGATTCAAAAGTGGAATTTGGGTCAGGTCCATTCAAAATAAACATCCTCCAAAGTTGCAATAATAATTTCCAAGTTTTTCTTACAATTTTCGTGGTTTTTATTTAATTTTTATCGATATACATAATATCCGGATATTTCCCTATAAATTTTCGTATTTTTGGACTATCGATATTTCTGATACCATCGATATTTTAGACCTTGGTGGTAAGGGAGGGTGGGGATCTTGGATTATTAATTTTTATTTGATTTAAATTTTTTTAATTAATTTAAATAAACGGGAGAGAGAGAGAGAGGGAGAAGAAGATATTTTATTATTAATATTTTATTTTAATAATTTGACGAAATTGCCATTCCACAAGTAATGGAAGTTTACACAAAATTTTCAACTACATGATTTTCATACTACTTTTTGTAATTTGATCTTTTTTATTTTATTTTTGTCATTCAATAGGGAGGGAAATGGAGGAGTATTATATTGAGTTGTCTCAAAATTGTCTTCTACATGTATTGAATTTGGGGTGAGAGTTTGACTCACTTTTCTATTGTGACAACTCATGTGCTTTTGCAATTTTATCTCTAATTCTGAAAACGAAAGATAAATATATAGGGTAATTCTATATGAACCCTATTATTTGCTCTTTACACCCTTTAATTTTTATACACCCCACTAAATTTTAAAAAAAATTCAAATTACTCACTATACCCTTTTTTTTTCTTTCCTAAAATGCCCTCATGAACCTCATTCCCTAACTCTCTTTGTAAACCCCATCCCATATTAGGACCACCCCATCGAAAATTCCTTTTCTTTTCAGATACACCTCATCTAATATCAAATCCCACTCCATCCCATATCAAGCCCCACCCCATCAAAACTTCCTTCTTCTTGCAAACACACCCTATCGAAAATTCCCTTCTCTTTGAAACAGACCCATCGCACCCAATCTCTCGCAAACCACCGAACTCCATCGCATCTCTCCAAACTACCACTCCATCGCATCTCTGCAAACCACTCTGTCAAGTTTCCACAAATCCTTCGAAGATTCAAGGTATGATTTCAATTTTGATTTCTATATTTACGTTTCTAAGTGTTGATGAAGCCTAGGTTTGATTTTGATTTCACGAAGTCTGATTTTCAACTCTGGTTGTATGGTTCGTTCGAACCTGGTTTTACAAAATAGGATTTTAGTTTCGGTGGATTACCACTGAATTGGTTACATTGCTTCAGAGGTAGTCCACCGAATTTGAACTACTAAGCAGTCCACCGAATTTGAACTACTAAAATTAATCTTACTTTCGGTGGGTTGCCACCGAACTCGTTACCTTTTTCTCTGGTAGTCCACCGAATTTATTTCTATTTTTCAGGTGATACCCACCGAATGTAATTCAATTTTTCAGTAGTACTCCATCGAATATGTTTTCTTTTTTCAGTGATAGTACACTGAATTTATTTCCGTTTTTCAGTGATCATATATCGAATCCGTTCCTGAGTGTGTACTTAATATTGTTTTTTTAGATATGAAGAGGAGTCACAGAGGTACTCCTGAGGCTTCATCATCTCGACCTCACAAAAACGCGTCCTACAACCTCAACGAGGAGACAGAGAGCGGCTCCCCAAGATCACTTTGAGGATACTCCAGAGGTTGAAGATGTAGCTGCTACTCAGGATAGTAATGTCGAGGTACATGCTGAGCCCTCTAAGCCTCCTGAGCCATCTCGAGTAGGTCCCATTGATCCAACTTTACTTACGAGTTTTAAAACTCACGTAGCAGCTGCAATTTGGAATAATCAAGTAAGTCGTTTTACTGTGACAATAGAACGTAGAATATAAGTTTGGTTCATGGTAATTAACTTTTTTTTTTTGTATTTATTTAGGAACGTGAGCCCCTTAGGTGCATGTTGAAGACATCTACCCTTCGTGAGTGGAATTGGTGGGGTAATCCAAATAATGGTATATTCAAAGGGTACATTCAGGAGGTCTGGATTAGAGCAACTTATTAGGTGTTCTTATCGAAATGTAGATAAGATTGTGGTATCTATATTCGTTGAGAGGTGGCATCCCGAAACGAACACCTTTCACATGCCTTTTAGTGAGATGACCATCATATTGGATGATGTGTCATCTATTTTAGGCATTCCTATGTCTGGTGCAGCAGTTGCTCCGCTTGAAGATGATAATGACACAAATTTCGAGTTGCTAGTAAATTACTTAGGAGTGACTGATGAAGAAGCTACTGAACAATTGCACCAATATAGTGGGTTTTCTTTTGGTTGCTGGAAAAAAAAAAGATTCTTCTGAACCAGGCTTGGTGTAGGAAGGCCTGAGGTTTCAATATGTATCCAATGGGGCTCAAATTTGGATGTCATAATAGACACCCATTGGAACAATTTTCATGAAGAACGTATTCCCATATGAGTAGTGAAAGTGTACGTTTTAGGCCTTGCAAGCTGATTGCCGAAAATGGACTGGAGTTTGGGCTTCATTTCTTTTCTCTCCTTGGGCTGCTGCACAAGAAATAGCTACCAATTAGAGAATTCAATTGAATTAGCCTTTATTTCAATGAATTGAATTTGTAAAATGCAAGATAATATTCTAATTGGTTCAAAATTCATTGAAACAAAGTATTAACAAATATAGATTATGGATAGAAATTGTAATGATTATGTGTTTATCACTAGCATTGTATATTGTCTTCATAGTTGAAACATTCATTGCATCTCTATCCTTTAGGGTGACCAAAATATCTCTAGGTTTCACCAAATTCTTAGACATGTTCACCAACAAGGCATTCTCCTCTTGAGAAAGTCACCCCACAAATGAATGACCTTGAAGATACTCTGTAATATGATGGTTGTGTACTCCACAAACCACTTCCAACTTCCAATCATCCCCATCACCAATATTGACACCTTTTAACAAGAATGGGCATCCACATTTTTTGGTACCAGTGTCCCTAGCACATTTTTTCATATCACTATTTGCATCCAACTTTATATCAGTTGTCTTACTAGACTTGCAAGACTTATAGTTACTGCTCCTCTCACAAGCAAGTATTACTCGAGGTCTTCTTTTGCCCTCACCTCCATAATTAGATCTTTTAATTACAATGACAATATTATTCATTTTTCCTTGTGCACGAGCCCATCTAAGTAATGCATCTCTACTATTGAATATCAACACATAAAAAATGATTTTTAAAAAAAAAATCAAGATAATTACCGAATAAGTTGTGAATTGATCACTATAGTCTATTATACATTCTGTTCCCACATTGTTGCCTTCAGGAGGGCGTCACCTTGTTTTTGTTCCTTCAATGGGAGTAAGATCAAAATAGCTTGCATTAAATTTGTGGTCGACAATAAGTTACAGAAAAAATAAATAAATTTCGGTTTGTTGCCACTGAAACGTAGGTAAAATTTCGGTAATAAACCACTGAACAACGTTCCATATTACAGTGGATCTCCACCAAATATTAAGTTGATGATCGGTCATACACGACCGAATTAGGTGCAAAGTTTCGGTGGCATCCCACCGAATTTACCTATCGCGTTCGGTAATGATGTGCTGAACACAACCAACGACCAACCCTAAACCCTAAACTTGCAAAATGCCAAAAAATAAACTCATACCTTATTCGAAGCCTCTCTAACTTCAATCTCACCCTTCATGAATAAATACAAGATATTTTTTCACCAATATAAATGTATAAATCTCGTTAGAGTTGTAGGAACACGATGGTTTGAGAAAAAAGTCAAACTAGGGTTGCATGAACATATGTGGGGTGTAGTGAGTAATTTTATTTTTAATTTTTTTGTCCTTAATGGTAATTATGTACAAAAGTAAAATAGGTTATTCATGTTTAAAATTATTATGGGATGTAAAGAGCGAAAAATGGGGTGCCAATAGAATTTCCCAAATATATAGTATGGCAACTCACTTTAACTGAATACTCTCATCCAATTAACTTTGTTTAAAAAAAAAATTGTGAGCTTTTACACGTCATCCCCATAAGAAAAGTTCATGAATCCACCACAAGATGTACCATACTGTATAATTTTTTTTGTCTTTCTAGTTTCTGTCGCTTTTGCACACACATGGAACCAATCGAGTAAGAATAATCTAAACCAACTACCAAGTACTAACTATTGGCTTTACAAGTGCAAATACAATGTTCAAGAAAAAAAAAACTGCAAACATCATTAATTGGAATATTAAGAACACGAAGAAAATGACACAAAAACGAACCAAAAGACGACTTACATAGGTTAATGATTCAATGAAGAAGCTGTTTATAGAGTCTTCGTCAATGGCAGCTAGCTCCCTCCTACTGTAGTGTAGTTTGTAAGCAGTTTTTCTGATAATTCTATGACACAATTTGTTCATTAATTAATCGTTATTATTTCTATATTAAGCATTAAAGAAAGTATAATAATCTATAACAAAAAAAGATAATATAATAATGGCAACTCTCACTTTAACCTAGTACGTACGTACTCTCTTCCAAAAAGATGCTATTTTCTTTCTAATTTATGTCACTCTTTGCACACACATGCCTAGTTAGTGCATGCACCATTATGTGATTGACAGCAGAGTAGTTTTCATCTTTCAATGAAAACAACTTTATTGACATTATGGTGATTTTGCTGCTAGTTAGGTCGTTTTTGCATATGACTTTTTTTTTTTTTTCGAGTACTCTTTTCATGGTCCTGTATGTAATAAACTTTACTTGGTTGTGATGTGACGTCTATATATATATATATATTGATTTGAATGCCTATTAAGATTTATTACCTTCTTTAAATAACATTTCTGCTTATCTCTTTTGCTAAGAGTTTGATAATCCGAATCTATTTTCCAGTCTTAACAGAAGATTGTTATGTCTTTTGGGGTTATAATGTAAAACAATATAATCAACACACTCAATAGGTGGTGGACATGGCGGCAGGCAGGCTAGCAATGGAGGAGAGGAGATGGGGGTGAGAGATTAGGGAGGGTTTCCATGAGGTCACACAATCGGCTCAGGTGGACCTCCAAGCCTATTTCCATGATTTCCATAGGATCGTTTGACTCCAATAACTCCATTGTGGCTCTGTCTATGCTCCCGACCATAAAATATGCAACATGTAAATACCCTTTTGTTTGGCATGATTTTAAGGGAACATAACACTAAACTAGTATTATATTGCACCTTTGAATACATGTGTTTAATGGCAAAAGGGTGGTTTTGCAAAATGGAATAGGGGGAAAATTAGGTGAAAATTTTCAAATTTTTATAATTATAAAACTTTTAAAAATGATGTGGAATATTGGTAAGGTTTGAGGGAGGTATGTGAAAATATGAATAAATTTCAAGGCATGTATGCACAATTTAATTTTTATTGTTAAATTTATTTTTGGAGAAATTTTTACAAAAACACAAAATATGAGAGGGGTGTCAATCTAATTAGGGAAATTGGCGGCTTTACCCCTGGCTCACCTAATTTATTCACTAATATCCTTATTTTGAAACCCAATCACAAATGCCCCTTATAAAAACTCCCTATTGACAGCCTATTGCCCATCCTTCACTTAGTTTTTTTTTTTTCTAGTCGTTGCTCTTCCTCTTCCTCCTCTCCCAAACCTCACAAAATCTACCTCCTCCATAGAATCTCCCTAACTCTATCTCATCTTAGTTATATCCACCTCCACTATAGAATCTCCCATCCCCTCCTCTCTTCTCTCTCTCTCTCTCGTTCGCACCCACATCGGCGACAAGTCTCTGTCACCTCCTCAGAAACCCTAACCCACATCGGTGACGACCACCTTTCCACCTTCATCTCTCACTCTCTATCACCTCTCTCAACCTCCATGCCTAGAGATGGCGTCTCAGGTAACTAGCTTGGCTTTTCTCCTGCACATTTGGGTTTTCTTCTCCTTGTTTCAATTTCATATATGGGTTTGGGTTTTTGGTGCTTGATGTGAGTTCAAGTCCCTCCAAGGAAAATTTGGGTGAGATTGTACAGAAATTTGTTGTAACATAAATGTGGGTTTAATTTAAAATTTTACTCTCTCTATATTTTCAGCTTGTGTAGAGAATTTTATTTCAAGTGGGATTATACAAGAACTTTTTGAACCAAAATTTTGGGATTGTGCAGCAAATATTTCTCAATTTGTCTTCAGGAATATTATGCTTGAAGCTTGTCCAATCTACAATGATTTTGAAGATTTTCTTTTGCTTATTGAATTGGATTACTGAGTTAGGTTTTTATTCTGACTTTAGGGTTTAGTTATTTGGTTCAATGGTCTCTTGGTTCAATTATCTGAATTTGTTTGTTCTGTTTTGGGATGTGATTTTTGAATAAACCATATAAATTGATTATGTCTTGAGGTGGAGGATATCTCCAAAAGTGACTGTGGAGTTTGTAAGTTTTATGAGAATGCCAATATTTTAACATAAGTTTGATATTGTAAAGTTGGCATATGTTGGATCTTGGTTTTCTCTATTTTTCGTAATCCAATCTTGGATCTGTTTTTGGTGCAGTCTATAGTCCTCAAGGTTGATATCATGCCAAGGTTGTGTTTGTGCCGTGAAAAGGGTTCTTGGAAAACTTGAAGGTTTGTTGATAGCTCTTGCATTTATCCAGTTCCATTGTCTTGCTCTTCTTCTTCTCTAAGACTGTGCTTCTTTAACTATTTGAACAATGCCAAATGCACTATTGATGATTTCCTTATTTGTATAACTTAGCAAACTTCAAGCTCAGCTCTTAAATGATGTATATCATAATTTTTTTTTCTTTCTTCTATTAAAAAATGTATATCATACTGTAGTTTTACATTTATCCATTATATTTATTGTAGTGCATGTAAATATATGTGTACGATACTTGAAGTGCTTGTAAATATGTCCGAACTTGTTTTGGTATTGGTTTCTGTTATAAATTTTGGAATTGGTTTTTGTTTTGAAATTGGTTTCAATTGTGATTGAATGTTATGTTTTTGTTTCCATTGTGATTGAATGGTTTGCTTCTAATATGCATTTTTGATCTGTTTTATACAGATGGAAGATTGTCTTGTTTCAAGTGGTAGCATTCCCTTGGGGAGGAAATTGCTAACTTTCAGCTTAAATTCAGTTCTAAGAGGAGATGTTGTCAAAATTTTCTAATGTGTTAAAATTTCCGACCAAGAGGAGATGTGAATTTTTTGTTTTTTGTCACTTTCTTATGTATATCTTAAGATGTAATGATGAAATTGTTGTTGCACAACAAAGAGGACCTGGAATTTTTTTTGTTTTGCCATTTCTTTTGCAGGGTTCATTTGTAGGGTTCTTTTTTTTTTCATGACGATTGGACCTAAATATTTTGCTTCTGGAAAAAATACTTTTACTTTTATTATACATTGAAGAGAGAACATTATATACATTGTGTTTTGCCCAGCATTTTCCCGCATAAGATGGACTATTATAGTTTTTGTATTGCTATTGTATAGCCTCATATTGTCTTAGTATTGCTACTATATAGCCTCCTATTGCATTCTTATTGTCACTGTATTAATTGGTTTTTGCTATTTTTTGCATTAATTGATGAGAGTCCTCCTATTTGCACAATACATAGGCAATACAAGCCATATATGGGGGCAATACCTACGCAATATAAGCCATATACATGGGCAATACAAAGGCAATACAAGCCATAAGAGTTTATATTAATTTTTTCTTAAAAAATGACACAAGCTATAAATTGGCAATAAACATACAATACAATGACAATAAAAGGCAATAAATGGTTATACACAAACAATAAACAAGCAATATATAGATAATATACACGTAATATACACTGAATGTATATAACGTGTTTTCTCAAAAAAGGATGTGACGTCCTTGATGAAATCACATTCTTATACCTATAATTTCCCAATTTCCCTACTATGGAAGCAATGTTATCTCATTACATCTTAAGATATACATAAGAAAGTGGCAAAAAATAAAAAATTTACATCTCCTCTTGGTCGGGAATTTTAACACAATTTATATCTATCATTAAAATTCTAGGACATGTCCTCTTAGACCCGAATTTAAGCTGAAAGTTAGCAATTTCCTCCCCAAAAGAACGCCGCCACTTGAAACAAGACAATCTTCATCTGTATAAAATGGATAAAAAAATGCATATTAGAAGTAAATCATTCATTCATAATGGAAACAAAAACATAACATTCAATCACAATTGAAACCAATTTCAAAACAGAAACCAATATCAAAATTCATATAGATTGTTGGCTTTTCTAAATGACCCAATTCTTCATATGGCAAGCTTTCACAAGATAGTACCATTGCAAAATTAAAGTTCACATTCATGCACACAATTTCATACTACTCAATTGCAATATAAAAGTAATTATAAACATGGGTGAAGTGAATGTGTGTCCTCAAGGCGAATAAAAATACAAATAAGGAAATCAGGAAATCATCAATAGTGCATTTGGCATTGTTCAAACAATTAAAGAAGCATAATCTAGAGAAGAAGAAGAGCAAGACAATGGAACTAGATAAATGTAAAGAGCTATCAACAAACCTTCAAGTTTTCCAAGAACCCTTTTCACAGCACCAACACAACCTTGGCATGATACCAACCTTGAGGATTGTATAGACTGCACCAAAAACAGATCTAGGATTGAATTACGAAAAAATAGAGAAAACAAAGATCCAACATATGCCAACTTTACACTATCAAACGTATGTTAAAATATTGACATTCTCATAAAACTTACAAACTCTCCAATTACTTTCAAAAGAAGTAAAGGATGAGAATCTTGCATTTGTTGGTGGTGCTACTAGTTTCAAATTATGATGTTGGTTTCTTACTGTTAAAACCCACATTACTGTTATTTCATAGAGCATCTATGAGTTTTATATGTATTCTTACAGGTTGCTAGGAAAAGCCAGAAGTCCTAATTTGATATATCACCTAAGCGATTTCACAGACAAATCACAATCACAAAAGAGTGAATACACCACTTTCAAGGAGGTCTGCATGTCCAAGTCTCAATCACAAAACAGTGTATGCATGATTTCAGTGACAAATCTTAAGTACAAAACAATGTATCCAAGTCCAAGAGCTTGACAACCACAAGAAATAGTTGGTAAATTTCATTCAATCACAGAAACAGCAAACAAACCACAACAAAAACCCATTAATGTCTCATTCAAAATAGTAAAAGTAATCACCCAATAATCTCAATCAATAACAGAAACCCAAAAAAAAAAAAGCAAAACCAATATTAGAACTCACCACAGTGAAGATCGAAGATGAAGGTGTCGTGGCTTTGTGGTGGAAGTCGACGACGGAGGTGGAGAGTCACGATTGTGGCTCCGTTATGGAGGCCGACGACGGAGGTGGTGAGTCACGCCTTGGCTAGGGTTCGGTTCCAAATTTGGGGTTCAACCTTCAGGTTCAAATTAGCTCCTAGTTTGAAGATATAACTAAGAGGAGATTGAGTTAAGCGAGATTCTATGGTGGAGGTGGATTCCTGTGAGGTTTGGCAGAAGGAAGAAAAGGATGAGGAAGAGACTAGATAGAAGAGGAAGAAGAAGAGAGCGAACGCTAAGAAAGAGAAAAAACCTAAGTGAAGGATGGGCAATAAGTTGTCAATATAGAGTTTTTATAGGGGGTATTTGTGATTAGATTTCAAAATGGGGATAATATTGAATAAATTAGCTGCGCCGGGGGCAAAACTGCCAATTTCCCAATTTTAATTCTTAATTATGAGAAGAACTTGCATGTAACATGGATGTTATTGTAACGGTATCTTAAGACTACTTTGTCGTGTTGAAAAGTTAAAACCCAATAATGGGTGATTGGCACCGAATAACACCAAAGTGGGTATGGGTGGCATTCTAGGAATGAAACTTTTGTATTTTACATTGGGCTGAATGGCCCAATTGGCCCACCGAAATGAAAAATGCTTCATGGAGCAAAGCAAATAGCCTCGTCTTTCGATCTCTCTCGCTCGCTCTGATTCTCAAGCAACAATGGCAGCCATGGAAGGCGTGGTACAGAACCAACCTCCTCAGCCCCAACAGCAACAACCACCGCAACCCATGGCGGTAGAGAGGCTAAACGACGCCGTGCAGCAACAGCTGAACCTAGAGTCCGTCAAGACTCGAGCCATCAGCCTCTTCAAAGCTATCTCTCGCATTCTCGACGACCTCAACGCCTACGCTTACGCCAACACAACTCCCAAATGGCAAGACATATTGAGCCAATACTCCATGGTCAATCTCGAGCTCTTCAATATCGTCGATGAAATCAAGAAGGTCTCCAAGGCTTTCGTGGTTCATCCCAAGAATGTGAACGCTGAAAACTCTACAGTGTTACCCGTGATGCTGTCCTCGAAGCTATTGCCTGAGATGGAGGTTGAAGACAACGCCAAGAGAGAGCAATTGCTTCATGGTTTGCAGAGCCTCCCCATAGGTTCGCAAATTGAGAAGCTGAAGGTGATTTAGGGTTCATTTTAGCATCTGAGTTTTGTTCCAATTTTGTATGTCTATTCAATTTCAGAAGCTTCAGATTATTGTATGCAGGCAAGGATTGATATGATTGGAGCAGCTTGTGAAAGTGCTGAGAAAGTATTGGCTGATACTCGTAAAGCTTACTGCTTTGGAACTCGTCAAGGCATACCTATTGTTCCTACTCTGGACAAGGCTCAGGCTGCCAAAATTCAAGAGCAAGAAAATCTTCTCCGTGCTGCTGTTAATTTTGGCGAAGGTAACCACTATTCATTGTCTTTCTGAAACACTTTCTGCTTCTCAATGTTGCAGTTTTTGTTAACGACTTGCTTGATTGATTTTGGTGATCGTTTCATTCATAAGCTCTACTTTTTAGGTCCTTGCTCAGCTTTAGGTTCTTTTTTCTTAATATTGCAATCGGGTTATTGCTTTAACTTTCAAATGTAGTGTCTCTATTTGTTTATGATTTAGTACTTGTCATTCAAACCGGGTATGGATATATGTGAATGGTTTCATATGGGTTTGT
Source organism: Prunus fruticosa (assembly GCA_018703695.1). Lineage (NCBI taxonomy): Eukaryota > Viridiplantae > Streptophyta > Magnoliopsida > Rosales > Rosaceae > Prunus > Prunus fruticosa. The sequence continues at coordinate 4,994,671 of CM031917.1, forward strand.
AAATGCATGCATGCAGGATTAAGGTTACCTGTAGACCAAAGACAGAATACAACTGCACTTCCAATGCATCTGGTAGATGTGCTCACTGTAGCTGATGGAGCTCAGCCTTTTGCCGAAACTTCTGGTAATAATTAGTTACTTGTTGTTTAACCATGATTTAACCTTGAGTTGATGTACTAGGTTGTACCCCATTGCTTTTCAGGTGACTTTAACTAAAGTTTTTTCAGGTATGTACTTAAAGAATACCCCTGTATCATCAAGTAACTTGACTGCTCAGAGCCCTTTGATGCAGGTTAGATGATAGACTTCTTAAAGGGCCACTTTGTGAGTTTGAATTCTTAATTGAGCGGAATTGCTAATCAAGTTTTGATGATAAAGTTATTTCATTTTGTTGTCCATTGAATTTACCTTAGAAAGTATTGTTTTCATCATCATCTCTCCCTATACATAATCACATTTTTCAGAATATAAGCACACGGATCTCTGAATCTTTCCTCACATTTTCTCTGCCATCACTCATTTTGGCCGCTTTTTTGTTGCTGCTGCATTTATTCCCATCTTCTTTGATCACATCACTTGAAGTTGCAAGACCTACATCCTCAAAGTTTACACAGCTTAGATACTCTCTCCACAAAAGGACCGTTTTGTTTTCCATCTTGTTGAAACTCTCTGCTTCATTCTCTGCATTTGTGAGGTCAATTATACAGTTTTAAAATTTCTTATTTCTGTGGCTTTATTGTATTCACTTTGGTTTTTGGTTCTGGGCCTATCCAAAATGAGTGTTTGAGTAATAAGGGATCCCTTCCAGTCGTCTTGAGCTATTGTTTTGTAAGTAGTGAGGGATCCCTTCCAGTTGTCTTGCGCTATTGTTTGGTAATCAGGTTGGCAAGGCTACATTCTTGGCATCCTTACCATTACCCCTTATCGGTTCCTTCATCTAAACTTCTACTTTTATTATTCATAAGTTTATTTTGTAAACATGTTGAGTTGGATCCACCTCGAACCCATTTAGTGGACTGATTTGGCCTGTAATTTGGATTTGAACTTTTTCTTTAAAAGAGAATAGGGTTTGGTCAGGGTCTCACATAACCTTGTTCAACCTTAGCCAACAACATAACGTTGTTTTTCAAGTTTCCTTACTTTGATGAATGTTTAAATGATATAGATGTACTATGCATCTTCTGGCCCTCTTACTCGACAATGTCAAAAGCAGGTTTCTGGATCACAACTAATGGGAAGACCGGCTGCATCTCCTGGTGGTACCAGTGTTTCAAACTTTGATAACACAACGACATCTCCACTGCCGTATGCCAACTCCCCAAGGTCTAGCACAAACATGATGAATACGCCATCCCCTCAACAACAAAGCCAACAACAGAAGCAACAACAACAGCAGCAACAGCAGCAAAAATTGATGCAATTACCTCAGCATCAGCAGCAGCAACTCCTTGCTCAGCAACAATTTAGGCAATCTGCAATGCAAGGACTAGGGCAAGTAAGGTTTTATGCCAACATCCTATATGCTATTTTATGGCTTAGGAATTGTTGCCATATCATCCATTTCATTAAAGACTCAATGCGAGTTTCCAAAATTTATTTTCTAGATTAAGTCCATGGCCAGTCATCTAGAGAATGTAACTTTTGACTCTCTCATTCATTATGCAGAACCAACTGCAACAGCTGCATGATTTGCAGCAGGGCCAGGCGCAGAAGTTTCAGTCGGTAACTTTGTTGCTAACTCCTTTTTTGCCTTTTTTCTTTTTTCTTGTCTCTTTTTCTGGTTATCATCTCTTAGTAGTTCTCTTATGTTTCTATAAGGTTCTAGATGCTGCTTTCATTGAATCTTTCACACTTTCAGGAATTAGATATGTACTTTAAGATATTAATGAAAAATCTATTTACTTGCGTTGCCCTTTTGTTTAATAAGGTGGAAGTAGTTGCATCCGCATATCCCCACAAATTACAAGCCTTGTGCATCTGCGCCTATAATCTGGGTGTTGGTTCTTAAGACTTGGATAAGAGTTTGGGCTTCTGAACGGATGACTGTAGAGTCATGGGGAATGAATGTGTGCTTTTCCCATATTAAAGAATTTTGCAAAACTGTAGTATTTTAGGCGCTACTCTTTCTTTCTCTCCCTCTCTCATGTTATTGGCAAAACTATATGAGCTTTTGCATCAACAATGCAAAATAGCATTTATTTGTCTTGCTGCATTTCCCCATTTTTGGGGTTACTTAACTAGTAATTATTATTCTTTTCTAGTTACATGGACAACATCAAATGCAATTTTCTCAGCCTCTGGGGCACCAGCAATTTCAGGGTAGGCAGTTGCCGTCTGGACACGTTCAACATGGCATTGGTCAAAACCAACTTAATCCAGGAAATCAAATGAATCGTCATCTTGGCCAGTTTTCTGGCACTGCAAATAGTGCACTATTTAATGCTGCTCAGACGACACCGAGTCAAATGGTTAGATTTTGTGCCTATTCATTATCACTTTATTATTTGCATGAAAATGAGTGGGAAGATTCTATTCATTGCATGATTCAGAACATCAACTTGTATTGTTTGTGATATGCTTGTATTTTATATTGTGTAAGTTTTGCATAACTCCACCTTTATGCCCTTCTATTTCATTTAATTCAAAGTGCTGCATTTTTTTTACTTCTTGATGATATTTATGCCATTACATCTTCATTTCTTTTCCTGTTCCAGATACCAAACATTTCGGCCACTATGCCCTCACAATCACTTCTGCCTCGAATGCAGGTACATTTCCTATGTGATTTGGTTTGTTGTGTTTCCTATGTTTATGTTAGTTTCTTCATTTTATTAGTTTGTGCCCTTTCCTTTTTGCTTGTGCTTTATTCTCAAAGGCTAATTTATCTAAGGTGGATGATGTATTTTGATGATATGAATTGTTTTGATATCATGTGACTGATAATGTGATGACTTAATCCCTTTTGCTCTTTTTGCTCCACAGTTTGAATTGTCTGGTAACAATCCCCAGAGAAGCCATGCTTCCCAAATGTTGAGTGATCAGAGTACGACATACGCCCTTTCTCGGTCTAATATTAACCTCATATATGAGTATTGCAATCAGGTTCTTCTTGTTCCTGGTTTGATTTAGTAGTTGGGGTCTTTGCTTGCAGTGTTTAACATGGGAGCAGCAAATACTGGTGGTATGATGCCCCTACAGCAGCAGCAGCAGCAGCAGCAACAGCAGCACGGTTCACAAGGTGCATTCGGAAACATTCCACCAAATGCTCAGAATCTTCAGTCTAATATGGTAGCACTTCAGGGCACACCACAGAATCATCCCAATTTTGGCCAACAGAGACAGCAAAATCAGCAATAAGACTAATGTTTCTAGTTTGTCAACAGAAACTTCAAAACTTTTAAATTTTTGCTCTGAAAAACAGAGTTAGTGTCTATCTGTTTGGGTAAAATAGCTAAGAATTGGCAATTGGCACTAACCTGGTGTATGTAATTGTTGTTATTGACCTATATAAAAGCTTGTACATGCTGTTTATTATTTAGTTTGTAGAAACACTTTCCAATTCAGTGATAATCTCTTACACTCAATTCAGAAGCTAAATCAATAACTTTGCAGTCATCCATTCAGAAGCCCATACTCTTGTTCAAGTATTAAGAACGAACACCCAGATTATAGGCACGTATGCACAAGGTTTGTAATTTGTGGGGATACAGAAGCTAAATCAATAACTTTGCAGTTCTGTAAAGGTTCTTAACATATTTTGTTTTGATAAAAGTTAAATCAATAGAAATGAATTATACTCTTATTATCTCTTCAAAATATAAATTAATTCATGCGGATCGAGCTCATTTTCATTCACAATTCACATAACAACCAAACCAAACAAAAAACTAATTGATTAGTGGACTTCATTTACGACCACTTATAGCAAATGTCGTATTGTTGGTTGTCCCAGTTAAACATGCAAGGGCCACCATCATGTATAACCCAATAACACTCACTGCAATCTCTACCATCTCTCCAGTGATTATACACATCGAACCAGTGAATCGATGCATCCGGCAACTGAAAACTGCAGTAGAATCGTGTTATTCCGATAAACGTCGGTTTAAAATGGAATTCAAATGAGTCTTGAGGTTGGAGCACTTGGATACCAATGTCATCGTCCTCGGATCGGCAGTTAATGGTGAGGGTCGAGCCTCCCTCCAATGCATTTGTGACTCTAACATGTCTTGTCTTCCAACCAAGCCCTGCCCACGTGAAGAAGAAAATGAACATGGTGAGCAGAGCTACACTTCCATAATTGAACCGAGCCATGCCAGCTATGGCTTGTGAAGAAATTAATTTTATGACACTGGATGGAACATGCTTTTATAGTTGCTATAAGATTATGGTAACCGATGTGGTTGATAAAACCTAGTAACAATTTGATGGGAATAATAATGTGGAAAGATAAGTAAGTAAGAAAAAAGAACAACAGGTGAAATTGGAATGGCTCAATATGAATTAATTTGACAAAAAACGTAAAAGAGTTCATAATTGTCACATAACCGATATTGAAGATTTGTAAAAGGAATATTATAACTGATATTGAAGATTTCTTGAACTGAAAATCTTGCATTGACCATCCTTGAGACGAGCTCCTCCTAAAAAAAAAATGGGATTTTGAAACTTTGTTGATTTCATTGAACATTTATTTTTGTTGAAATTCTTTTAAGTCTCTTTGTTTTGGAACAAGTGTCAAAATCTCAGTTTTGAGGAGGAGAATCTCCTTAGTTTTAAGGAGCCAAACCTCGATCTCTTGAATATGATGAACCCAGAGCAATATGACCATGTTCCATTTTGAGTACTTTTATTTATAAGAGCCATACATGAACATTAAATACATAACACGAGCCACCAAGGCTATAGTTTTCACAAGTTATAAATTATTCATTTTTTATTTCGCTTTTGTAGTACTAATAATATTAATAAGATCAATTAGCTCATGGTCTAGAGATATTTGTCTCAATTTAGTTTGAGGATGTTTTAAGTTCAACTCACATGGATAACAAAAGTGATATATTTATTATGAAAAGCGATTAAGGCTAAGGAAAGAACAAATATTGGCTGTAGGTTCCTCTTCCTCGGGACATGAGGCTTTCTCCTTGTTAGTGAACCAAAAAAGTTCGGCGATTAAGCTAGGAGGCTCTCCCAGAGTAATGATTGTCAAGATTGTCTCCAAGAAAAAAAATACTCAGTTGATATATTTATGTGGAATCCTACATAAAAGAAAAGGTAAAGGCGTTGAGTGACTTTGGATTTTGATTGTCGTTTTTTTTTTCTTTTTTGTGTCCTTTGATTCTGAAAAGTTCCTATTTATAGGAAGAAAACCACAGCCTTAATAAGAGCCTTGAGTAGAAACAAAATATGTAAGCACTGCGTTTGGGTTGAGAGGAAATGAAGCTTGAGGTGAGAAATCAATTGCTTTCCATGTTTGGTAAGTCCATAAATGGGAAATAGTTGCCTGACATATGAGAAAATATGGGGAAAAATGTAACTCTCCTCCCTCTTTGGGTTTCATTTTCCCTTATCATGAGAAACTTTGGGAAAATGGGCCAATACACATTTGACCATTTTTGTCCCCATTAACAATTTAGAATTACAATTAAATACATGTTTTTAAATTTGATTTCATATGATATAATTGAAAAATTAAACAAATTTTGTTTTACATTCATACTAAACCGAACATGGGAAATGAAATAAAGTGGTATTTCATAATTACTTGCCCAGCATTACCAAACATGATAAATGAATTTTCCATTTCACATCCTTGGAAAAAAACATGGGAAATTATTTCCTGTCAAATTTTTTCCAAAAATTTAAAATAATGCCAAAAATGAAGGGAAGGCCATTGGCCATCCATATGTTGGAAAAATTGGGGTTGTAAACAGTCATGACTCATCATTATAATAGTTCTTTGTAAATATCCTATGGTTTGACTTTGTCCAAACAAATAAGCCTTCGTGAAGAAGGGTCGCTTTAAACGCGGAAGAATCCAGGCAAATGCAATCAAGCAGATACGTGTACTAACCAAGCTTCAATCATAACCATGCGATCATATACCAAAAAGGAAAAGAAAACTTCCTAGCCCTTAGATGATAGACAGAAGAAGACAACAAGTCTCAAAGGCATAATAAAGCGGTGGATCTTGACCCTGCGATATGGTCGTTGGATTGTATTTTTCCTTCATTGCCTTTCTAACCTATCAGTTCCACTACAGTGCTGGCATGTTTTTTTTGGGGACCGCAACTTGTAGCCTGGCTTTTTGTTCAAAGTTTTACTCATTTTGCTCTAATTTAATTTAGTATCCTTCTCCTTGATACGTGTTTATAAGTATATTTTTAGTTAAAAAAATAAAAGTGAAATATTAATTGTAGTTATGTTAATAGACACGTGTTAAGTATTAAGAAGAATTATAAGTTTACATCTTGGATTAAAGTAGTGAGCAAAAATATTTCCTATTCATCTACCCAAAGAGTTGGTGGTGTGAGTAATATGAGCCCCATAATTAGACCTGAAACGGGTCAGATTTTAGAATCGAATATACCTCAATCCAAATCTAAATCCATTTATAATCGGATAATCCGATTCAAATCGTATTCAGACTATCAGATTGCACCTACCAATCTATATCCATTATATATCAGATTCATATCGGATTTATTTTGTGATGTACAAAAAAAATTAAAATTTCATTAGTAAGCTCGTTCTTTTATTGTGTGTCTACTTTTTATATCAATTTTTTTTATTATTTTATCATAATAATTAGTTTTAAGTGTATTCTTAGTGCATAAAAAGCTAAAATTACTCATTTACACATATAAAATATTAATATAAAGCAGAAAAAAAAAACTAAATGATACTTCATACTAAGTCGGATTGGATCAACTATAATCCATATTCGGATTAATTTATAATCGAATTATTGGATTCAGATTGTAATTGGATTATCAGATTGAGAAGTCCAATCCATCTTTTATTAATTACACCAAATTCGGATCAAAATCCAATTCATTGACAGGTCTACCCATAATCCTCAAGTGTTCTTTGGCATCTTCTTCCTCATCTATTATTTACTATGTGTGTTCATCCCATTTCAGATTGATTGATATACAAAAATACAACAGTGCACAGGTGGAGAAAGGTGCCAACAAGCCTCCACTACTACACTCCCCAATCTTACACTACTCTCTTAAAGGAAGTCCTATTTAATAGGAACTTCTACTTACAGTTGGTCTTCCTACTAAATAGCCATTCTAGAAAAAAGATGTCCCCCTTATTTTTAACAAAATGAAATCCACACTTTACCCGCACGTAAGAACTATTTGCCCGCTGCCACAGTTAAAAGCACGGATCGAACGGGGTAAGTGCGAAAACCACATAATTTTGTCCTTAGAATGATGGGACTTTGGAGATGTCCGATACATACAAGTCTTCGTCTACTACAAGTTGCCAAAAAGGGCTCCACCTGTTGAGCAGGAATAGTGGAAATTGATCATAAGCCTTCCTTGAGAAGGTCAGAGAGAGAGAGAGAGAGAGAGAGCTTTCCTGGTAGGTTCCTCATCAAGTAAATATGTCTATATAAGTAGGCCTCTAGTAATTAACTTCCATAGTTTCAATTTTCCAATAAAATTCAAGAAGAACACACAGAAAAAAGTTTTGTTTATATAGAATAGATCATCACCAGAGAAATGGAGGAGTTGCGTCAAATTGCACTTGCATATTACAAGGATGTACCGGAGCACATGAAGACGTGGGTGCACGAGTTCGTGTCGGAAATCGACAGGGATGGGAACGACAAAGTGAGCCTGCAAGAGTTCTTGGCATACATGGGCATGTATGAAGATTCGAAGCATCTCTGTACCCCAAGTTTCTTCGATGAGCTAAAGCAGGAAGGCAGGGAAGAGTTAGAGTTCCCGGACTTGCTGGCTCTCTTCTACATTGTTTCCACTGGAAGGCCATTCTGCAATGGCCACTGCAAAAACTTCATAAAGGGAGGCTATTTCACTTGCGTCGAATGCTTTTTCCATTCCCCCAAATCCTTCGATCTTTGCGCCGATTGTTACCTTGACGGCAAGTATGTCCATCACCATAAAAACTTCCTTGATAACTTCCTAGTGCTAAAAACCAAGAAGACAGTGGGAGATAATTTGAACCAGCATAGAGAAGCATCAAGCATAAGTAATAAGGTATGCTCCTTAAATTAAGTTCATACATATAATAAGTGCCGGAATGGGCGGCCTATTTTAATGTTCTATTATGAAAATTATGTTGTGAGACTGTGAATCTTAATGTCATCTGAAATTCACAGTCTAGATTCTAAACATACGCATTTTATTTTATTCTATGGAACATGAGAAAATACTCGTTGTCAGATGGTGTGATAGCATAAAATATTCCTGTGTATTCCTATATATTCAGCTCATCATTAATTAATTTTCCACTATATATGTAATGCAGGCAAAGGCACCAGAGTCTGGCACTGGCAGTACACCAGCAGAGACAATAAATTCTTCTCGTTCTTCTCCCTCTTCTTCATCATCATCATCTTCTTTTTCTTCTACTACTACTGCTACTACAGCAGAGTCGACAAACGGCTCCACTTCTTCTGGTACACTCACACCAGGGACAAGGAGGTCCACTACTACATCCAATGCACTGGTTCCCGTGAATCCAAGGCCTAATGATGTAAGTTCCTCTTTCCTCCCAACTGATAGGTTGATCTGTCCCAACAAGGAATTTTATCTATGAAAATTCGAACTTAAGATCTCAGATATGTGGGAGACTAAATGCTCTTTAATCGCTAAAACTACAAGCTCAAGCATATGCAAACCTTTTGCCATCCCCATTAGGATCACAATTATTCTCTAATTAATTGTGATTATTTAGTTGTTAACGACTCTCAGTCATTCATATGGATGAGGATTGTGTGGACTATTATGTGGAGTAATGTGGTGGGACTCACAACCTAGTCCAAAAGGACCCCCTGTCCTAGCATTGATAATTAATTCTCATTTTATTATTATCTATTATTGTTATTGCTAATTATATTACATATGCCTAAAACTTTTGTGATTGTGTATATAGTAAATTGCACCTTTTTTTTGTGTGGGTCTGAGAGTAAATGGCATGTTAGTCCTCTGAACTAAGTCATATTTCATTTGCAGACTTACATATTTAACCAAAATGAAACATGATCACCTGTACATAGTTATTAAAAGGAAAAATATACATGTAACAAACTGAATTTATGAGATTGATCGGGAGGTCATGTTATTTGTTCCTCTCGTTGTATTTCTATTAATTTTTAATAAATTTCTCTCGTACTGTCGTAATTCCAATGAAAAATCCATTGTATTTTGGGATAATCTCTCAAGAGAATATTTAATATTATGTTTTCAGACAAGAGCAGGGAGGAAAGCGTTAAAAGCGATAGAGATTCTGCTCGCACTGGGAAATATCTTTGTGACTTCCAGTCAGTGTACCATTATGTGATGAAGACTGATCCAGCAAATACAAACTTGGGTCAAACAGTCAAACTTGTGAATGGAGAGTGGGGCCAACTATATATATCACGCCGATGGAGTCTTTTTTTTTTAATTTACTTTTTTCTTTCTATTTTTGGTTTTTAGAAAGTTAAATCAAGGGGGAAGATTGTTTGTAAATTAAATCAAATTGAAGTGGTTTCATATTTTATTCGGTGTCAATTTTGTGTTTTTCTTTATTTTTCATCGAGTGCTTGACCCCTTGAAAACCTCCTGTAAAGGTTCTCTTTCCCGGAAGCCTCCTCCACATCGATGGCACACGCAATGTGAGAATGGCAAAGTATTTGATTGTTACATCCACAAACAATTTCGTGAGACTTCTCTAATTCTATGTCCTGATGATCTTCATAGAAAGTAGCTTTTGTATATGCTCTCCTCAACAACTATAATTTAACTTCGCGACCTAATTTGCCCAATAAATAACATAGACTTTTTACATGATTATCGTTAAACAAACTTATTATTTGAGGGCATACATAAAAACTTACTGTAATATCCCTCACATCTTCGTCTCATGACCCTGAATCATATACTTGACAGCTTCACTTCTTATATTCATTTAAATATCTTTGATATTCGTTCAACTTACCACGCCACTCTTCCTCATTATGCGAAATTATATTTTATTTTAAAAGGCCTTTGTGTTATTTAGAGAGATCTAGCAGTCAATATACCTTTTTTATGGACAATCACTTCTCCGATGAGGGACATTAGTATTTGATTTTCGATTATTGAACTTAAGACAGCTTAGGTAATTAATCAAATAATATAAAGCTAGTAGAAAAGACTAAGTAAACATGTTGACTACTTGTCATGCAATGCTCCGAAGGCAACCAAACTTTATACTAATAATTTGTTACATTAGATCAGAGATTACGTATCATTACCTGAAAGTAACACGTAATTAAGCTCCTCATTATTAGCTAGGAAGCTTCAAGTGTAAACCCCCACCACTGACTAATGGTGCCGACCTTAGTTACTTTGGAAATTTCCTTGAAATTAACCATATGATAATACACATACATATAAATAAATACCTCCTGTGACTTCCCTAGCTTGTGCTTATCAATCAAATCCGAGAAGTTAACATACATTTTTTTAAAATGGAGGAGTTGCGCCAAACAGCATTTGCATATTACAAGGATGCCCCGGAGCAAATCCGGCGGTGGGTGGATGAGTTTTTCCTGGAAATGGATCATGACGGGGACGACCGAGTGAGCTTGCATGAGTTCTTGACATACATGGAGATGCATGAAGATTGTATGCATCTGAGTAACCCTAGATTCTTCGATGAGCTGAAGAAGGAAGGGAGTGAAGAGCTTGATTTCTTGGACGTTGTGACTCTCTTCTACATCGTTTATAGTGGAAAACCCTTCTGTAATGGGGATTGCAAAAAATTCGTAAAGGGAGTTTATTTTACTTGTGTAAAATGCTTTGATCATGCCAGTGATGCCGCCAACACATTCAATGTTTGTACCGCTTGTTATGTCGATAGCAAGTATGTCCATGGCCACAAGAAATTCCTTGATAACTTCCTACTGCTTCAAACCAAGAGGATGGAAGCTTTGAACCAGCTGCCAGCATCAAGCATTCATGAGGTAAGTCGAGGAATACTTGTTTTTTTTATATATTTATTTATTTGTTTTTCAATTTCTGATCAACAAAGAAGTAATTTTATAAGGGCAAGGGAAATCCAATCATATCCAAAACTGTATGTTGAAATTCCTGGACTTGTTATGTGACAATCTGATTAGCATGTCGTCTCTTTCCGGTTAGAACATAACACCTTTTTTTACAAGTTTTATTTATACTTTAGATTCTAAATAACATGTTATGTTTCAAATAGACGATGTAGAGGGCACAATTTTTTGCATCCAAATTTTCCTCCTATGACACCGATTTCCTCTTTTGTTTTGTTTTTTGTTTTGGGACAAATTTCCTCTTTTGTTTTTCATGGAGATAATAATTATTTATGCTGAGTGATCATTAATTAGTAGAGTTAAACATTTTTCATATTATAAATTAAGGGTTCCCCATCTTTGTCCGTTGGTTGAATCTTGAATGGGGCTGACGTTAAAGTTAAACCAAACACCATCCCATTGTTGATTATATTTTGTGAATTAATTATATATATATATATATATATATTAAAAACAACTTGCTCCTAATGCATGAAGTTAGTGCAGGTCATGCCAATTTTAATTTATTTGCAGCTTTATAAAATTGTTGAAGGACAGCTGGCCTTGGCGGCCTATGCGAATTATGCAATTAATTATCTTATAAAACCATCGTCTTTATGTAATGCTAGTCAAAGTCACCTGAGTCTCGCAGTACATCAGAGACGAGCAATAATTCTTCTTCCCGTAGACTCACCCATGATCCAAGCAGTTCTGGTGCATCCAATGAACTGGTTCCCGTGAATCCAAGGCCTAAAAATGTAAGTAATTCTGTTCTCTTCTCTCTTTCTGAGTAATTAGTGGATAACCCTAGCATATTTGTTCTATTTATTCGTCCTTAATTAATTAGTACTTCATCGTCAACGATTCGTGCTCATTCAGAGACCTTGCTTGCTTGGCTGAATATGTTAATTTTCAGAGGGCAGGGAGGAAAGCGTTGAAAACGATAGAAGTGCTTCTCGCCCTGGGGAATATCTTTGCTTCCACTCAGTGTACCATTATGTGATCAAGACTGAGGAGCGCTAGCTAGAGCAATCATGTGTGTGTGTGTATATTTTATATAAAATCAAGGTTCTTGTTTCCAATTAAGCACTCGCATCAAACTTGTGAAATAATTTGTAGTTTTCACCCGCTGAAGCTGAACAAGGCTCTTTAACTCTCAACTAAAATGGAGGAGAGAGTCAAATCACAGCGGCAGAGCTAGGAAATGTTGGAGTGGGGATACAAAATTGGAAACTACTTGTCTCTTTCTTAGGATAAATCGCAGTCTGATATGTGTGCAAAAACATTTCTTTTCATAATTTTAATAAGTTATTTTTATGTATATGTGTAGAGACTATGATTTGTATGTAAGGAGGGATGACGCCTTATATATGGAGCCAAAGCAGTGTCTTACAAAATGTATCCAAGAGTTTCCCTTTTTCCCTTTCATTTTTATGATGTAGTTTGAGCTAGTTAGCCTTCGATGGATGGAGACAAAACAAACAAAAAAAAGTGGCAATAATTACAATTATTTGGTGACATTTGATGATATTTGCTGGGTGGCTAAAGCTCAGCAAATGTCACAAAATAATGGTGATTATTGCCACTATTATTGTTGTTGTTGTTGTTGTTGTTGTAGTGAGATGATTTATGCTTGAGCATATGCTGGATTTGTTTGAGCATGTATTATCCATCGAAATTCTATTGTAATTTCGTAAATTCTTTAGTGATTTGGCCTTGTCCTAAGATTTCTACACTAGCTAGCTAGGCAATAAGATCGATCAAAATTAAAGTAAACATGTATCGCACTACACTAAGATTTCCACATTATTTTGTATATTCTAGCAACTAGAGAGGACAAACTGCAGTAAATATGTAAGCATGTCATGCAAGTCATGGAAAATTCAATGAAAAGCCTATCTACACGCAATTCTTGTGTTCATATGTCTTTACCATGTTGATGATGGCAGCAGTAACATACATTAGATTACGCACGCAATTCGCAATATAAACCCGGCGCCTTAATCTCCATGTGTGAAATGTGTTCAGAATTTTAGAATAATTTCTAGCCCACCTCATCATCCCCCGAGCTTTCTTCCTAATTTAAGAAAATCTTATTATTATTTTTCATGAAATATAGGGATGTTAGATAATTAGATTGAATTTTGATTTTGGTTCATTGATTAGATAAGATGAATTATAGGAGAAGTGTAGTGTGACTTTTTCTGGAAAAGCTTCCAAAACATATTATCCATAGATGACATGTTAACTACCCCTCAAAGAAAAAGAGAGGAGAGTGCTTTTCTATTTTTCTCCCTTTTCTTTGGAGGTCCTAAAAGAATAATATTGACCCAACCACTCCCACAATCATCCTAATCTTCATTATTAGACTAATTGGGAACGGTTAAGCATCAAAGTAACACTAATGTACTGCTTTCCAAGGCCGTGGTCGGCAAGGAATATATCCTTATTCTAGAGAATCTTTTGAGGTCCTTGTTGATCCTTTCAAGTCCTTCCAGAGAAAGTTTAAGGAAAACAAATCAAAATGTACAAATATTCAATCACCCCACTTGCTACATATATAACCATGCATACCCGACCTTAAATTATTAACGAAAAAACGTATAAACAGTTTGGATAATTGAAAATGGAGGAGCTGCGGCAGACGGTGCTTGCTTATTACAAGGATGCTCCACAACACATAAAGCGGTCGGTGGATGAGTGTTTCGTAGAGAAGAATGTGGATGGGAATGACCGAGTGAGCCGGCAAGAGTTCTTGGCATACATGGAGATGCATGAAGATTGCAAGCATCTGAGTACTTGCAGCTTCTTCAATGAGCTCAAGAAGGAAGAAAAGGGTGTGTTAGATTTCATGGAACTCGTGATTCTCGTCTACATAATTTACAGTGGAAAACCATTCTGCAATGGGCACTGTGGAAGCTTTATAAAGGGAATGTATTTCACTTGTGTCAAGTGCTTTGATGGCCATGAGCATGGTCAATGTAGTGTCCCAAACAATACCTTCAACGTTCGCACTGCTTGTTACGTTGATGGCAAAATTTGTCCATGGCCTCAAATTGTTTCTTGATAACTCTGTGTTGCATCAAACCAAGAGGATGGAAGCTTTCAAAAAGCCCGCATATACATGAACAAATTTAAATACCATACATGCATCTAATTTCGGGTTTCTTAAAATCATTTGCTGCAACAATTCTTGAGAGCACCAACAACTCTTGAGAATATTTCGAGTGATTTTAAATGTTAAAGGGTTTTTGCTTCATGTGAAACCGTCAAAGACATTTGAATCTACACTCACACCAGAGCCAAGGGGTTTTGCTTCATGCTAAAGCAATGCACCATAGTCGAGTGCAGATACCACAGTCGTGGCCTCCCCCTTTCCCCTTGCTTGACACCCAGGTTTGGAACCCCAAAGAGTTTCTTTCCTATCCCAAAAAAGAAAAAGCAATGCACCATAGAATTGTATCTAGCACCAACCATTCTTTTAAATTCTTCTACCAGCAACTGGCATATCATATGGACGATTTCGTAAATGTATGTCTCGCAAAGATAAAATCATATCATACGGCACATGGGACCAAGTTGGGAACAAAGGCATAATGCCCACAGGCTCAAATATTCATAATTGAAAACAGACATGGAAGAGGAATATAATACAATATATAAATGTATTGTTGGACAATCACTATGTTGTGAATTAATAACTAACTCACTGCCCTTAAAGATCTTGTTGTTGATGGACTTTGGACAAAGAACTAATGATGGATGAGACTTACACACACACACAGAAATTAACCAAGCACAAATGACACAAGTGTTTATAGAGGTTCAGCAATTTGCCTACATCCTCTTTGGTGATCACCTTGAGAAATTTCACTAATGAAGATAGGTTACAACTTTGGTTTACAAAAGGAAACCCCCTTAGAACACTACCCTCACAATCAGTTTCTCTCACACCCTTGCTCAACACCTTGATACACTTAGAGAACTCTCTTGCTCTCCCCTTGGCTTTCTTGACAAAACAGAAAACTAAAAAACTCTAACTCCAGCTTCTGCCACTTCTTAGTATTCAACTTGTTTTCTTCTCCTTTTGTGTTATCTTACTTCACCCCATTACCTACACAAGCCAATGGACAAGAGATAAGATATCAGCTTGTCCTCCACGTTCCTTCCTTTAGTCACCACTTTAGACTAAATGTCAGATCAAGTAGGTAATAAATTCCCACTCAGCCACCTCCCACTTACACCAGAAAATGGAGAGGGAATTCTTTGAAGTAAATAAACCAATATGGCAATAAGTGCTCTCCCAACTATCCAGTAGGTAGTCAACCCTCCTTTACCTCAGAAGTGACTCATTAAGCCTTTGAAATCTTGTGGAAAGCGATAGCCCTTGAAAACATAGTTGAAAACACGTAAGAAAACGTCACATCACGACTGGGACGACCGGTCGCCAGGAACTGGCGACCGGTCGCTTTTAAACAGAATGCTCCAATTTGATTCTGTGACAGGACGACCGGTCGCAAATGGCGTGCGACCGGTCGCTTGCTCTATCTGCCACCGGTCGCAAAGAGATAGCGACCGGTCGCTCGTCGACTTTGCTCCAGGACTTCGTTTCTGTGTAAAAACAACCGGTCGCAAATGTCCAGCGACCGGTCGCTTTTAGGCAGATTCAAAATCTTCCTTTTCAGCGCCAAAACAACCTTGTATCTTTAGGCGAGCCATTTATCCAACAATCTCCACCATGGCGAGCCTAATACTCCTTGTGGACATCATTGCCTTCTAGGACATCTGTAATGTCTTAGAATCGTCCTAATAACTCTCAAGAACTCCACCTCAATCTTTAGCATGTAACAAGATTGAGCAAGCTCAAACAATGCTTGAACTTTGCTGTTGTGACTGGCTTTGTTAGACAATCTGAAGCATTCTCCTTCGTATGAACCTTCATTACAGTGATGTCTCCATCATTTACCCAATCCCTTATCCGGTGGTATCTCACATCAATGTGTTTGGACCTTCCATGGAACACTTGATTCTTCACTAAGCATATAGCACTTTGACTGTCACTTTGAATCACCACCAAGTCTTGAGCTATCCCGAATTCCTTTGCCAATCTCTTCAGCCATACCGCTTCTTTTGAAGCTTCCGTTAAAGCCATATACTCCGCTTCTGTAGTAGACAAGGCACTAACCGATTGTAACACTGCTCTCCAACTAATCGGTCCTCCACCACAAGTGAAGACATATCCTGTGGTGGATCTCCTCTTGTCAAGATCTCCAGCATAATCAGAATCTACAAACCCCGACACACATGCTTTTCCTTGTTGTCTTTCAAACAATATCCCAAGCCTTTCGGTGCCCTTCAAGTACCTGAGAATCTATTTTGCTGCTGTCCAATGTTGTCTCCCAGGATTCGCCATATACCTTGACACCACACTTACTGTTTGAGCTAAGTCAGGGCGTGTGCAGACCATTGCATACATGAGACACCCTACCAAGCTTGCATATGGAACCTTACTCATTTCTTCCTTCTCCACATCCGTAGAAGGACATTCCTTTGCACTTAACTTAAAATGCTCCGCCAAAGGAGTAGACACCGGCTTGCAATCCATCATATTGAACTTTTCAAGTACCTTGGAAATGTACTTGCATTGTGACAGCCACAACTTGCCTTCATTTCTGTCTCTCCTTATCTCCATTCCTAGGATCTTTTGTGCACCACCAAGATCCTTCATGTCAAACTCCCTTCCAAGCAATGTCTTCAAATTCTGGATTTTTGACATATCTTTACATGCAATTAGCATGTCATCAACATAAAGAAGCAAAAGGATGATATTACCATCCTTGAATGCATGAGTGTATACACAACAATCAGATTCACATCTTCTATACCCAATCTTCATCATGTAAGAATCGAAGCATTTATTCCACTGTCTTGGAGATTGCTTCAGCCCATATAAAGACTTCTTCAACCTGCAAACCAGATTTTCCTTCCCTGCTTCAATGAACCCTTGAGGTTGGCTCATGTAGATGTCTTCCTCCAATTCCCCATGAAGGAAAGCAGTCTTCACATCCATTTGCTCCACCTCCATGTCCTCTTGTGCTACTTTGGAGAGTAGTAGTCGTATAGAAGTATGTTTCACCACCGGAGAGAAGATTTCATCATAATCAACTCCCTCATTTTGCAAGAATCCTTTTGCCACCAACCGAGCTTTGAATAAGGTGGCACCCTTCTCATGAATTTCTTCTTTCTTCCTAAACACCCATTTGCAACCAATAACCTTGCGACCTTTGGGTTTAGGAACTAACTCCCAAACTGAGTTTTGGTGTAGAGATTCCATCTCTTGCATCATAGCTTCCATCCAACTTTCCCGTTCCTTGTTCTCAACAGCCTCTTGGAACGTGGTTGGTTCTTCTTCACTAGCATTTAGGGCATAGTGAACTGCATCCATCTCCCATCCAAACCTTTGAGGTGGTTTGATGGTTCTCTTGGGCCTGGACCGAGCTATAGATGATGGCTCCACCTGTTCTTGAGCCTCTTCTTCTTCTTGAGTGTGTTGTTGATGCTGCCCAGCTTCTTCCTCTTCAATGTCAGACTCCACCTCCTCCTGAACGTCTTCAGTTGGCTGTTTCCGTGAAGTCTTTCTTGACACCTTCTTGAGTGGAACTTCAATGGTTGTTTCTTTCTCAACAACATCCTCCTTTGCCTCTGAATTCTTGACTTTGTTCATAGGAATGGTTCACAGGATCCCATAGCTTGTAGCCCTTCACACCACTCTCAAATCCGATGAAAATACATTCAAGAGACTTTGGCTTCAACTTGGATATTTCATCACTAGGAATAAGTGCATATGCACTGCATCCAAACACCTTAAGATTCGAATAATCAATTGACTTATTAGACCATACCTCCTCTGCACATTTGAACTCAAGATTTCTTGAAGGCGATCGGTTAACCAAATAGGCAGCGTGGTTAACTGTTTCAGCCCAAAAAGATTCGGGCAACCCTGCATGAATTCTCATACATCTCTCACGCTCCATGAGAGTTCGGTTCATCCTCTCCGCATCTCCATTTTGTTGGGGTGTTTTCTTCACGGTAAAGTGCCTTTTAATGCCTTCACTTTTGCAAAGCTCAAGGAACTTGCTGTCTTTATATTCACCACCATTGTCACTCTTTAGGATCTTGATCTTTCTTCCGGTTAGGTTCTCTACTTCCGCCTTCCACTCTTTGAATTTGGTGAAGTAGACCCAAACCTTCCTGGAAAAATCATCCAAGAAAGTCACGAAATAGCGAGCTCCACCCTTCGATTTAACCGGTGATGGCCCCCATACATCCGTGTGAATATAATCTAGCACACCTGTGCTTTCTTCCTCTTTGTTTCGCTGCTTGAAAGCTATTTTTGATTGCTTTCCCATGGTACAAAATCTGCAGAACTCAAGCTTGCAACTTTGAACACTTTTCAACAACTTTCTTTTGTGTAGTTCCTACATGCCCCTCTCACTCATATGCCCTAGCCTCAAATGCCAAAGCTGAGTTTCATCTTCTGAGTCATTACTTGTAGATACAGCTGCTCCACCTATGATTGTTGTACCACACAACCTATATAGACAGTTAGGTTGAATTTCTCCCTTCATAATCACAAGTGAACCTTTTGAGACTATGAGTTTCCCTCCATTTGCTTTGAATGAATAACCATTCTTATCAAGAGTTCCAAGGGAAATGAGATTCTTATGCAACTTTGGAATGTGCCTTACCATTTCAAGTGTCCTAACAGCCCCATCATGCATCTTCACCTTGATTGTACTAGTGCCTTTGACTCTACACATTGAGCCATCCCCCATCATCACTTCACTGCTATCTTCTTTCTCATACGTGTCAAACTATTCCTTGTTTGAGCACATATGATATGAGCACCCGGAATCCTTGTTTGACCCACACTCGAAACAACCTTCCTTTGCCTTGGATTTGGACCTTCCTCTATTGCCTTTCTTGCCATCACGCTTCTTTGAACGACCTCTCTCTCCGGTCTTTGCAACTAGACCTTCGCCTTGAGAGTTTTCTCCCGAACGTTGAGACATCCTATGGTGTGTCATGATGTCTTGCACAACAGGCTCAAAATCAAGAGTAACCTTTCCGAACATAAGAGTGGTTCGAAAGTGTTTATAGGACGGAGGTAAGGATGTCAACAACATAAGAGCCTTATCCTCTGGACTATAATTCACATCCATTCTCTGCAAGTCAGCAACACATCTATTGAAACTACTTAAATGTTCCATTAGATTTCCTCCCTCCTCCATCTTAAGATTCAGGAGTTCTTCCTTGAGGAAGAGTTTGTTGGACAACGACTTCCCTGGAAACATTTCTTCGAGCTTCTCCCATGTTTGCTTCGCTGTATCCTTTATCACGTTGATGAACACCTCATCGGAGAGATAGTTTTCGATGGCTCCTCTGGCTAACTCATCAAGTACTCCCCACTCATCATCCGTCATGCCTGCTGGCTTCTTCTCCTTGCCAACCAACACAACATGGAGCTGTTGTTGTGTAAGAGCTGACTTCATCCTTCGTTGCCAAAGAGTGAAGTTTTCTTTCCCTGTGAAAGGCTTTAACTCCACCTTCATGCTTGCTGCCTGTGGTTGCTTCAGATGCTGTGAACTGCTACGACTCTCAGCTTCCAAGTCACTTGCCATCTTCAACACACTAGTACTCCAAGAGAAGAACTAGCTCCAGCTGCCAAACACAGCTCTGATACCACTTGTTGTGAATTAATAACTAACTCACTGCCCTTAAAGATCTTGTTGTTGATGGACTTTGGACAAAGAACTCAATGATGGATGAGACTTACACACACACACAGAAATTAACCAAGCACAAATGACACAAGTGTTTATAGAGGTTCAGCAATTTGCCTACATCCTCTTTGGTGATTACCTTGAGAAATTTCACTAATGAAGATATGTTACAACTTTGGTTTACAAAAGGAAACCCCCTTAGAACACTACCCTCACAATCAGTTTCTCTCACACCCTTGCTCAACACCTTGATACACTTAGAGAACTCTCTTGCTCTCCCCTTGGCTTTCTTGACAAAACAGAAAACTAAAAAAACTCTAACTCCAGCTTCTGCCACTTCTTAGTATTCAACTTGTTTTCTTCTCCTCTTGTGTTATCTTACTTTACCCCATTACCTACACAAGCCAATGGACAAGAGATAAGATATCAGCTTGTCCTCCACGTTCCTTCCTTTAGTCACCACTTTAGACTAAAGGTCAGATCAAGTAGGTAATAAATTCCCACTCAGCCACCTCCCACTTACACTAGAAAATGGAGAGGGAATTCTTTGAAGTAAATAAACCAATATGGCAATAAGTGCTCTCCCAACTATCCAGCAGGTAGTCAACCCTCCTTTACCTCAGAAGTGACTCATTAAGTCTCTGAAATCTTGTGGAAAGCGATAGCCCTTGAAAACATAGTTGAAAACACGTAAGAAAACGTCACAGGCACGACTGGGACGATGGCGACCGGTCGCTTTTGAACAGAATGCTCCAATTTGATTCTCTGCAGGACGACCGGTCGCCAATGGCGTGCGACCGGTCGCTTGCTCTCCTGCGACCGGTGGCAAAGAGATAGCGACCGGTCGCTCGTCGAGTTTGCTCCAGACTTCGTTTCTGTGTAAAACGACCGGTATGTCCAGCGACCGGTCGCTTTTAGGCAGATTCAAAATCTTCATTTTCAGCGCCAAAACAACCTTGTATCTTTAGGTGAGCCATTTATCCAACACACTAGACCCAAAAGCTTGTAACGAACTTTAAACTAGTTGACCACATCTTTCCTCCTCTTGATTTTCACAGAGCATTTCTTTCTTCTCCTAAGTTCAGCTTACAAATTAGAAGCTTCGAGATACTTTCTCAATGTCTACCTGCAGCTACACACAATTCTTGTGTTCATATTGTCTTTACCATGTTGATGATGGCGGCATTAGTGACATAGATTAGATTACGCACGCAATATATAAACCTGGCCTTAATCTCCATGTGTGAAATGTGTTCAGAATTTTAGAATAATTTCTAGCCTACCTCATCATCCCCCGAGCTTTCTTCCTAATTTAAGAAAATCTTATTAAATTTTTTTTTTCATGAAATAGGGATGTTAGATAATTAGATTGAATTTTGATTTTGGTTCATTGATTAGATAAGATGAATCATAGGAGAAGTGTAGTGTGACTTTTTCTGGAAAAGCTTCCAAAACCTATTATCCATAGATGACATGTTAACTACCCCTTAAAGAAAAAGAAAGTAGAGTGCTTTTCTATTTTTCTCCCTTTCTGAACATTTTGGACGTCCTAAAATAATAATATTGATCCAACCACTCCCACAATCATCCTGATCTTCATTATTAGACTAATTGGGAACGGTTAAGATTAATGAACGCTTTCCAAGGCCGTGGTCGGCAAGGACCATATACTTCTTCTAGAGATTCTTTTGAGATCCTTGTTGACAGTGGCGGATCCAGAAATTTTGTTTGCAGGGGTCAACGTCTAAAAGGTAAAACAATTCTATACAAAATAGAACAAAAAATAAAAAATAAAAAATTGAAACGATAATATTATAATTCTTAATTAATAGAAAAAAAACCACATTACAATTGTCCACGACGAGTTTTTATATTTTGAAACTGTTGCATTATAATGATCAATAGAAATAAACACATCTTTCTCAATGTAAACAAGTAAGCTATCACTCAACCATTGATCTCCCATTCGGTTGAGAAGTGGACCTTTCACAATATTCATAGCAGAAAATGCTCTCTCCACAGAAGCTGTAACCGGTAAAGTTAAGGCTAATGTGAGAAGTAAATAAACATAATTAAATGTTCTATGCAACCTTTTCTCCACCATTTTTCTTGCAAGGCTACCAATCCCTCTCAATTGAGAAAAATCATTCATCGTACGCATATGATGAATATAAATCTCAAGTTGATCTTCAAGTGCCAAGAGGTCTCGGGGAGTAAAATCTTGAGGATAAAATTCAGCAAAATGAATAATTAAGAATTAAAACAAAACAAAGAAACTAAAATACATGAATTAAATGAGAACTAAGAAATGTGAAGAACAATTTTAAGAGAGTTATTAGCTCTCGGATCTTTCCTTTCCATCCTTGTTCTCTTTCTTTCTCACTTTCTCTCTCTCTTTCTCTCTTCCTTTCTTTCTTTCTTTCCTTCTGCTGTGTATCACTCTTGAATTTCTCCACCCCCACAATCTCTCTTGAGTTGCTTCCTATTTATAGAAGCATGAAGTCCCTTTCATTCCAGCTGCATATGCAAGCTGTCTTCTAGAACCTGTCTTGGTGTGTGACAGCCTGTGGATTGAGTTTTTATCCAATTGCTCCAATTTTTGGATATGTAGTAGTCGACATCTTATTGAACAAGTGTCATGAAGGATATTTATTCATTTGAGCATGGGAGAATTCGTTTTTCAGGCCTGCAAATGGACTGTACAACATGAGCTGTAAAATGCAAAGTCATCAAATCCAACTTGAGTTCTTCCTCTCTTTTTGCAACATATTGCTTATTCCTCCTCCTCCTCATGCCATTGGTGGAAGACACTTAATATCTACAAACAACCACTCATTAAATACAAAAACAAAGATTGGAAATAACCAATACAAATACTCTAATAAATTTACATAATACAAAAGAAAATACTAACAAATATAAATTTAAGGATAAAACTTGTATTTATTTTGTGCTCATCAAATACCCCCAAACCTATATTTTGCTAGTCCTCGAGCAAAAGAAAATAAAAACTAAGTAGAAAAGAAAACTAAACCACTTTCGCAGGATCTCGATTGCATTTAGCATATGCAACAAGCCTTTAAACCCCTAGGTTACCCTAGTGGACGAGTATAGTCTCGTGAGAGCTTTCATGATGATACCCACAAACATCAAAATGAGAGATTAAAAAAATTTATGCTACAACAAAATTGAAAATTTAAACAAATGCTTAACCATCATCAAAGCTATCTGGATTGAAAATTCATGAACAATTTTTTAAAAGAACAAACACGCTTCAAATTAATCCCCACATAAAGTCTTGATCACTTATAATCATTTAGTAAATTTTTCATTTGTTTCTTTTGGTGTTTAAGTGAACCAACACATTTTAGAGACAAAAATCAATTTCAATCACAGTAACCTCATTATTTCAATCATTATCAAAATTCAGTGCAAATAACTAACCAAGGCATTTATATACTTTTTTTTTTTTGAATGTGACTGTGCAATGTTTAGTTCCATTAAGCTTTCTAATTAACCTATGTAGCGAGATTTAGGCCAACGACTCTCAAACCAAAGGTTTTAAGGCATTAGGTGTAGAAACACCCCTAAGGGCTTATTAACTCGAGTTAAAAAGGCTACAGAACTAAACTAGTCACAAAATGTATTTACCTCAAAACTTTACCGTTTGACGCGAATACTCGCTGCTGTTTAGGCAAGAGGCCCGGTTACTAAGTAAAACTCTGGATAAATTAACATCATTATTATTATTTTATTTATTTATTTATTTATTTTTACGCCAAGGTCAATCAAGATCAATGTCATCTAACTCTACTTAAAACAACAAAGTTAACTCTAATTGATCTTTTCTTTCATTCTCACTAAAGTGTTGATGTGCATGTGAGAGTTCAAAGTATAACTCATGAATTATCCACTAAATAGAAATAAGTGAAAAAACTAAAATTATGGGTTTAAAATTTAATCATATGTTTCCAATTGTAAAAATCATTCATGAGTGTTAAATCTGATTTGATGATAGTAAGCATAAAAATCTAGAGATAACACCAATTTTTTTTTTTTGAAATAAAATAAAAATAAAAACAAAACTACCCTAAAAATTTAAAAACAAAACTTCTAGACCTTACCCCCAAACCTAAATCAAACATTGTCCTCAATGTTGAAGAATTTAGGCATTAGTAAAGTTATAACAAGAAATGAAAGGGATTTACATAAATGAGCAAACAAGAATTAAAACTACAATTTAGTTGCAAAAACAAAACAAAATCAAACGGAACAAAATCAAACCAAATACCACAGTAAGCCCTAACAACAGTTCTACACGCACGCAGAAATCCAACCCATGAGAACATCCAAATCAATTTTAAAACCCAACCCAAACGAAAGCCCAAACACTTCTTTTATTATTATTGTTATTTATTATTATTATTATTAAAAATTAAAGAAAACAAAGAAGCGTTGTCAGAAGCGCAAGGAACGAGATTTCTGAAAAGAGAGAAGGGGGGCAGGATGTCTCGTTTACTGATACGTCATGGGCCAAAAGAGGTGAGGGACGTGTCAGGCACGCAGAGGCCACTTTCACATACCCAAAGCCAGAATTATTGGTTTCGTAGGAAGGTGCGGCAACTTTTTCACGTGAAGGTGGTGAAAGGTGAAAATGCAATTAAGGGGGGTTGGGAAACGGGTGCGGCGACATATAGAGATAAGTCATAAGGGCTAGGGTAAGGCTAGGGTTTAGCAGACTAAGTCTATAAAAAACTAAAAAGAAATGGTGAAAAACACAAATTCAGAAACACACAAAAGAGAAAAGAAAGAAAGAAAAAAAAAGAAGAAAAAAAGAAAGAAAGAAGAAAAGAGTGAGAAATCAAATGGCCTCTTCCTACCTCTTTTCCTTGGATCTCAACCTAGCTCCACCGACTAGACATGGGGCCAAGGCGGCACCAGTATGGGTACCCTACTTTGCCTCCGTAAGGGGGCCTGTGACTGTCAATGACTCAATACTCCTGGACAACGATGTTGCCATTGGAGTTGGTAGAAATTTAGTGACTCCTAAAGATATACGTGTGTTTGGGACAAAGGATGACAACCGGGTCACGAGTGATGCCCTAGCACTGAGCGTGCAGAGTACAGCATGTGTCGCAAGTTTGGGACATCGATCAAGCAAGGCTTCAAATGCATTCTCTCTCATGTGTTGAAGTTGGTCTTTGCAAACTTTGACTAAAGTCATTGCATTCCCAATATCTTGGTCTTTCCTTTGTAATGCTTGTGACAAATTATTTGTGGCTCCCAATATAGATCTCATGAAAAATAGGTGAAATACAAACTCAAAAGATTGTATATCTCTCAATGACCTATTTGCTTCACCTATATTATCATTTGAGCCATCCTCAATAATCAATTTAAGCACTTTCACCATAGATTTGAACATGGAAATGATACTAAGTAATGTACCATAATATGAGTTCCAGCATGTATCACGGGACGCTTGAGACAAGTTTCTTGATTTAAACCTCGCCCTGTTGGAAGAGTATCTTTTTCAAGAGCTTCCATAATATCCTATTGTAGTTGATCTCAAAGCATGTCATGATGTTTACATGATGCTCCAACAATATTAACCAAACTATTGCAAGATGTGAAGAAAGTGGCAATATCAGCATTTCCCTTTGTCATGGCCACAAGAGCTAGTTGAAGTTGAGGTGCAAAACAATGAATATAAGAGGCACAAGGATTTTCTCTCAAAATCTGTGTTGTAAGACCATTGAACTCACCCTTCATATCACTAGCTCCATCATATCCTTGTCCTCTTAGCATAGAAATGCTCAATTCCTCTCTTGAAAATGATGTGTCAATAGCCTCCCTTAGTGAGTTTGATGTAGTGTCGCTAACATGTTGAATGCCCACAAACCTTTCAATTACATCCCCACTTTTGTCCACATAACGAAACACCACTGCCATCTGTTCTTTTATTGACACATCACGCGATTCATCAACCAATAAAGAAAAGAATGTACCATCCATATTTTGAATGATTTTCTAAATAGTTTCAGTGGCACAAGCATTCACCAGATCTTTTTGAATTATTGGGGCTATTAGCTTGAGATTCCCTAGATCATTTTCTGACACAACGGCCTTAACTTTCTCATCATGATCTGCAAGAAATTATGAGAGCTCCAAATAATTCCCCTGTTGTTTGAAGTGTCACTCTCATCATGCCCACGAAAAGGAAGACCTGGCTTCAACAAAAATCTCACACAATCAAAAGAAGCTGTCAAGCAAATACGATAATCAATACGATCTTGGTCTGATTGCTTGCCCAAAACTGTTTGGATGTGTTGCTTCTGATTCATAAGATCTACACAATATTGTCTAGATTGATTATGAACACTTCCAACACCTCCAATATGATTCCTAATTCTTTCTTTCTTCTTCCAATTTCTGAAACCCATCTCTGAAAGGCATCGCTACACCCTTAACCAATTTTGAAATTGAATTTGAAGAGATAACAATAAAAGAAAAATGCAACATCTTTACTTATACTATACTCCAACCAGTCAAACTCATCAAACCACTTGACATTAAAACGTCGATCATACCCTAAAAGATTGATTTGTGGAAATGTGTGATTCTTAGGTTGACAGGGATCCTTTTGTAGATATGCTCTTCGAACTTCGTCTCGAATGTTAGGATCATAATCCAACATTTGAGGTCGAAGTCCAGGGTCTGCAGGAAGATTATTCATAAGATCTTGCAACTCACTTTCTTTCGAACTACCCACATATCTTGAAATACCCACATCTCTTGAGTCCGAAACTACCCAAATTATCCGAACTAGAAGTAGTTGATGAGAACTTTCTCTTATAGAATCTTTCCATAACTTTCTATTCAAAAAACATACAAACTAATTAATCATCCAAATTGCCAAAATTTATTCAAACTTACCAAAATAATCAACATATTAATCAATCTCATTAAAGCATAAAAAGATTAGGAGATAGGTAACATAATTTCAATTTGAGGGATAAAATCCATCATATTAAAACATACTGTTGGCCTCGCAAATCTTCTGGCCTGTTGGGACGGGCCAAGGGGATATGCGTCAACACGGGTCGTCCTTCTTTTGGTGCCGTGTGGCGGTGCGCGGGCGTGCCAGCACAGTTTACCGTGCGTTTGAGGGTGAATTGATTGGGTGAATAGATAAGGAGCGTGCTTGTTTAAATTTGAATTCTAATCAAGCGACTGTGGCCGGGAGAGGAACTGACTCGGCGTCAGGTTCACGGCCTGAGCTACAAGGCCGTTAACGGTGATGTTGATTGTGGTTCTTGGGTAGTGCTCCGACGCGTAGCCGGGTGGCGACGATCGTATGATATATGAGATGAACGAAAAAGTAATAAGGATGGTGCTCCGGCGCCTTGAAAATCAAGGGTCGTATGATATATTGATGAATGGATTTTCGTACAAACTGCCACTACTCCTAGAAAAGCAAGTAAAGATACTGAAAATGCATTACAAGAAGATAAATGACAGGAAGTAAATGACAGGAAAATATAATTTGCTCCGTGGGAGGCTTGTGTTTGGTGTTGAACCCTTCAAATGTAGTTGGAGCCTGGTATTTATAGGGTAGTTCTTGAAAAGACAATGGGGCTGAAAATTTGCATGGTGAGGTTGATCAGAGCTAGTGGGTAGTCGAATCGGCATTTGAGAATGTGAAGCATGGTGGTGTGACCCCCATAAACCCCGGCCGCCACCCTGATGGTGGGCTATGCATCTTGGGCCTTGGAGGAGCATTTAATACCCTGGTCTGATGGTCGATGGCTTAACCTTACAAGTCGTGGGAATTTCGCACCTAATCCCTTATTTTACTCGCTATACCCTGACTTCAGTCACGTCCCCTCTTTCTTGGCTCATTAAATGCTTCTACGTGGGTTATTGGCCTCCTGCTGTAGTCAGAGGCATTACTTCATTAAATGAGGCGTGGGACCATAAACGCCACGTGGCGACGCCACTTGAACTTCCCACTTTGGCCGTATATCTGAGGAGCTTGTCCTCGGCCAGGATTGCCGAGGTTGTGATAATTTTGCCTTTTGTTATCTCACCTTTATTTTTAACAAAAGGAAGCAAACAATAACTTGTAACGTTCGGCCGTGGGTAGGTGCTAAGGCCGAGAAGAAATTCCTTCGGCCAACTTCCTTTGGTCAGCTTCATCGGCCGAGATTTATTAGGCACAAACACATACAAACTAACATATAATTAATTAAAAACTCTAATTCATTCAAACTAATCAACATATTAATCAATCTCATCAAAGCATAAAAAGATTACGAAATAGGAGGAGAACATACTTTCAATTTTGAGAGGAAATTTCAAACCAAATTGAATTTGGGGTTTGCCTGCCGCCACTAGATGAGGAGGTCGTCGGCGCCAAAGGGTGATTCACGTGGGGAGGCTATTGGATTGAGTGAAGGATGAGTAGAATTAGGGGTTGGGGTTGGAGATTTAGGGTTTGAATGAGAGGAATGAGTGAAAAACTCATTCCCCAATCTGTTTTATCGAGCTGCATTTTTGTCTCTGCGTTTTTTTTTTTTTTTTTTTACTTGTTTTAACGACGTCGTTTTGACATCAGGTATAAAAATAATTTTTTTTATAAAAAAAACCTTAAGTAGAACGACGTCATTTTGACGTCAGGAACCAAAAAAGAAGAAGCCTAAAGTACTGGGCTCCTCGCGCGCGCGCTTGGTAGCAAGTGAGCTTGCTTGCTCTTGGCCATGGTTGCCCCTCTTTGGGGCATTTGATCAAACATCTTCTGGGCATTTGCAGGGGTCAAGTTCCTGGGTTTCAATGGAGGATTCCGAGCTTGCGAGGGTCAATGACCCCCCTTGCCCCTATGTGGATATGCCACTGCTTGTTGATCCTTTCAAGTCCTGCCAAAGAAAGTTCAAAGAAAACAAATCAAAATGTACAAATGATTCAATCACCCACTCGCTATATATATTAACCATGCATACCTAACCTTATTAAATTTGAAAAAAAGTATAGATAGTTTGGATCATTGAAAATGGGGGAGCTGCGCGGACGGCGCTTGCATATTACAAGGATGCTCCACAACACATCCAGTGGTGGGTGGATGAGTGTTTCGTAGAGATGGATGTGGATGGGAATGACTGAGTGAGCCGGCAAGAGTTCTTGGCATACATGGAGATGCATGAAGATTGCAAGCATCTGAGTGTTGCCGTGACTTGTGGACCCACAGTTACTTTCCTTCCACGTTAAGGATTCCATTATTAAGTGTAATTGATTTACTTTAATTCTTGATTTCCTACTATAAATAGAATTAGGAGTTATTACTTTCCTTGACCTACAAGGATTTATTGTATTATAAATACAACCGTGAGGAGAAGAACACACAGAAAATTCCCATAAACAATATTCTCTCATAGGTTTTCATATTTGAGCATGGTATCAGAGCGCGATCTTGGGATTTCTGCTAAACTCTAGCCAATCACACGCCGACATTGCCATGGGGGATCTAGATCCGATCATTCCCCATGGAGGTATCACCACTGATTCCTCAACCATCTAGACCCAAAAACTAGAAGAATTGAAGACCCAGATGACCGAATTTTTGAAGATCCAGAATCATACCCTTACTAAGAACCTTGAAGAATTGACGACCCAGATGACCCAGTTTTAAAGATCCAGAACCAGGCCTCCAGCCCCAACCCCGACCCCGATCTTAGAAGAATTGATGTCAAGAATGACCTAGTTACTAAAAAAGACCCTGACCGTGACCCAAACTCCCACTCAGATCTAGACCCCAATCCTGACCCCGACTATACCATATGAATTTTCCACTGCACATGTTCCAACTTCCCCCAACAGAGCTCTCGACAAATGGAATCGATTGCACATACTGTGGCGATTTGAGCCACACTTGTGAGACTTGTTTCAAATGGAATGGCTACCCCGATTGGTGGGATGAACTCAAAGATTGAAGACGATGTGAAGCTACAAAGAGTGGTTCTAGTTATATATTCCATACTTCAATACGAGTGATTCCACGGGATGGATCATTGACTTCGGCTTGATCGATCATATGATGTTTGATCCTGATGATTTTCTAAGTACCACCCAACCCAGATGATCTAGTATTGCTAACATCAATGGAGTTACTTATCTTATGACAGGGGATGACATTATTACTCTCTCATCCTCTCTGTCATTGCCTAATAATTTACTTGTTCCATTGATCCCATAAGTTGATGTCAGTTGGTCAAGTTACTAAACAATTGAATTGTTGTGTACTAATCTATCTGACTTTTGTTTGTTTCCAGATATTCACACTAAGGAGATTATTGGTCGTGGTACTAAAAGAGGGGGGCTATATTATGTAGATGAATTTAGTACAAACATGGATAATAGTGTGACGCATTCCTCTAATAGCAAACAAAGGCACATTTGGTTGTGGCACCGTCATTTGGGACATCCATCTTTTAGTTATATGAAGCATATTCTACTAGATTTATTCTTAGGTTTCAAAGACTCCAACTTCAAATGTGACACTTGTATTTTGGCCAAGAGTCACCGTGTGCCGTATCCGTTGTGTACGAGCAAGTGTACTACTTCGTTTACATTAATTCACTATGATCTCTTGGGGACCCTCACTTATCATTGCTCCTTCTGGCATTCGATGGTTTGTCACTTTCGTCAATGATTGTACATAGATGACATGGCTTTATTTGATAAAGAATAAAACCGAAGTATTCTCACGGTTTCACTTCTTCCACAAATAGTTGAAACTCAGTTCATTGCTCAAATACAGATTCTTCGCTCTGACAATGGTGGAGAATTTGTCAATCATGACTTTCAGACTTACTTCCAACAACATGAAATTATCCATGAGACGGCATATCCTCAAACACCACAACAAAATGGTGTTGCTGAACGAAAGAATTGGCATCTTCTTGAAACAGCTAGAGCACTTGTGATTGATACTCATGTTCCTCGTCATCACTGGGATGATGCTATCATCACCGCAGTTCACCTAATCAACTGCATGCCTTCTAGTATCTTGAGCTTTAAAACTCCCTTACAAGTGCTTGCACAACAAGGACCCCTGGTCTTGGTGCTCACACTCCGAATCTTTGGATGCATAACCTTTGTTCATCCCCACCAAAATTCAATGCAGTGCGCTTCGTTATGTTTTTGTGGGATATGTCACGCATCATAAAAGCTACCGATGTTATCACCCTCATACTCGGAGTACCTAGGTATTTTTGGATGTGACCTTTTTGGATTTTGAGATGTTCTTCCATGACTTGACATCCAATTCTCCGCTTCGAGGGAAGACACGGAGTGAAGCACATACTTGGAGCACTTTGGAAGATGAAAAAATTGAAGTCAAGATGGAAACGACCAGTCGTTCTAACCATAACGACTGGTCGCTTCGTATAGTAAGCTCCCTGGACAAAATGACCAGTTGCTCTGGACCTAACGACCGGTCGCCTCGAACAGGAGAACAACATAGTTGGCCCCAGATTAACCTCGAACAGCAAAACACGATAGTTGGCCTCTCTTGAGGAGGAAGACGAACCTGAACACACTGATGTGCCCTCCCTCACTCAACAATACCAGATGACTAATCTCCTAAGAATATCCCTGAGGTAAATATCCCTACAACCCTGGTAAATTTAGTTGATGATTCTATTGGATACCAATTACCTTTCAGGCATAATCATGGAAAACCATCGAACCAGGTATTCTCCTGATATTGGGAAGACATTGAAAGACCCAATGGCCAATCATGTGTCCACTCAAAGATTGCCTGAACCACTGAAGGCATTTGTGCATCAGTTGTCTGCTATTGCCATTCCCATTAAGGTGACTGAAGCATTGAAAGATTCAAAGTGGACCCAAGCAATGAAAGAAGAAATGAAGGGTATGGAGAAAAATCAAACATGAACTACCTCCAAGAAAAAGAACAGTTGGATGCATATGGGTGTTTTCTATCAAGCATAATGCCGATGGGTCCGTTGAAAGATACAATGCCAGACTTGTGGGAAAAGGGTACACACAGACCTACGACATTGATTATGAAGAAACCTTTGCCCATGTAGCAAAGCTTAACACAATTAGAGTACTACTATCTCTTACAGCTAACCTGGACTGGCCACTCCATTAGTTTGATGTAAAAAATACTTTCTTGCATGGTGAACTTACATAAGAAGTGTACATGGACCACCCACTGAGATATACAATATCTACTCAGACTAGTGTGGTGTGCAAGTTGCAAAAAGAACTATATGGTTTGAAACAGTC
This sequence comes from Prunus fruticosa, assembly GCA_018703695.1. Taxonomy (NCBI): domain Eukaryota; kingdom Viridiplantae; phylum Streptophyta; class Magnoliopsida; order Rosales; family Rosaceae; genus Prunus; species Prunus fruticosa. The sequence continues at coordinate 5,027,029 of CM031917.1, forward strand.
ACCACATGCATGGTTCAGACGATTCACATTGGAAATGACGAATTATGGGTTTAAGAAGAGCAATTCAAATCATACTTTGTTCTTGAAACATCAGAAAGGAAAAGTAACAGCTTTAATAATCTATGTTGATGATATGATTATTACTGGGAATGATGAACATGAAATATCTCAGCTGCAAGACTATTTAGCTACTGAATTTGAGATGAAGAATCTAGGTGGACTCAAGTATTTCTTGGGGATTGAGGTGGCCCGATCAAAGCAAGGCATCTTTTTGTCTCAAAGGAAATATGTCTTGGACAGGAATCCTAGATTGCAAACCTGTAGACACTCCTATTATTCAGAATTACCATCTTGGAGAATACATGGATCAAGTTCTAACTAATAAGAAAAGATACCAGAGGTTAGTGGGAAGATTGATCTATTTGTCACATACTCTACCTGACATCGCTTATGCACTAAGCGTAGTTAGTCAATTTATGCATTCTCCAAGTAAAGATCACATGAATTCAGTTCTCTAAATACTTAGATATTTGAAGTTTGCACCTGGCAAAGGACTTATATTCTCAAAACATGGTCATATGAATATTGATGGTTACACAGCTGTAGATTAGGCAGGGAGTGTAACAGATAGAAGATCTACATCTAGTTATTTTACATTTATTGAAGGTAATTTAGTAATGTGGAGGAGCAAGAAACAGAAGGTGGTAGCTCTATCTAGTGTAGAGCCGAGTTCAGTGGTATGACTAAAGGAATTTGCAAACTCCTTTGGCTATGTAGGTTGCTTACTGAACTTGGGTATCGACCTATGTCTGTAATGAATCTCTTTTGTGACAACAAGGCTGCAATAGATATTGCACAGAATCCAGTTCAACATGATCACACCAAACATGTTACATGTTGAGGTGGATCGACACTATATCAAAGAGAAGCTTGAAACTAAAATGATTCAGTTTTCGTTCATAAAGATCAAGGATTAATTGGCGGATATTTTGATAAAGGAAATTTCTAGTAGAGTATTCCACAATTCACTAGACGAGTTGGGCATTGGCTATATCGACATGCACCAACTTGAGGGGGAGTGTTGGCGTGACTTGTGGACTTGCAGTTACTTTTCTTACACGCCAAGGATTCCTATATTAAGTGTAATTGCTTTACTTTAATTCCTGATTTCCTACTGTAAATAGAATTAGGAGTTATTACTTTCCTTGACCTACAAGGATTTATTGTATTATCAATACAACCTCCTACAAGAAGAAGTATACACAGTAAATTCCCACAAACAATACTCTCTCATAGGTTTTCATATTTTAGCAAAGCAAACCCTAACAAATAGGGCACATAGTAGAATACATAAAAGCATAACACATAAATCCTGTGTACAAGGCAGAACACAAACCCTGTGAGCACGACAGTAGGTAAGTATGAAACTTTTTCAACAAACTAAATTCCATAGTGCGAAACATCCAATTTTTCATGGTAGCATCATCAATTTTTCACTTTTCAAATTGTAGATCTTTGGAATGTTGGACATCATAGTCACCAGTTAGGTAACCCAATTTTTCTTATGAAGTAGTATAGAGTTCGATCATCGAAGCCCAAATCGCATAGTTGGATCCATTTAATTTGAATCCCAAGGGTAAGTTGGTGGACGATTCAATATGAATCGTCACAATAGGGGTAGGAGAAGTAGTAGGTGAAGTAGAACCAGAAGTAAGTGAAGAAATAAAGGCATCAACATTTGAAATGGTGATGAATGGCAGAATGGCGGCAACGGGCGGTAGTAGCAAGGTAGGCGGCGGTGACAATGGCAAGGTAGACAGTGGCGGTGAGCTAGGATTATATTCTAGGTGCATAGTGAAGCGGAAATAGGTAGTGTCTAGGATTAGGGTTTTTTATATTGTAGAGGCGGATCCAAACACAGCAACAACATTGACAATGACAAAGGAGAATTCCTCCTAATTCAGGGGAAACTTCTCTTCATTCTCCTTCTCCCCTTGAAGAGAATGGGTCATCAGAACCAAGAAATAGGCAATATCTTCATACGTCAAGGTAATAGGGATACGTCAATAAACATATCATTTTCACTCCTCATCCTCTTTTTGAAGAGAACAGGAGGAAATCACTTAAATTGCAAGGAGAACGCAAGCATAGATCACAAGAAAACCAAGGCTCTTATACCATGTCAAATTTCAAAGAGCCGGGCCAGCGGCCCACTACTAGCAATACCGATATTGTCCCCAACTTAACCACCTATAAAGCCCAGTAGGTGTGAGCGAGGTTTTATCACAAAAGACCTTGGTGATATTAGTAGTGGAATCGTTCATTATATATTGTATTTTATTGAGTCAAGTTTACTTGCAGCTTCTTCAATGAGCTCAAGAAGGAAGAAAAGGAAGAGTTAGATTTCATAGATGTTGTGACTCTCGTCTACATAATTTACAATGGAAAGCCATTTTGCAATGGGCACTGTGGAAGTTTTTGTTGGAATTTTACCGTTTTAATTTATTTAATTATTGTGGTTGTTTTATTTTATTTATAAATATTTAATTTTCAGGTTTTATTTCTATATTGAATGCTTTAATTTTCTAGTTTAATGTGGTGGAGGTTACATATTTTTGGATGCCTATAAAAGGCCACTCCTCCTTCACATTTGATTTATTAATACAATACCATACTACCACAACCACCACTACAACCTGATTCTCCCATCTTCTACCTTTCATACTTTCTCTACTTATATTATTATTCTTGGGCAATGGTTCTGTGACTTAGAGACATTGTGAATCCAAAGCCTTAAAATGTAAGTCTCTAGACTAAAATGCAGCCTACCCCTTAAACTAATCAGTTGACATTCAATTTACCTAAATGAGGGAAAGAAAAAAAATCCTCAGTGAAGATTATATTATATAAGAAGTAAACATACATAGCTAGCTAAAGCAATGCACCATAGAATTGTATCTAGCACCAATGGAGAACATATTGTTAGTGGTTAATTCACACTCTCAACACGCCCTCTTACGTGTGAGGTCATTTAAGACTAACACGTGACAACATATAGACCAAGTTTTGATAAATGGAAGCAAATACCATCCGTGGGAAACCAAGTTTTTCTAGTAATGTAAAAATCTTGGCATCTTCACTTTTGAAGATTATTTAGGGTAAAAAACTCATAGAGATTTAAATTTTCTTATTAGAGTGGTTCAGTCAAGGGGCAGGTATTTTAAACTTTAGGTCTGAGTTTGTTGCTAATTCCTTGGGGTGCATATGTTTCAGAGTGCAGGGAGGGGTTGACTAAGAAAGTCAACAAACAGGCATCGAATCGGACTTGACCGGTTTCAACCGGTTTGAATTTTGATTTCACACTGCACCAAATCGGACCAGACCAAATAGGACCAGTTGTGTATAATTTTTTTTTTATAACAAAATTATTTAAATCCAATGCTATATTTTTATTCTTATAACTAATATTTTTCCAAGTCCAACTTCAAAACATCTCTCTTTTTTAGGCTTAATATCTCTCTTTATCTGAAATTGGATCCTTTGTTAATTTTCAAGCCCAAAAAATAAAATTTTACTTGGAAATAGTATTTTTTAAATATTAAAATTTTTTTAATAAAAAATAATACTAATAATCCGGTTCAAAATCCAAAAAACTGGAAATCAGAACGGCGGTTTCAAAGAAAAAAATTCACTAGAATCAGACCGAACCAGATGAATTAAATAGTACCGGTTTCAATTCCAATTTGAGATGAGAACCGGACCGTACCCACCCTAGTACTAATCGTGAAATAAACAAGGGCATCATGCCATGACCACAGGCTAAAATATTCATAATTGAAAGCAAACATGAAAGAGGAATACAAATACAAGGTTTCAACAAGGAAATTTTAATATAATACAATAATTTCAATTGTGTAATAACTAGACCCAAAAGCTTGCAACCAACTTTGAACTATTTGACCACATCTTTGCTCTTCTTGATTTTCACAGAGCATTTCTTTCTTCTCCCTGTAAGTTCAGCTTCGCACATGCTCCCTCTATTGCAGAGCTTCGAGATACTTTCTCAATGTCAGGTTTTACCAGCAGCTACCATAACACAAATTCAGCAGTTTGCTTGTGAAAATTGCATTCCAATATGAACGTAGTAGTAAAATCGTACTACATTTTGAAAAGAAAAACACTCATTTCAAGCTAGTCAAGAGTGTCTTCACATGAACATATATTAAAAATGTCTCAAAATGCCATAAACATATATTAAACTGTTAACTTCCAAAAAACATATCTCTAAACAAGCCTTGAAGAAGAAATCTATCATTAACAAAATGGTCAAAATCAATCCCTTCATTAACTTCAAAATTTATGGATTCAAATACTTTTAGATTAAGCTTCTCACTTAGAGCTTGAAATATTATTATAAGATATTTGGAATTTGGAATGCAATAGAATTATCAATGATCTCAAAATAAGGAAATGTTGGCTTTAAAGCTTCTCACTCACAACTTAGAAGCACGAGCAAAAAGCAATAAAAATGGACAAAGAAAACATAGCTAAACAAGGGAGCCCATATTCTGTTGGCTTTTCTAGTTTAATATTCTCTTGGTGCTTCATTTTATAACTAATAAACACAAACCAAACCACCCATTTCGCTTTTAAAATGCACCCATTTTTAAAAAATTAAAAAATTAAAAGAAAGAAATTACCTTGCCATCATTGCATCGGTGGTGAGTCCCACAATTCTCCAATTACAAGGGAAGGTACATGTTGAATTTTATAGAAATCCTCTCCATCTTCCTCAATCCGATGGTGGAGTTCTTTACACATTCCTCTGATGGTTAATTCCCTGAGATTAGTAAGATATCTTAGCCCATCTGGAAGTGTAGTCAATCCGCTGCAATATTCGATGTGCAACCGACAGAGACGAGGCATGGTTCCTTCGTCTACCCTCCACTCTGTTATTTCTTCCATATCATCAACGTAAAGAACTTCAAGAGAAGGAAAGCCTCCTTTGGAGAAAACCAGTATCTTTGTATTCTCATGGAAAGTATTATATCCAAGGCGCAGAGTTGTTAGGTTTGGCAACTTCTCTAGTATTCCCATTTGGTCCTCCTTGAGACGACAATAAAACAATACTAACTTGGTGAGGTTTGGATAGTTGTGGAGCTCTTTTGGTAATTCTGCGATTGACCCTTCCAACCTCAATTTGTATATACTCCGACAGCTTGATACTATTTGCATAGCTTGCTCTTCACCGCTATTGTTGTCCACAAACACAATTAGAGACTGGATACGGTTCAGGGTGCTGCCTGTAGATTTTAAGATTTCCTCCAGATTTTGCAAAGAGCTTGACACTATTATTCTCAGTTTTCTAAGATTGATTAATCTACCAACATCTTTCAAATCACAATACTCACTTGAAAGGTTATATAAGGTCTGTATATGGCCAAGAGTAGACAGCTCCAGTTTACCCTTTACTCTATAATACGACCATGGTAAATATAAATGTCTTAATTGTTTCATCTTCATTATCACATTTGGGATAACCATGTCGCTATTGTAAACACGAAAATCAAGAGTTTGCAAGCATACTAAATTACCTAGGGATGACGGAAACGTTTTTATAACGCCACCCTTCACACTTAGAAACCTTAAGTGTACTATATTTCCAATTTCACTTGGCAACTCTACTTTTGTTGCCCAAAGATCTTCAACCTTCAGAACTCTAAGCACTTTGAAATCCTTCAACGGAGATAGTAATCCTTTTTCACTTTTTGGCATCCATCCATCTGGCAAAAAGTATAATAGAGACCTTACGTGCCCGTTTGTTTGATCTCTTGAAGAAACCAACATATCTGCCTTCTCATCCAAGTAAATTGCAAGTCTTCGAATTTTCCCCAATTGTGCTGCCTCGGCTGCCACAGAAGAAGTATTTTCTTGCAAAGAATTGTTGATTTGGAGAAAGCTTTCCTCTTTTGCCTTTAACAAACACATGTCTCGTACAAGATCATGGATTCGACAACCTTTAATTGTCCCAGTTGAACCACTTGTTTCCACTTGAACCAAACACCTTTCCACCAACTCACTTAAACAATCACGTGCTATATCCTCCATTGTTTCCCCCAAACCATGTCTTTGTTGTCTCAAGGAGATAAGACCTTCTGCCACCCATAACTTAGTCAATTCGCTCACCAAAAACTCAAACTCTTCAGGATAATGACCTAAATATAAAAAACATGGTTTTAAGTAATACGGTAGGTCATCATAACTCCATGCCAACACTTGCGATACACCTTCATATTCTTCTTCATGACCTATGCCTCTACTTATGTATTCATGAACATTCTCATACACTCTCTCCCATTCTCTAATAGTATTTTTTCTAGCTAGAACTCCGGCAAGCACAATAATGGCTAATGGCAAACCTTTACAATGTTGGAGCATCTTCATTCCTAATTCTCTCTTCTTTGTGAACATTCCCAAATCTGAAAAATAAGAAAGAAAAAATATCAAATACATACTTGTAGTATGAGCAATTGTCGTGCATATCCTTTGCTCGAATGATTAAAAATTAAAATTGTGAAATTCCGAAATTTACTAATATCCTTTGTCTTATTATAAGTTTAGATTTTTTAATACATGCCAAGTGAAAAAGTTCAAAAATAAAATCTGGACCAACATAAAATATGTATGGGATTTCGTTGATTGAAGAGAATGTGGAGAAAATTTTGAATTGTCTAGCATTGTCCTCAGTATTATTTGCAATTGCATAAGATAAATTCCCATCTTGGTACCTAACAAATGTGTGACCAAGTAAGGCAGTTAATAAAATTGCTACATGTTCTCTTCTATTTTTTAGCACAAAATTGCTACATTGTTCGACAATATTAAAAAATTGTAAAATCCCAACAATTACCGGAAAAAAGAAAAAACACTACATAAGTTGTGTCACATGCAATGAATGGTTTCTATGTGGCTTGCTATATAACTAAACCTGGAATAGAAAAGAGTAAGGGTGAGAAAATACCGATATTAGCTGTTTCGGATATTGCTTTCTTCTCAAGTAGGTTCCAACTCTCATTCTCATTGAGTGGCTGGAGTTTGTGGAGAATAGCATTTCTATTTGGGAGCGTAGCTACTGCTTGATTGCGTGTAGTAAGCAATATTGTGCTCTCTGTTTCCACATTTGGAAATGCAGCCTTCAAAAGATTCCATGTCTCGATTCTCCATATGTCATCAAGGATCACCAAACATTTCATTTCTTGTAAAACACGGAAAAGCTTCGTTGCTATTTCATCATCTCTCATGTCCTTAACTTCTTGTCTTTGTTCCTTCGTAGCGGAAATGAGTTCAATTAAAATTCCCTCCCAAACATTTCTTACTTTATACCGTTGAGATACACAGAACCAAGCAAAACTTTGAAAATGCTGCCTTACTTTTTTGTCATGATAAACCTTTCTTGCAAGGGTGGTCTTCCCTAAACCGCCCATACCCCAAATAGATACAACTCGATGACGATTTTCATCTTTCACTAAATGCATAACCAATTCTTCAACGTTGGACTCTAACCCAACAACATCACGTTCAACAGCATGAGAATAACTTTGCCTTAACCTTTGATGCAATTGCGAGGAAGATTCACCGTCACTACTGTCTCTGTCCCTTATTATTTCCTCTATGTTATACTTCTGCAAACTTGACCTCAAATTAGAAATTTTGGTAGTGATATTCTCAATTTCTTTCCCAATCCTGTGAAGATCGGCCCCTTCCTTGAAGATGCAGGCAAATCTTTTGAGAACATTCTTCACACCTCTTTTCTTCTTGGAAACCACTTTCAAGCCATAAGTTTCAATAACATCTTCCAAATCATAAGCAGCATCTCTAATTTGGGCAACCCAAAGCTGGACAGTTGGATCTTCTCCTCGTCTTGCATCCAAATGTTTCAGGAATCCCTTCATCACTAGTAGCTCAGTTTGTGCACCCTCAACTTGATGGCTGACTCCAGACAAGAACTTGGCTTCCTGAGTGGTGAAGTCTCTGACATTTTGGAGCACAAATGAAACAACTGCCTCAGCCATGCTCTCTACTGCTTACTCTCTCTTTTGCTAAAACAAAAACAACAACTAAACCTTCATATTTAGTTTGCAGATTGATCGATGAAATCTTCTCTCAACTGTATTCGTCTATATGTATGAAATGTGGCCAATAAATAAACTAAACCAAACGATAAATAGTTGGCCAAAACCACATTGTCATTTTCGTATCTTTCTTTTCTTTTCCAGGAAGGAAAAGAAACTTGAATCAATCCAAGTTGTGTTCCATAGTTCTTTCTCATCCGAGAGAAATTCTTGGGTGGTAAGATCACTCAAATAAAATTATTCGGTGTTCTTTCCAGCAGCGTCACTTTGTTTGTGCTTTTTTCTTCAGGTTGCTTGTTTATCTTGTTTTTATTCTATCCTTTGCTTGGTTCACTAAAAAAAAAAAAAATTCTTCAGGTTCCATGTGCACAATTGCTTTTATATTCATAATGGAAAAGAAAATGTATTAGATTCCCAAATATAAGAAAACTTCTCTCCTTGACAACCATTTGACAACTTCTCTCTATAATTACTGCAACAATCTTGAAGTGGGACCTAAAAACACTGTTTAATGCTATCAACCATAAAGCAATATGAACCATTTGGAAAGGCAATTTTATTTTATTTTAAAAATTATGGGCTCCTATGGGTAATTCTAATGTGTACCATTATGTGAAGATATATAATATAAGAATCATTTCATGTGGTTTTTGTTAGGAGTTTCCAGTTAAGGACTTTGTGAAATATCCTTCACCAGCTGAAGCTGAAGTGAATCAATGCTCTTTCACCAGAGGAAGGATTATTATTGGGGTGGGCTGAAATTTTTACACTACAAAATTTACTCAAGAATTCCTTCTTTTCTGTTCTTTTCTTTTGGCTAACCCGAAGTATAATCCAAGTTAGCCAACCATTCACTACTACAAAAAGTGAAAAAGACGACCAGAAAAAGACGACGGCAAAACATAAAACCGTCGTTGTATTTAAATCGACAACGGTATAAAAAAAAAACTGTTGTGGATAAGTGCCTTACTGTTGAATATTTTTAAAAGACGACGCATACAAATAAAAAAGCGTCGTTTTTAAAAAAGGATTTCTTCAAAGTTAAAATCTGACCAAAAAACAACGACAGTAGGTATGAATCCACCGACGTAGAAAAATAAAGACGACAGTTCACGAAAAAACCTGCCGTGTTAACTCCTAACTAAACACGACCAACTGTTCTTAATCCGCGTCGTATAATATAACGGAATCCACGTCTTTATACTACGACGGTGCCTTCTCTGTAAATCGCGTCTTAATTTTTATTTCTTTTTAAGATTTAATTATTTTTTAATTTTGGTAGCCTACGAAAATTAAAATGAGATCCCAAGAGGTATGATAACTTACCTTTGAGATCTTTGGATCCTGATCATAATCGAACCACCAAAGTGAGAAAGACAATATTTTTAATACACAAAATCCAAAAAGAAACCAGAAACCAAAACTGACTCCTGCAAACTTTGAGAAAGACAATGTTTTGAAAGTTAATGATGTGTGCATTTTGGTGTCTTTGAGATACACCAAAACGCATACATCATTAACATCCAAATTATTGTCTTTGAGATGTGAGAGAGAGTGATGATGTATGTGTGTATGTGAGAGAGGAAGACGAGCCTCCAGAGAGACCAGAAGAACTTGGAACCCTAAATGAAAACTGAAACTGAAAGAAAGAGTCAAATTTATACAATAAATCTTTTAAACTTACGGCGGTGCTTATATACATACCGCCGTGTAATTTAAAAACCCACGTCGGTTATTCTTTAATGGAATCCACGTCGTATAATTTTATGGAATCCACGTCGTATAATGTAATGTAATAAACATCGGTGTTAAATTATATACCATGATGCGAGAGATTAATTTATCGACTTATTATTTTGGAGTATACTACGACGGTACCTACAACACTACTGTCGTGTTTATTTACCACATCCTAAGTTCAAATTACCGTTGTATTTTTTCAATTTATACGTCTGTCTTCTCTATAAACCGCCGTCTTATTTTTATAACTTTTTAAAATTAATTAATTTTTCTTTTATTTTGGTAATATCTTTCTTAACACAAAACAAAATTTAATTCTCAATCCTCAACAACATTTTCATCTTAAAAGGCAAATCTCTTCGTGTTAAATATTGATCAATATTTACACAATATATGTACACAAATTTGGCAAATACATAGTGGTTTCTTTTCTGCCTTCACCCTCAGCTTGTTCAACTGTTTCTTCCTCTCATATGCAAGCTGGGCCCTCTCCTTCCTCTTGTTCTCAAGCTCCTGACAGTCACAGATGAATATCTAATAATTTCAGAAAATCAAAATCAACAAAGTATGAAAAGCTCACTCCTCGATTCCTGGTTACATTGTAGTCCCCTTTTCCACAGTGATCAACTTGAAAACTCCTGTGTAGCAAGGGTGGAACCAGCCTTAGAACCTGTTGTGGGTTGTGCCTTTGGGGTGGGGAGAGTGGGGGCTGGGAAGAAGCTGGGAGTGGGCTTGAGGTTCAGAATGAATAGACTTTTCTCTTATTTGGGAGGAACCCACTACAGCCCCCACCTGAGTCCGTCTCGCGAGTGTTTAGGGCAAGTGTGGCTGCAAACCCATGCAGGTTCTAAGGCTGGTTCCACCCTTGCTACACAGGAGGATGTAGCAAACCCATGCTTGGTCTTGTGAGGAATCATTCTGCAAACTCATTTGCTTTCAGAAAGACAATTTCTTGTGAGAAATCATTCTGCAACCCTAATTGAAAACTGAGAGTTAAAAAACGCGTGAAAAAATCATATTTAAACAAATTACCGTAAATATCCACGTCGGTTCTAATATACATAGCGACGTCATATTGGAATAATCAACGTCAGTTTAGATAAACAAGCGCCGTCATAACTGCATCTGAAATCCCGCTCGTATTTAAAAGAGAACGCGTCGTTTTCAGAACCCCAAAGTAACCACGTCTGTTTATTAAAATACACAGTCGTTGATTTCCAAGTACAACGTCAGTTTAGATATAAAAAAAAGCGTCGTCATAACCACATCGGAATTCCAAAAGTCGCTCGGCAAGTGTGATAACACCGTCGTTATAACTAACTAATACGGCGGTTTTGTAATAACAACGTCGTTGTATTGAACTCTGGGAAAATATATAAACTTTTCGTCACCTGACCTAATATTCTACGGTTTTCTCTCACCGATAAAGTATCTTGTTTCCCTCTCATTTCCCAAAAGCAGCATCTAATCATCGTCTGAATCTTCGTCTTCATCTCCAAATCACCATTTTTGCCTTCGTCTTCTTCGGAAGGAAACTTTCTTTGCATGCCAAAGGTTTTTTCTGCCTCTCTTCCCTTTTTTTACATTTCATTTGAATGCCGTAGTTGTTGGAAACAAGATTCTGTCAAATTGAAGAAATCTTTCACTGGTTTTGATTAAATACATTAGTAGATACTCTCACGACGCCAAAAGATGACAGTTCTGTCTTGTTTTGGATGATAGAATGGACACACCACGACGGCCGTTAAATTCTAGCAAACTGCACGACAGTGGTTAAAAACCGTCATGGTGTGACAATTAATACGTCGGAAACAAGATAAAACCGTCGTCGTTTTGGAGAAGAACAATCGTTTTGTAAATTTTAAACCGACGTAGTATATACACATTTACGTCATGAAAAATATAAAACCGTCGTCTTATTTCCATTCATGGTCTAAGAGACGTTTAATAGGACGTCACTTTTTTATTGTTACCGTCGTTGTGTGGTATTATTACATCGTTTCTTTTTGATAACCAACGTTGTTTACCTTGCAGATTTATTAAAAATGGTTTCGAAATCTCAAAACAAGGAAGCTGAAGCATCAAAGGCCAAATCAGGCTCAAAGGCACAAGGGGATGAAGCCAAATCAGTTTCAAAGGCTCAAGTGGAAGGAGAAAAATCAACTCAAGGCAAACACTCAAAGAGGATGAGATTTTCCTCAGCCTCCGAGAAAGACTGAGAGCACAGCCACATTTGTTGAGGAGCCAAAATCTGGCCGCGGTATCAGCACAATGAGCCGTATTGTGAAGAGGAAAATTGAGAATGTTAAGCCTGTGATTAAGTTCAATAAAAAGGGCAAACCACGTGGCAAGGCTGCTGTTGAGATGCAGTCTTTCATTGGTGTTTTGGCACGCACCAGAGTCCCTCTTGTGGACAAGAAATGGAGTCAAATACCCAAGGACGTGAAGGAGCAGATTTGGGAAGCGTTCAAATGTCCTATGTTATTGGGGATAGGTACAAAGCCATGGTCTTGTCGTCTGCCGCCAAAAAATGGAAGGATTTCAAGTATAACGTAGCTAGGCAGTATATCCTTCCATTCGCACATGACAAGGATAAGTTAAAAGAAACCCCTGCGCTTTATAAGTTCATAGAGAAATCGCAATGGGATGCCTTCGTAGCTTCAGGGTTAACCCCAGATTTTGAGGCTAAGCATGCTGAGCAGAAAGAGAGGAGGGAGAAATTGGAGTACAACCATAGGTTGTCTAGAAAAGGGTATGTTGGTTTGGAGGACCAATTGGTAGAAACCATGCCCGATATTGAAGAAATTGATCGAGCTGTTCTATGGAAGAAGGCAAGAGAAGATAAAACAGGAAACATCCATGATCCAAAGGTTGCAGAGAAGGAAAAACTAATCGTAAGTCTCACTAACTCTGTTCTAAATTTGAAAAAAAGAGTGTTTTATTTTGTTATAGACGTCGTTTATCTTTAAATAAGCAATGTTATAAAATGAACACCACGACGGGCTTAATTTACCGACGTTTAAAAATTAATAGGACGTCGGTTTTTGAATAAAGTAGACGTCTAGATAGAATTAATACGACGGATTAAATTCCTCTATGAACAGCATTTTTGTTTTAAGTTTACTCACGCACACACTCTCCCTCTCTTTGTCTATTTCACTAAAATTTGTGGTGCACAATTTCTGGAAAAGAATGCATATTTCAATCGAGTTTTTTCACTTCTTCATTAACATTTACGACGATTTTAATCATATCTAGACGTTAGAATGCTTATACAACGAAGGTAATTGTGTGCAGCTGTATGAAATTGGACATCTACGTCGTTTTTTTCAATAGTTCGTCGTCTTACTTTGAATACTACGACGGTCTTTGATTTATGTTTTAATCTATTTTATTTTGAATATACGACGTATTTTTATACACCGACGTTGTAAAATATAAACAACGACGGTAGTTAAATACAGACGTTTTAAATTAATACTACATCAGGAATTTAAGAAAACCGTCATTGTTTTTAATTTACAACGTCGGTATATTTATCTATTTTACACCCTGCTCATTTTCTAACAATCTCTCTTTCTCTCTTTTAGGATGATTTGCAAAAGCAAGTCTCCGAAGGCACTCTGACTCTCCGGGACCAATGATGTCTTGACTTTTGCTTTGGGAACCCCCGAGCATGGTGGGAGAGTCAGATGAGCTGGTGCTGGAGTTATCCCAACTCAGTTCTTCAATTTGCCGAAACAGCAGAGAGTGAAATTTGGTGACAAATTGAAGGAAAGTGTGAGGGAGGCAGTCAGAGAAGAGACCTTTAGGATTGAGGCAAAGTCAAGGGAAACTATAATGGAAGGTTGAGAGCAGAAAGGGAGGCTATGTTGGCATATTTCCGTCAACTAGTTCCTAATTTTGATCCCAGCAAGATGCTCAAAACCCCAATTTCTCCAATTACTCCAATTACTTTACCCCTTCAAGATCAAAGCCCAAAAAATCCAATGTCTGATAAGGCAAGCTGCTGGGGCCACTGGTATCAGAACCCTAGCTTTGGGATTAGAAGATCCAAAACCTGAAGCTGATACCTGCTGGAAAACAGCAAGAGGACATGGTAAAATTTCTGCTATTTTCTATTTCTGCCTTTTAAATTTAAATAGACGTCACTCCTTTTAATATCCGACGTTAAAATTTAAAATAACGACGGTATATACGTATGTTTCTTCCAGGACGCGTCGTGTTTAGTTAAATACCACGACGCTTTTACTTGATTTGCAAATTATTAGACATTAAAAATAACGACTGTGTTTTCTGCCGTCGTCTAACTCTTTTATAAACCGTCGTCTATTTCATGATTTCATTAACTGTATTTATATTATACGACCTTTCTATAGTATAGTGACGTTATAATTTCAACACAACGACGGTTATGTATTTACCGACGTGTATAACCTTTCCTCCTGCGTAGTATTTACTAGAAACCGTCGTTTATATTATATACCACGTCTATTTTTTGGGTTTAGTTAGAGTCGTTTATTTTAGTTCACACACAAACTAACTTATATTTCTTTATTTATTTTTCGTGTAACAGGATCTCTCAAAGCTAGACATGCCATCTCCTCTCTTAGCCTTATGCCAACATGTCCAGACCAAGTTGTTGCCTACTAAGGAGGCTGTGACAGTTCACATACCCAAGGAAGTGTTTGGCTTTGAGCATGATACCTTCCTCTTACCTGAAGATATTTTGCAGTTCCATGGTTGAGATTGGAACCACAGTGATATCAGTATACATGAGGTAATTCTCCCTAATCCCATTTTGTTTTACATTTTCCTTTCTTTTAAATTAAAATCTCATTTAATTGACTTTCATATATTTAGGTTCCTATTTGACTATTTAAAAATGGCAAATATGGTAAACCTTGTTAGCCTGGTGGACCCTGGGCTAGTTAGCTCTGGAGCTTGGATCAATATTAGACCGAATAAAACACTTGTCAAACCGCCTGAATACAGGCAGATGGGAATCAATTTTTCTTGGTCCCTTATAATCCAGGGTTAGTACCATTTAAATTATTTTCCTGAGCTTCTAATATTTTTCTTTGTAGTACCATTTAACCTATATGAATCATTATGTGCAGGGGTCATTGGGTGATGGTAATTGTGAGACCAGCAACGAGACCTGCCTATTACATGAATTCACTGCCAAAACGCATGGTTGATGACGACATGAAAAATATAGTGAATACGTAAGTTGATTTCTTCTGAATTAAGATTTTTCCTATAAAGTATTTAAATAAACGACGGTTTTAATAATACCGACGTTATAATTAAAATATAACGACGGTAAGTTATTATCGACGTGTTAATTTAACTACCACGTCAGTATTTTCTTAAAACGTCGTTTTAATTTAACTACCACGTCGTTTGGGTTTTATTTAAGAACGTTTTAATTTTACTGCTCAATTTTTTGTTATACGACGTTTTACTCTTACCGACGTTATAATGTTACACAACAACGGTAAATTTTTACCGCCATTTTAAACAAAATATCACGTTTGTTTTTTTAAAAACTCCGTCGTTTTGACTGATTTACCACGACGGTTACTATTTGTATTTAAATATTTTGTTTTGTCATTAACACCCTTGGCCTTTTCTTGTAACAGGTCAATTAAAATGTTTAACATTCATATAAATAAAAATTCACGTAAACAGCAGGCCATTTGGAAAAATCTACACGGCACTCCTGAATAACCAACAAGTGTAGAGTGTGGCTATTACGTGATGCGATTCATGAGAGATATAATTCATGATCCATACCTAAATTTCGAGAAGAAGGTAAAACGCAACATTTTAGATATACTTTTGTTTAAAACCGTCATTTGTATCTTTATAACACGTCGGTTTTTTGGTTTATTTTGCAGTTTGAGAAGAAAAAGAAAAAGTTCAGTATAAACAAGAGAATATTGACGAAGTTAGGCATGAATGGGCAGAATTCGTGAACAACTTATTACCGAAGGATAATTGATGTAGATAAATATTTATGAACAATGTTTAGGTTTATTTTAGTTTATTTAAAATGTACATAAATATTTTGTTGTAATCAAGCGAACAAACATCAAAAAAATTAAATTTTGTTTTAAAACTTGTTTAGTTCCCAAAAACCGACGTCTCATTCTTAATTTACACGTCTCATACGTGTACACAATGGTCGTCTTGCAGTAACTGGAAATATAACATCGACGGCAATTCTTAAAAACGACATGTAATAGTCATAACAACGACGGTTTATAATTAATTCATCCTGTGTAAATGAATTTTGTACTTATATACTACGTCGGTTCGTATAACCTTATCGACGTCTTAATAATATACAAAGGCGGATACTATTAAATATCCACCTTTCTATATGTAAACAACGTCGGTTATATCCACTAAAATAATGTTTAATAGTCATAACAACGACGGTTTATAATTAATTCATCATGTATAAATGAATTTTGTAGTCATATACTACGTCGGTTAGTATAACCTTATCGACGTCGTAATAATATACGAAGGCGGATATTATTAAATATCCGCCTTTGTACAATTAAACAACGTCTGTTATAAAAAGACGTCGTTTTATATTAGTTTCGACGTTAGTTTGTGATGTTTAACGTCGTTGTAAATGGATACAACGTTGGATAGGTCATTTTTCATTTAATTTTTAATGAATTTTATATTTTATTTAATTCCATATTAAATTCAAAACTAAATCCAAAAATTAAACTGAAAGCTACCAAGCATTGGAATATTGTCTCTATCCTAAAGCTTTAAAAAAATATAATTTTGGATATATTTTTTTATTGTATTTAATTACTAATATTAAGAATATATTCAAAACAAAATCCGAAAAATATACCGGCAAATTCTATGCACTGATTGAGACAATATCTTGCCCGTTAAGGCCTGAAAAATGTAATTTTAGTTTTCAAAGTTCGAATGATAACAAAATTCAAACAAATTTAGAGACAAAGCATGGTACTCCTTATACTTTATATAACATAACCCTAAAGTTTATGTGATCCATTGGTGCATATTAATTCAAAATTATGAAATCCATATTTTAGCCTACTATTGTAGAAGGCATTGTTGTAAGGAGTCCATAGCAATTTTCGGTTCATTTTTCTCATACTTGTGTATTTTTTAAAATTTATTGTAAAATTTAGAGTTTATGGTTTAGGGTTTAGGGTTTTTTGAAACGACGTCGGTTTTCTCCCGCTGTTTTTGGTCAACTACATAAACGAAGACTAATTGTATTCGGTTTATGACGTCGATTATTGAATAGCGACGTCCTTTATTTTTACAACGTCGGTCTTTTATAGACACGCCGTTGTAAGTAAGAATTAGACGTCCATGTAAGTGTTGACCGTCGTCGTTGAAAAACGCGGTACTTTAAAAATTTTGACCGCGACCTAAAATTTTCAGAATTTCCCTTCAACCCTTAAATAGTTCATTCTCTCTCTTCAACATAAATTTGTCTGAAAGTTTTCGTTCTCCCAGCTCTCTCTCAATATCCATGTAAGTACGTAGATTCTCTAGTCCCTTTAACCCTAATTCTCTCAGCTCTCTCTCAAGCTTTTGTTATATTCTCTCAGCTCTCTCTCAAAGCATTGGGTACGTAGATTCTCCAAGATCTCTCTCAAAGCATTGGGTACGTAGATTCTCCAAGCTCTCTCTCAAGCAGTTGTTATATTCTCGCAGCTCTCTCTCAATATCCATGTAAGTACAACCCTAATCTCTTCTTAAATCCATAAATGTTTTCGTTGGTAGCTATATTATGGTTCTTTTATGTTTTGGTGTTTGCATTCTTGTAATAATTGCTCTCTGTTTGGGTTCTTTTATGTTTGTTTGGCCATGGGTTCTTGGAAAAGGAATGGGGATGGGAGATTTAAGCTGTTTTTTTTTTTTAACTACGACGACGGTTGAATGATCAAACCGTCGTCCAAATGTTTATTATACGTCGGTTGTTAATTTACTCCCGTCGTCTGAAGTTTTAAGCCGCAACTGGTAGCCTAAAGACGACTGTTTCTCCATTAAACGTCGTCTTTAGGCTACCAGAACATCGTTCAAATTTCTGGGTTTGGGTGTCTTAATGACGACGGTGACTATAGATGCCGTCGTCTGAATGAATATTAAACGACGATTATTTTTTTCAAACCGTCGTCTTGTCTATGTTTTATATTTAATTTTCATTTTGTTCTCTGCTATTTGAATGAGGTAGTGTTTCATTGCCGGTCTTTCCACTTTAATACATATATATTTATATGAATTTTATAGAGTGTGAGATGGATAAGTCATGGATGCATGCGGATAGAAGATCGAAGGCATATGGTGATGATGTGCTAGGTGATATTAGAATTGAGTGTGAGCCATTTTCTAGAAGGATACCAAATGTTGACACATTTGATGACCTAGTGGGTGAGTTTGGGAGTGAGAATATTAGAGATGGGTGTGAAGATATATGGATTGATTGATTGTTGTAATGTATGACATTAGTTATGCAGTTAATTGTATGACATTAATTCATAGCTCTGTATATCATTTTAATTCCAATCACATTTTCATTCTGCAGGTTTTGGGCACGACAAATCAAAAATTAAAAATAATCGGTTAAAGCTGAAAATACGACGGTCAAGTTACAAAAATTGCAAAAAGAGACGTCTACAAAACAACCAACGTCGGGTTTTCACAACCGACGTGGAATGACAACGCAAAAATGAAATAAAAACCGCCATTTGAAAAGGAAAACATGTCGGTTAATTAAAATTCATTTCAAAACGGTTAATAAATATTTAAAACAACGACGGTAAATAAAATAATCAACGACGAACAATAATGTATAACACGACGGCAGAGTTCAAACCGACGAATGTAGGGATATAATCAATTGATGATTAACGTCGTAAAAACGTTGTTGCACGTCAGTTATAATTAAACAATTGACGTCTCGGAGAATACACACGTCAAAAAAGGTTATAAAAGATACTTAACAAAGACTAGCCACATCATGGAATAAATAAATAACCGACGTAGTAAGGAAATAACAACGTCGAATAATTGAATTCTTGGGACATAGCAAAGTATAACCACGACCTACATTTTATAATAACCGACGTCAAATGCATAACTCAAGGCGTTTCGTTACTTATTAACGACGGTTAAGCTAAAAGCAATGACGTCTCAGAGATTACACACGTCTAAGTGATTCACAAAAGAGACTTTTAAAATGCCAACCACGTCAAAGTCTACAACCACCGACGTTGTAAAGCACTAACAACGTCCTAAAATGTGACTCCTAGGTCGTAATAAATGGATTAAACATGACAGGTATTTTAATTAACCGACGTGTAATGTTAAATCCCCGTCGTTTTTTTGTGTGTTCAAGCCGTCAAAATAATTTTCAACGTCCGTGGTGACCTAAAGGGTCGTGGTTATTTTTGTTTTTACGTTAGTTAAAGTAAATATATGCCATGTTATATGTTTTAGACATCAGTTTTTTTATTTAGTGAACGTAGTATTTATTAACCACGACGGTTTCTAAGTTTTACACGTCGGTTTTGTTTGATTTAGAGACGTTGATAAATATATTTACGTCGGTTTTGTAGTTGTTTTTGACATTTAACATTATTTAAACGTCTGTGTTTTACTAAAGCCGTCGTCTATTATAGTCGAAAGTTCTCTTTTTATGCTTTTATGTATCAAATCGACGTCGATTTTAGTTTCTTTATGACGTGTAATATTTTAACTACGTCGTTTTTTTGTGTTCAAGCTATCAAAATAATTTTCAACATCCGTGGTGACCTAAAGGGTCGTGGTTATTATTGTTTTTACGTCAGTGAAAGTAAATATATGTCATGTTATATGTTTTAGACGTCAGTTTTTTTATTTATTGAACGTAATATTTATTAACCATGACGGTTTCTAAGTTTTACACGTCGGTTTTGTTTGATTTAGAGACGTTGATAAATATATTTACGTCGGTTTTGTAGTTGTTTTTTACATTTAACATTATTTAAACGTCTGTATTTTACTAAAACCGTCGTCTATTATAGTCGAAAGGTCTCTCTTTATGCTTTTATATATGAAATCTACGTCGGTTTTAGTTTTTTTAATGACGTGTAATATATTAACCACGTCGGTTATTTACCGTCGTTATTTCATGTGTTAATAGACAGCGGTCGATTTCTCGTCGGTTGTAAACCATGATACACGACGGTGGATTCCCGTCGTCTATTTCGTTTTTTGTAGTAGTGATTGTGAAATGTCTGTGTGATTAATGTTTTTTTATCTTGCCAAAAAATGCTAGCCATGCCAAATTTACATATATACTATCTCTCTAATAGAGATGGGCACCATTGTATTAGTAGGCTCCACTATTAGAGAGGTAGTACCGTATACACAATGTGGAATATCTTGCTAGGCCTAATTAGGTGGAATGTATTTGAGCATAACTTTATGTTCAATTTGTCTTTATATATAACCGTTTCGACAAATTGAAAACCGTTTCGACATCCAATTGTATCCTACAAAATCAATGAACACAGTGCTTCAAGAAAGTACTAAAATTTCAATAACACAATTGAGTGGTCAAAACGATATCAGATTCAGGTGATTTTTTATAGAGATGATCTTTAAATGATTATCTAAAACATAGACGATTTGGATTAGTGAAATACAATGTGGAGTGAGCCATACAAAGGTGTCCCTCAAATTACTAATTTGAGGGATACCTCAATGGAAGCTCTCTCTCTCTCTCTCTCTCTCTCTCTCTCTCTCTCTCTCTCTCTCTCTCTCTCTCTCTCTCTCTCTCTCTATATATATATATATATATATATATATATGTGTGTGTGTGTGTGTGTTTTTAACTACAAGAGGCGTGAAGAGGAATTTGGAATAGAGGACGTTTAGGAAGAATATGACCACATGCAGATCCATGTTTTGGGTTGGAGTGGGCTTCAAAAAGTGCTGATTTTATGGACACTATGCCAAATTTTACTTTACACCACACCATATAGGCATCGACAAACCTAAAAACCGATGTTGTTAGTATATTAGGCATCAATTTTATAAATAATAAGACTAAAAGTGTATAAGACATGAGCAAAAATTTCAGGCTTTGCCTACCGATGTCGCTCGATGCTACTTTAGCATCTATGGTTAAATATACCGATTCGTAAAATGGTGGCTCAACTTCTCTTAACATCACTAGCTTCCAAATGTATGTACTACTTTTTTTTTAATTATTATTTTTTAAGCTCGACAGAACTAAGAGAAATTTATTAAAAAGAAGAATTAAACGGCGGGGGGATAACTGACCAAACCTCGCAACAAAGCCAACCCCAAGGATGGGATCAAACTAAACACAAAATCAACGAAAGTGAAACATGGGAAAACCCAATAAATCTTTAGCATAAGCGGTAGCAGCCTACGAAGGTAAGGAGTCCGACCACTAATAGGCACGGTTATCAGCACCAAAATTTGCTAACATAATTGCCACACAATTACCTTCTCGATAAATATGAGTGCTAACAAAATTCATCTGCTTAGTAAGCCATAAACAGTTCTTCTACTTCGTATGCAAAAACCGAGGAATGGAATAAGAGGTAGAGGAGAAAAAAAATGAACTACCAAAGAAGAGTCTGTTTCGAGCCAAAGATGCTTCCAATCTCTTACCCAAGCAACTCTCGCAGCCTCAAGAAAAGCAAGAACTTCAGCTGCAATTGAGCTAGGCCAGTCTTGATTAGAAGCGAAAGCACCAAGAACCTTGTCGTCACTATTTTGGAAAACACCCCCAAAACACAAGCTTGAAGCTTTACAAGAACCATCAAAATTGATTTTAACCCAACTAGTAGAGGGAGGAGACCACGTCACACAAATAAACTTGGGAGCTGATGGAGTGAGAGACAAAAAACCCAAAAGTTGGAATATCAGGAGAGAGGAAGGAGAATGTCCAGAAATGAAGCAAGCAGTCGGAGATTCCTTAAAGCAAGAAAGGAACCATCGCTGGGCATAATCCAGGCAAACAACCAAGTAATCAAATCTAATCTAATTTCTTATATGCCAAATACCCCACACCAAATTGCATGGTAGAGTTTACGGGAAGAGGGCGAAAACTACCCCACAAAAGGACCAACAAAAAGATTATCCATCAAGTCTAAAGTGCATGGAGACTTGTTAAAAAGCCGAAGCAGCCATTTCCACAAGTCCATGACAAATGGACAAATAAGAAAAAGGTGGTTAACAGTTTCACCATAGCGAGAACAAAAAGAACAACAAGAAGCTAAGGACACACCACGCTTTTAAAGAAATTCATCCATAAGAAGCCGACTCTGTAAAGCTTTCCAAACAACTAGGCTTTTCCTAGGTTGAATAGCTTTATCCCAAATTACCTTACTCCAAGGCACGGAGACATTATGAGAAGAAAGCCACAAATATGCTTCTTTTGCTGATAAAATACCAGACATAGCACCACACTACTACAAAAATTGCAATAGACAACAGTAATCCACCGTCGTGTATCCGGTTTTTCAACCGTCGTGAAATCGATCGACATATTTTGATGCATAAAATCACGACGGTAAATTCTCATCGTCTATTATCTCTAAAGACAACGCTTTCACTCAAAACCGTCATCTATTAGATGTAAAGACGACGGTTTTTTTGAAAGAACTGTTGTCTATTAGATGTAAAGACGACCTGTTTTTGAAAGAACTGTCGTTGTTTTTGTTTGGGCCAAAAAGAAATCAAGAGGTGTCAGCCCATTTTCGCAAGGAAAGGCCCACAAAAATGAAGAAGCAAAAGATTGGGCTCCAAAAATATCAAACTCAATCCACATCAAAAGCCCACATTTTTAGAAAAAAGGAGAGTTGTAAAAATGCCAAAATTAATGGCAGTTACAAGACAAAATTGGGCCAAATCCCTATAAACAACTTTACCATTTCCTTCAAAAGCCCAGGAACAAGGCAACAGATTTTTCTCAAAAGGAACCCACGTGACTACCTAACCATGAAGAGTCAACAATTTCAACTAAAGTCACATAGAGATGCAATAGGGAGTTAATGAAGACATTTTTGCAGAAGGATTTCTCCAGTCTTTTACAGGTAAAGTAGGATCAAAATCCTTTTCTATATACAAAAAAATGCGGCATGCATCATTTCCAAGAGATAGGCAGACTATATTTTCTAAAAAGATAAGTAGAGCACAAAGAGTTGTTCGTCTGGAAGATCAACTAACCATCATAGCAGCCTTAAAAAGAGGGATTAGTTTTTTCTAAAAATAGAGATAGCAGAGAAGTGATGGTTTTAACTCGGCGGTTTTTACTTACCAGGAAAGATAATTTCCCTTTTCTTTTTACTTAAAAAATGAAAAAAAATCTTGTTTTGCCGCCCATTAAAAAATCCCACTCTCCAGCATTTTTCTTTTCATATAAATATAGGAGAAGGTGAACAGAGCAAGGATAATCAATCAAACAACCAAAAATCAGTCAAAAGATAAAAGTTCAAAATGATCACTTGATCTCAGAAAACCATAAACCAAATTGAAGCAACCAAAAGCTAATTAAGCCACAAAAAAGAAGCCAGCTGCAAATTGAAACTTCCAGTTTTTAGACTTAGAAAAAGTCATTCAAAACGAGATTTTTCTCGTCACAAATTTGGTTCAGCAAAAGCCAAACCAAGCAGAGTCTAGGCTTTTACAAATACGAAAACCTCAACAAATTTATGAAGAGCCCTGACTAAGCAGAACAGGTACCACAATGCAGTTCCAGCTTAGTAATCCTCAAGTCTAGCCACTTCTGCCCCTTTCAGACTGAAGAGGCCTCAGTTCTGCCCATTCAAAAAGCCTTCCAGGGCTTGAAATAGATTAAAGCTTTGCCAAACTCAAGCTTTGGTATCAATTCATAGCTGAAGCTTAGCAGTTGAAGTTGTTGACAGGTCCAGTCAGGCACAGACATATCCAATCCATCCGGATTAGAAGTATCGACCCGGGCAGAAATGGAGATCCAGCCTTCTTTTTGTCTTTCTAGAGTCAATTTTCCCTTTTAAGCTTTGTAAAGGAGAGTTCTCCTAAAAACGGGATCGTTTTCTTATCATTTATTCTGGCAGAACTACCAATTTTGTACTATGAAAGATTATGAAGTCATCACCAATCTGAGCAAGAAAAGAACTTACTTAGGAGATATTCCTCACCCAAATTCAGAATCGTCGTTTTAGACGTCAGGAACTTGGGGCGCAAGTTATCCTTTTAAGAAGTCTGCTAGGATTTTTTATTGCTAGCAATGGCACGCTCGCACACTAAAGAAAGTTGACTTGTTGACCAGTTAATGGTTTTCAAGGCAATGGGGAACTTTACCCTACCATCACAGGAGAGAAATCAAAACGGGTGAATAGTTTTGTTATATAGACGACGACGGTTTTAATTGTAGGCAAAATACGACAGTTTTTATTTAAAACTGTCTTTGATTGACGGTTTTTTGTTAAAAAATGTATGTAAAGACGACGGTTTTTACAATAAAACCATCATTGATTACATTTTAGTTCAGTCGTCTAATAAATTCCTAGGTTGTTATCTTTTAGTTTTTTTGTTTCCTATGATTCTATACAACTATTTTTACTAGAAAACTAACCATAATGCTTTATTAATGAATATATACACTCTAAAATTGTTTCTTTCATAAAACTTGAAGTTTCAATAGTTATTACATAGTTAACCAATCTTTATTCCTACCACATACATACTTCCTACCACATCGATAACATTAACCTAAATAATGAAGCTACATGTGATTGCTCACAAATTCTACCAATTCGATATGAACATCAATTTGTTCTTGAGTGTGTGAGTTTGCTTTGTCTTCTTGCACATTTTCCATGTTGTATTCCCCTCCCCTATAGCAGTATCAGCAACAAAATGTCTCTTCTTGGCTTGTAAAATTAACATCAATCTTTACAAATGAAGCTTGAGACAGAGTGGTTTAAAGAACTGTTTGTTTAAGCACCTGCCACATCAGATACAAACTTAATAATACTATTTTAGTTATTCACTGATTTTATGTTTCAATAAACATGGCCATGAGGAAAATATACATACCTGAAGGGTGCAAACAGGATCCGTAGCTGACAAGATGACACCAAGTGCTCCATGTAGAGAAGTGAAATAAAAAATATGAGCATAAAAGGGCAAAAATAAGAAGGAATAAATGTTTCAAATACAACACAAATATAAACTTAAACCACCAAAACGTGAACACTATCAACTTGAAAATGTTGTTGGTTATAGTATACCACAACAACCTACAACTTTGGGAATTACCTGGAAGTAGAGGACAAGGTCTCCAACCTTCAAATTTTGACAAAATCAACCTAAACATAAAAGGACCACCAAGAAATCCAATGACAAAGTCACCTTTGTAAGTGTACTAACCATGCCCCATTTTTTGATCACCTTGCCTCAAATTCCAACTCTGATATGTTTCCTGGTCTTTTCTTCTACTTTCAAATGCACAATAGTAAAATAATAAAATGATATGTGAATGATATTATGTGAAACAGAAACAGTTCAAACTTGAAATAACTTATTAGATATGACATTCAGTGGCTGGTGGGTAATAGAATGACAAATTTATAAACTAGTGTATATAATACAGTTCTAAACTTCAACTAGCTCGTTCGATTTGTGGTTCACTATTTTTCTATTTTGGCTATAATAAATGAGCTCACCATACAATAACCAGATTTAACCAGTTTCCCAAAAGCCTTACAAGCTTGCATATTACTACAGCCTAGACATAAAAGCAACAAGAGGTTATGAGAAGCACCTTTAGGTACTTCAGAACTTCCGAGTGCCTTATTTGAAGGGCGAATTCCCTATTGCTCAGAGATATTTTGGATACGTTTGGCAACTCTTGCACTCTATTCTGCAACCAACTTTGCACCTAAGACAATTGCAACAGAGTAGGGCTCTAAAAATGATTAATCAAGGACACCTTATGGTAACAATAGTAATAAGAATATCATGGTATTATACTGCAATAAAAGCAAAGGAAGAGAGAGTGAATGAAATGTGCAACCTCAGTCCATTTCACAATCGGCTTCCCAGGATTACTGGCGGAGTGAACTGCATAAGCATAAGAAGCCAAAGCAAGACTTAGAGTAGGGACAAAAATTTCTCCAAAGAAGAATCAGTACAATATGAAATTCTAACCATGAAATGAAACTCACTTAAAACATTTTGCAATATTTTGACAAAATTGTCGCTTCAACACTTGTTCTCCTAATTCCCTTAGCAATCTCTCCATTTTTTGAGTCTATTCATAATGGTGGTGGAAAAAACCAAATAAAAGCAAAGCGCAATTAATTTCAACAGATAATCTCTCCATAACAGACATTATTATTTACAAAACCAATAAAGACCAAGAAGAAAAAAATTGAGAAAAACTTGAAAAAGCCAGTCAATCCAACTTTGCAAACCGACCTTGTATGCTCAATTGTTTCATAAAGTTGTTATATGTCTTCCTCCTCATCTCCTAGAACCAAATCAAAAAATCTAAAAAGAAACCAGAAATAAAAAAAAATATGTAATCGAACCAGACAAATCAAGAGAGACAAAATCTGAAATCAGGGAGACAAAGAACATACCAGAAACGCAAAGAGACTAATCTCGAATTCACTAGCAAGATATATAAGGGTATTGAGAGATTAGGTGACTTTCAATCAAACCTTTCGAAAGGTAGGAGGCTAGGCTTTCGATCTTCATAATTATCAGGAGATTAGGACATTTATAGGGCTTGGACCTTCAAAGGAGTGCGAGGGCCAAGGGCTTGAAGTCGTGACGGCCAGCCATGGGACTGAAGTGGTCTGCGCAACAGATTTCGACGAGTCTTTCTAGATCGCAACTACGAAATTGGAGAGCTAACCGAACCAAGCCGCTGAGGTTGATGAGAGAGTTGAACGCCTGAGATGGAGATCATCGTTAAAGAGCGTGGAGATCGAGATCTTCACCATCCAACCAGCTTTGATTCTCAGATACATAACCTCCCTCTCCATCTTGTGGATCTACGAAGACCTCAATCTCTCAACTCCTTCATTGATATTGATTTTCTGATGATTTTGTACAGAGTTTCATTAGGGTGTTTCAGGGAGCTGAGGAGGGTTTCAAGGAGGGAGAGATAAGGTTTTCAGAGACGGGGAAAATCTGAAAATTTGTCAAGCGCGAATTCACTTAAGTGGCCTTTTTTTAGCGTGTTTTAAAAGACGATGTTTGTCTAGACGATGCTTGTTAGTGACAAGTGTCGTCTTTTTAGCGTGTTTTAAAAGACGACGCTTGTTAGTGACAAGCGTCGTCTTTTAGAAATCAATCTAACGCTAGTAGTGTATAAGATGATATATCATGATGGTTTTAAAAACACCGTCGTCTTTTAAAACATAGCGACGGTTTTAAGATACACCGTCATCTATTTTGTGTCGTGGTTTAACTATTTTGTAGTAGTGCCAGTCCAAATAAGTTGATCTGCACACAATTCAATAGGCAAATCAATAGCCTCAATAGAAGCTGCCAAATGTGGAAAAGCCCTTACAAAATTCACAGGCAAATCCCAACTACAATTATTAATAAAGTCAACAACTTTAGCATGCAAAGAGAAAGCAACTGAGGGAGGAATGCCTCACAAATGCATCAAAGAATCACCCATCCAATTATCAGTCCAAAAATCAATTTGAGAACCATTGCCAATTACCCATTGAGAATTCTCCAGGATTTGAGGCAACGGCTTCTTAAGGCCCAACCAAATAGAGGATTTTCAGTAAATTTGAGGAGTAAAAGAACCTTTTGCAAGGAAAAGAGCTCTAATAAAAACAGCTGCCAAAGAAGTAGAAGAAACCAAATCCCAGCAACATTTCAGTAGAATAGATTTACTCAAGACAAAAGGATCCTTAATACCCAAATCACCATGATCTTTAGGAAGACAGCAAGAGGGCCATGCCATAAGAGGAGCACCACGAGAATTTGGGTCTCAACACCAAAAGAAATTCCGAATGCAACTCTAAACTTTAGTCAAAAGGGAGGAGGGCCATTCATAAACTTGGAAGCCATAAATCAAAAGACTTTGGATTACCGACGTAATTAATTGCAATTGCCTTGCTTGAGAAAGAAGATAACCCTTCCAAGTAGAAAGTTTACAACAAACCTGAACCGCAATAGCTTGAAAAAATTGTTTCTTTGGTCAACCTTGGAAAATGGGAACACCCAAGTAAGTGAACAGAAAAGAACCAACACTAATTCCAAGAGTATGAAGAATGCTTGCTTACGGAAGACGCGCGTAACGACCCAAGAAGGCTAAAGATTTTGATTCATTAATAAACTAACCTGAGTTTAATCCATACTCAACCACAAACCGCATCAAAACCTGAAGGTTCTTTGTAGTGCCTCGAATGAAGACCATTATATCATCTGCAAAAAGAACATGGCTTGGAGGCATAACACCTCGCGTAGCATTATCTGAAGCAAAGCTCTAGATTATAATAAAGAAGAAATTCCATGACTGAAAACCTCTTCTGCTAAACAAAAGAGAATAAAGGAAAAAGGGTCACCCTGGAGAACACCCCAAGAGCAAGAAAAATATCCAGAAGTTGAACCATCAATAAGAATGAAAGATAAGATAAGCCAAGCAATTCTTTGATCCATAAAATAAAAATCTCACCAAACCCGAAGGCCGTTAGAACATGGAGAATGGAGCCCCAATCCAAAGTATAAAAGGCTTTATGAATATCAAATTTAATTGCAACATTACCACCTCTACATTTACGATCCAAAAGATTCATGCACTCTAACGTAAGTATAATAGAATCAATTATGGTGCGCCCTTTAACAAAGGCATTTTGATAATGAGAAATAATGCGCAACGCAATAGGCCTAACACGGTTAGCCAGAATTTTGGTGATGATCTTAAAAACAAAACTAGCTAGTGCAATTGGACGAAGCTGAGAAACCATATCAGCACCAGGAACCTTTGGAATCAATACAAGAATATTAAAATTAAAATGAGGCATGACCAATCCTTGAAGAAAAAATATTTGAACTACGTACCTGAATAACTTCATGACCAACCACACTCCAACAGTGCAAGAAAAAAATCCCACCAAAGCCTTCAGGACCTGGAGAACTCAAAAAATCCATAGATTTAACAACACCAAAAATTACCCCCTGGGAGGGAATAGAAGTGAGAAGAATGTTGTCCTCCCCAATGATTAAAGATGGAATAACCCTTTCGACAAGACCCTGATTAAACACTTCAGCATTTCGCAGTGAACATCTTCTGAAAGTGATTGACAATATGTGTTGTGAATTAAAGACTAACTCACTGCCCTTAAAGATCTTGTTGTTGATGGACTTTGGACAAAGAACTTAATGATGGATGAAACTTGCACACACACACAGAAATTAACCAAGCACAAATGACACAAGTGTTTATAAAGATTCAGCAATTTGTCTACATCCTCTTTGGTGATCACCTTGAGAAATTTCACTAATGAAGATAGGTTACAACTTTGGTTTACAAAAGGAAACCCCCTTAGAACACTACCCTCATAATCTGTTTCTCTCACACCCTTGCTCAACACCTTGATACACTTAGAGAACTCACTTGCTCTCCCCTTGGCTTTCTTGACAAAAAAAAAGTGAAGACTCCAACTCTAACTCCAGCATCTGCCACTTCTTAGTATTCAACTTGTTTTCTTCTCCTCTTGTGTTATCTTACTTCACTCCATTACTTACACAAGCCAATGGACAAGAGATAAGATATCAGCTTGTCCTCCACGTTCCTTCCTTTAGTCACCACTTTAGACTAAAGGTCAGATCAAGTAGGTAATAAACTCCCACTTAGCCACCTCCCACTTACACCAGAAAATGGAGAGGGAATTCTTTGAAGTAAATAAACCAATATGGCAATAAGTACTCTCCCAACTATCCAGCAGGTAGTCAACCCTCCTTTACCTCAGAAGTGACCCATTAAGCCTCTGAAATCTTGTGGAAAGCGATAGCCCTTGAAAACATAGTTGAAAACACGTAAGAAAACGTCACAGGCACGACTGGGACGACCGGTCGCCAGGAACTGGCTACCGGTCGCTTTTGAACAGAATGCTCCAATTTGATTCCTGGCAGAACCACCGGTCGCAAATGGCGTGCAACCGGTCGCTGCTCTATCGACGACCGGTCGCAAGGAGATAGCGACCGGTCGCTCGTCGACTTCCTACAGACTTCGTTTCTGTGTAAAACGACCGGTCGCAAATGTCCAGCAAGGGTAGCTTTTAGGCAGATTCAAAATCTTCCTTTTCAGCGCCAAAACTATCTTGTATCTTTAGGTGAGCCATTTTTCTAACAATATGAGATCTAATTGCATCTTGATCTTCCATAATGGTATCTCCATTTTTAAGAATTGATAAAGATTGATGAAGCTTCCGGTATTTCACCATAGAGTGAAAAAAGGAAGTGTTTCTGTCACCTTCAGCAAGCCAACGCAATCGAGATTTGTCCCTCAACAAGATCTCCTGCATAGGAAGAGAATCGTGAAGCTGCGTTTGTACCTGATCTTCACGCAAGAATCAATCATCTGAAGGCCCCAAATTTACAATTTCAGTCTGAATAGACTCCAAAGCTCTCATTGAATCATTAAATTTAGTATTAATGTCCCTAATTCCCGCCAATTCCACTTCTTAAGCTTAGCTTTAAGAGCCCGTAATTTAGATGAAAGAACAAACATTGGACACCCATAAAAAGAGAAACTCATCCACAACTGCTCAACCATGTGCAAAAAACCAGGAGCTTTTAGCCAAATTTATTGAAAATGAAACGGTGGGCGTGACACCAGTTGTAATATATCAAAAGTGAGAAGGAGGGGCAATGATTAGATGTCGATCGTGGAAGAGTACAACAAGTCGTGCTAGGCCAAGCATCCATCCATACAAAGCATCCAAGACACCTATCCAAGTGCATTTCGACATTACACCTAATTCCTCGACGAACCCAAGTATATGGGAGTTCACGCGTTGGAAAATGAATAAGTTCACAAGTTGAGGACATAAGCTGAAATTCAGAGCAAGAGAGAGAATTAGGCAAGCAACCACCTCTCTTTTCATGAGCTCCCAGTATGCAATTAAAATCCCCTATGGCAACCCAAGGGTAATAACCATGTGAAGATTTAATTGCAGCCAAATCAATCCAAAGTTGTCTTCGTTCAATGTAAGTAGTGTTGTGAAAATGAACAAGACTTTCACTCACTCCCCTAATGATCTTGTTGTTGATGGACTTTGTGACAAACACAATAATGAATGAATCACACACACACACTCTTAAGAAACCAGCCAAGCACAAAGTGACACAAGTATTTTAGAGGTTCAGCAATTGCCTACATCCTCTTGGTGATCCCCTTGAGAAATTCACTAAATAAAAGAATAAGTTACAACTTTGGTTTACAAAGAAACCCCCTTGAACTCTATTCTCACCCCAGGCTCTCTTTTCTCTCTCACCCCTTGCTCAACACTTTGATGCACTTGTGAACACTCTCTCACACTTGATGTTTCCCTCCTTGGTGTCTAGACTCTCAAGACCCCAACTCAGCTCCTAACTTGAGCTGATTACACTCTCTCTCTTCCTCCCTTAGTGAGTTTAACTTTAACCTCTTGGACACACTAGCTTCCAGCTACTTGACCACTCCTCCTTGGGTTAAACCACACTTGTTGCCTTGCATCTTCTTTTCCTTTTGTAGACAGGTCTTTGGACTTAGGAGAAGGCTAGATTTACTTCTACACATTCTCACTTTCAGCCACCCATCTAAACCATAGGTTAGGCCAGCCAAAAGCAAGCCATTAATGCACCCTTTAGCCACCCTATAGCCACCCTATCTAGAAAACCTTTGATACAAGTCAACAAACATTGTTTAATGGTGTTTCAGCTTTTCCAGCACATTGCTAGACTTCCTAGAACCCATAAAACTCTTTGGAGGCATGAGGGAATAGGTAAGGAACAAGTACATGTGAAGACATCTTGAATGAAAAAATCGAAACAACACGTCTGGTGACCGGTCGCTTTGCACTATGCTTGAAAGAGACCGGTCGCTGCTGATTTTTCCAGGCTTCAACCCGCTTCAAAACAACCGATCGCCAATTCCCAGAGACCAGTCGCCTCCTGTTTTACCTGCATACTAAATGAGAGCCAATTTTACAACAAGTAGTTTTCGCATACACCCAAGAGAAAACACAAAGGACGGAGTCCAATACACAAAAGACCGTCAATTGTTGTGCAGTGGAAGATACAACATGGGGAGAGACATTGGGATCACACAAAAGCCATAAATTTGATCTTGAAGATCCACAATCATTAGTAGCAACAGGAAACAAATTTAATGAACACCAAAAGGAAAACTTAATTGCAGAAAGAGCAATAAAAGGCTCATAAATGCACACTGTAACTGGTTTATGGAGACGAACAAATCTCTAGAACCCGACGCATAGGAGTGTTACCCATGCCTCGAGCATTCCAGGTAAAGGGCTTTCATAGAGAGTTTTTCTTTGCCATAATCGATCTAGTGGCAATCGGCTCTGGACAAGTTGGGGCACTCTTTTTCTTTTCTTTTTTCTTTTTTTGATACAACATGAGTGAAACCATCTTCCTCCTTCTGACCATGATTGAGCAGCCACCATATCTACTTCATGTTGAACTGAATATGGAACAGGATTACTTGCAGCAGGAGAATCAACAACAGGTTGCTCAATTTGACCAATCATAAGACTGTTACAATATTCTAACTGATGTCACTCAAAACCCAGCGGCTCATCACACAAGGGTGTACTCTATGCAAAAGACGAACCCTCACAAGGATCATGCAACATAGGAGGAGTTGAGTTAACGATGGGGCCTTTACCTTTATCAACCACATGAAACCTATAGGGATTTTATTTTTCAATATCACCTAATTGTTGCTCATCCGAGAGTGTTGGTTTATCCTTTGGGACATAGCGACTTATAACTCTAGATTTCTTTAGGCGATGTCGAGAACGTGATCTCCCAAGCATTTTTTCTTACTCACGCTCATCATGACGAATGCGACAGTTTTGAAGAAGATGACCGATAGACCCGCAACCAGAGCATATGTT
Organism: Prunus fruticosa; assembly: GCA_018703695.1. Lineage (NCBI taxonomy): Eukaryota > Viridiplantae > Streptophyta > Magnoliopsida > Rosales > Rosaceae > Prunus > Prunus fruticosa. Next base: position 5,060,069 of record CM031917.1, read on the forward strand.
AGGGAACTTTTAGTACTCAAGACCAATCAGTAAAGAATCCCCATTAACCCTCTCAACTAGAATTTCAACGAGAGGGTTGGAGGCCAAATTAACTTCAATGAGAATTCGAGCATACAATACAATGGATTTGTTTAGTGTGGCTGGATCAATGCCAATTGGAGTGCCAATGCCACCAATAATTTCAAACAAAGTGGTGGGATCCCGAAACTGCAAACCTAGGTCCCAAAACCTCACACAAAGTTGCGTCTTCGTGCTCTTGAAGGTCACTTGAGAAAAATCAGGACTCCATTGATATAATCTCAACGTGCCAGGCTGGAGAGAAATCACTCCATTAGACCAAACTTTCTGTAAAGCATCCATGGAATTAAATTGGAACACAAAAAACCTTATGCCCATGGGTAGGATAGTCCAACATTGCAGGGAGCATTCTTTTTGGAGGCGCAGGCAGGTCATGAGTAGTCAAGGGTTTCATACCCTTGGGAATTAAGAGGCGACCAACAAGGTTGTACTTGCAACTCTCCAAGCCCCTACGATATGATTCTTCTGAAACTTGAATGGAGACTAAACCACTCTTGATTATTGAATAGGGTAAATCTGGATGGAGATCTGAGGGTGGTTGTGATTCTCAACTTCAGAAACCAAACACGCATATGAGGGTTTTTTGGGGATAAAGTAGTCTGCCAAAGAGGACCAAGGAACAATATGCTTGGCAACAGTGCAACACCCCGACCCAAAATAAGTTCATAAATTAATTGATTTAATTTAATTAAATTGAATTTCTAATTTCTCACTTGAGTAAGGGAAAAAGGGTCAATTTTTATCCAAAGAGAGTTTGGAGCAACGAGTGGTGTTTTTAGGAAGCTCGTCCGAGCCGAGTCCGTAGACACATAGTGGACTCGATTCGGACTTGTAATGAAAAAGTTACGAGGTAAAAACCCTTAGTGGCAAAACTGTAAATAAGTGAAACTTGAATTTTATTAAAACCAGATTTTTTCTCTCATTTCTTCTCTCTCCGTGCGTCTCTCTCTCCCGTCAACTCCCTCCCTCCTCTCTCCAAAACCCCCAGCCACCACCAACGACCACCGTAGCCCACACCGTCGGAGCCAAGCTCACTGGCCCGGCCCTGCCGTCTCCTCCCCGTCATCGCTGCCGTCGCAGCCGCTGCAGCCATCGGAAAAACGCAGAAATTTGCTGGTTTTTGCTGATTTTTTTCCTGAACTTTCAAGCTTTCGTTCTCTCTCAATTCTCCACCGAATTGGACAAGTGAGGTATGAAAATTCATCTATTTTTCGTGCTCTAGCTGCCTGTTGGTTCAGGTTTCCTGAAATTTTGAGAGTTTACAAGTTAAATTTCGAAGTTTAGCTACAACCGGTTTTCAGTCGAAATTTCTGGCCAATTCCGGCCACTTTCTGGCCTTCACCCAAGAAGAAAAGTGGTTCCAAATTAGGTGTATTACCTAGGTTGGGAGCCAAAATACTAAGTTTTTCCGGTCATCGGAATTGTGATCGAGCCACCCGCATGCGGCAGCGCATGGGGCGGCGTGTGGGCAGTCCGACAGATGTCACATTTTATCCTAGAATGATCCTTGTGTTGTCACGAGTGCGTAGAATTTTACAGATCTCAATTCTGATAACGTTTGAACCCGAACGGATTTTACATATTGTGTGATTTCCGGGTTCGATATGTTAGAACCGTTGGATCGCTTTCCATTTAGTATATGTTGATTTAGGTATTTCTATGATCGTGTAGGAATTCGCGTATCGGGAATCGGAGCCCCGGATGTTTCGAATTTAAATAGTTAAAGTTTGTGTTTTACGTTAACCGTCCAAATCGTGCGATCGCGAGCGATCTCAGCCGTTCAATCCGGACCAAACTTACATAACGTGTATCCTAAACCTTGTGGAACCCTTAGGGACGTTCGGATCCGTAAACGGAGGTCGTGGGGCCCGCGGGCCCGGTTGACCAAGTTTGGATAGTTTGATTTTCGGATGACCATGAGTCCTCCGAGGTTGTTTTAGCCTTCGAAAAGTATTAGGATAACCTTGAGAGAGAGTCTAGGGTCTCGGTTTGAATATTAGTATTTAAGTGGACGTTTGTCTTTAAGAGTATTTAGTTTTTCTTTATGGAATTCTTGGATATTATTAGATAATGGAAATTAAGAAATGGATGAGTATGGGATACTCGATTTGTAGAGTTGTGAAAGTGAGTCTTGGGACTCTGGTTATGATTATTAGGAAAAGAATGGGTATTGCTTTCAAATAAATGGCATGGTTTTGAGATGGAAATGTTATGCATATGAATTAAATGGTTTATTGTAATGCACTTTATATCTAATAGTCGAGATTATTATTTTGTAAAGTATTTGTGATATATTTGTGGATTTGATATGTTCGAGGGTCTTGGAGTTTATATATATAATATTTGAGAAAACACTATCTTAGGTGCTTCCCCGGTTATGGGTTTTATATTTGAGAGTTATTTGTCTACTATGAATATGTATTTTGTTTTGGGAAAATTGAACTAAGGATGGGAATATTATTCATATAATATTTATATAAGGATTACGAACTCCACCATCATACGTACCTCCCCCTTGGATGATGACATTTGGAAATAGTGGATATGGACACTGGGATACATGGAAATGGATATATGGATATGTTTTGGATATACTATTCACACACGTGCCAGGTTTCGGGCGTGTGGGCTTATTTGGTCATGGATCCCGGAATTGTGGGATGCCGGAAAAATTGTGGATATGGTATGGATATGACGGAACCCGGGGCATACCTTAACGGGGTGTCGTTGTAGACCCTTAATTGGGTAGTCTACGAACGTAGGACTGTTTTCAGACGTACGGGTCTTGATTCTTCGTCCGTACGGGCTGGTTGAGTTTCAGTCCCCCAGTTGGACGGCTCGTCCCTAGCCACATAGTCCGTTTGAGGGCTGATAATTGTGAGCTAGTCAACAATCCCCTGTTGGATTGTTTCCCCCAGTACATGATGTGCAACATCGCATGTACCTCCCCTTGGATACTGATACATGAAAATTATGGATATGGTCTGGATATGACGGAACCCGGGGCATACCTTAACGGGGTGTCGCTGTAGACCCTTAATTGGGTAGTCTGCGCGCGTATGACCGTTTCAGACGTACGGGCTGGTTGAGTTTCAGTCCCCCAGTTGGACGGCTCGTCCCTAGCCACATGGACTTTTGAGGGCCGGATAAGTGTGAGCTAGTCAACAATCCCCAGTTGGATTGTTTCCCCCTGGTACATGATGATGGTGAGAGGTGGGTGTATGTGGATGTATTTATGTATATATATAAATATATAATTATTCTTTTCTTGTTATACATATTACATATATGTATATGTGGTTTTAATTCTGGTTTGAGATGTGTGAGCCTGTACATGTATGAACGTATAAGCCCTGGATTTGGGCAGTGTTGTTTGGCGCCATACGTCTTGGATAGGGTATGGTTGCGGGATTGAACTGTTAAAATGGTAATAACTTGATAATGTGTTCATTGTACATACGCCTTGGATAGGGTATGGTCGTGGGGTTTGAACTGATATAAAGAAAGAGTTTGAGAATGTGTTCATTGTGTTTTTGTTGGATTCGGAATTGTGTCAGATCTGAAATGTATAGATGGTTCTGTTGTAAATAATTGATTATTATCGGAGTTGTGACCGTTGAGATGAAAACTACGTGTGGCTTGATCCCTTGTCCAAGGGTACGTAGGCAGCCTGGGGTCTCACCAGGTGCAGCCGCGAAGTATTAATGTGTTTAAAGGGTTTGTTCGATTATGCGTATGTGATTGGATTCCTGATGCAAGTTCGATGTGATTGTTGGATTTGAATCTAGTTTAATGATTTCTGTGGTGTTTGTAAAGTTGTTTGGAGACTTTAAGTACATGGTTTATGTAGTAATTGACTTGTGAATATTGTTGGTTTTGTTTCGAATTATCTAAAGGTCGGAGGCTGATTATATGAATTGCATGAAATTATATTGTGTGTGCTGCCTGTTGGGATATTAAAAATGTGAATTTTATGCAGGTTGAAATTTGGGAAATGTCCAATTTATAGGGGAGACTCTGCGAAATTTCGGTAGAAAGTCTCGTGCTCTTTTCCCTTAATTTGGAAAATATGATAAATTTTTAATTAGTGGGGCCGGTATCGGTGTGATGTCAGAATTTTCACAGGATTCGTCTCGAGTTTTGAGGAATTCGGGGGCGGGTCCTGTCAAACAATCATGGTTGCAATTGCAGTACTATATATGTTAAAATCAGGAGTTGACAGGAGGAATTTGGATGGCGCAAGCAGGTGGCGGATCCACATAGGGGCAAGGGGGGTCAATTGACCCCCGCAAGCCCGGAATCCTCCATAGGAGCTGCAGAACTTGACCCCTGCAAATGCCCAAAATCTGTTTGATAAAATGCCCCAAGAGAGGAGCAGCCATAGCCAAGAGCCGTGCAGCGCGCGTAAGGCCAGAACTTCTTTTTTTTTTTTTTTGTTCCTGACGTCAAAACGACGTCGTTCCACTTAAGTGGTTTTTTTTTTTTTTGGTTTCTGACGTCAAAACGACGTCGTTTCATTTAAGTGAATTTTTTTTTTTAAAACCTGGCCAAAACGACGTCGTTTTGGCTCAAGTTTAACAAAAAAAAAAACTTGCAGCAGCCCAAGATCGATAAAACAGATTGGGGAATGGGTTTTTCACTCATTCCTCTCATTCAAACCCTAAATCCCCAACCCCAACCCTTAATTTTACTCAACTTTCACTCAATCTGAAGGCCTCTCCACGTGAATCATCCTCCGGCGCCGGCGTTCCTCTCATCAAGTGGTGGCAGCAAACTCCAAATTCAATTAACTTTGAAATTTGCTCTCAAAATTGAAAGTATGTTATCCTATTTCATAATTTTTTTATGCTTTGATAAGATTGATTAATTTGTATATGTTGATTAGTTTGAATGAATTAGAGTTTTAAATTAATTATATGTTAGTTTGTATGATTTAATTAGTTTGTATGTTATAATATGATGGATTTTATCCCTCAAATTGAAATTATGTTATTATATTTTGTAATCTGTTATTATACTTTAATTGATTAATAAAGATGATTGTACATTTTTGTTGTTGTTGATTGTATTTGTTAGAAGTTTTTGATTATTTTGGTTAGTTAGAAAAAATCTTGGCAATTTAGATTATTAATTAGTTTGTATATTTTTTGCATATAAAGTTATGGAACGATACTTTAAGAGAAAGTTCTCGTCAACTACTTCTAGTTCAGATAATGTGGGTAGTTCGAACTCAAGAGATGTGGGTATTTCAAGAGATGTGGATATTTTAAGAGATGTGGGTATTTCAAGAGATGTGGATAGTTCAAAAGAAAGTGAGTTGCAAAATCTTATGAATAATCTTCCCTAGATCCTGGACTTCGACCTCAAATGTTAGATTATGATCCTAACATTCGAGACGAAGTTCGAAGAGCATATCTACAAAAGGGTCCCTGTCAACCTAAGAATCACATATTTCCACAAATCGATCTTTCAGGGTATGATCGACGTTTTAATGTCAAGTGGTTTGATGAGTTTGACTGGTTGGAGTACAGTAGGATAAGTAAAGATGCTGCATTTTGCTTTTATTGTTATCTCTTCAAATCCAATTTCAAAATTGGTCAAGGGTGTAGCGATGCCTTCACAGAAATGGGTTTCAGAAATTGGAAGAAGAAAGAAAGAATTAGGAATCATATTGGAGGTGTTGGAAGTGTTCATAATCAATCTAGACAATATTGTATAGATCTTATGAATCAGAAGCAACACATCCAAACAGTTTTGGGCAAGCAATCAGACCAAGCTCGTATTGATTATCGTATTTGCTTGACAGCTTCTCTTGATTGTGTGAGATTTTTGTTGAAGCAAGGTCTTCCTTTTCGTGGCCATGATGAGAGTGACACTTCAAACAACAGGGGGAATTATTTGGAGCTCTTACAATTTCTTGCTGATCATGATGAGAAAGTTAAGGCGGTTGTGTTAGAAAATGCTCCAGGGAATCTCAAGCTAATAGCTCCAACAATTCAAAAAGATTTGGTGAATGCTTGTGCCACTGAAACTATTAAGAAAATCATTAAGGATATGGATGGTGCATTCTTTTCTTTATTAGTTGATGAATCGCGTGATGTGTCAATAAAAGAACAGATGGCAGTGGTGTTTCGTTATGTGGACAAAAGTGGGGATGTAATTGAAAGGTTTGTGGGCATTCAACATGTTAGCGACACTACATCAAACTCACTGAAGGAGGCTATTGACACATTGTTTTCAAGAGAGGAATTGAGCATTTCTATGCCAAGAGGACAAGGATATGATGGAGCTAGTAATATGAAGGGTGAGTTCAATGGTCTTAAAACACAGATTTTGAGAGAAAATCCTTGTGCCTATTATATTCATTGTTTTGCACATCAACTTCAACTAGCTCTTGTGGCAGGTAACAAAGGGAAATGCTGATATTGCCACTTTCTTCACATCTTGCAATAGCTTGGTTAATATTGTTGGTGCATCATGTAAGCGTCGTGACATGCTTAGAGATCAACTACAAGAGGATATTATGGAAGCTCTTGAAAAAGATACTCTTTCAACGGGGCGAGGCTTAAATCAAGAAACTTGTCTCAAGCGTCCGGTGATACACGTTGGAACTCACATTATGGTACATTACTTAGTATCATTTCCATGTTCAAATCTGTGGTGAAAGTGCTTAAATTGATTATTGAGGATGGCTCCACTGATAATATAGGTGAAGCAAATAGGTCATTGAGAGATATACAATCTTTTGAGTTTGTATTTCACATATTTTTCATGAGATCTATATTGGGAGTCACAAATGATTTGTCACAAGCATTACAAAGGAAAGACCAAGATATTGGGAATGCAATGGCTTTAGTCAAAGATTGCAAAGACCAACTACAACACATGAGAGAGAATGCATTTGAAGCCTTGCTTGATCAAGTATCTTCCTTCTGTGGCAAGCATGATATTGAGGTTCCAAACATGGATGATGCATATGTAGCTCAATGGAGATCACATCGGAAAGCTCCTAGAATAACACATCTCCATCATTATCGTGTGGATATCTTTATTCAGATCATTGAGTGGCAACTTGCGGAACTAAATCATCGTTTCAGTGAGGTAAATACTGAGTTACTTCTTTGTTTGGCATGTTTGAGTCCGGATGATTCATTCAGAGCTTTTGATAAACAAAAGCTACTTCGTTTTGCTGAATTTTATCCTCAAGATTTTACTCCCCGAGACCTCTTGGCACTTGAAGATCAGCTTGGGATTTATATTCATCATATGCGTACGAGGAGCGATTTTTCTCAATTGAAAGGGATTGGTAGCCTTGCAAGAAAAATTGTGGAGAAAGGGTTGCATAAAACATTTAATTATGTTTATTTGCTTCTCACATTAGCCTTAACTTTACCGGTTGCAACAGCTTCTCTGGAGAGAGCATTTCTGCTATGAATATTGTGAAAGGTCCACTTCGCAACCGAATGGGAGATCAATGGTTGAGTGATAGCTTACTTGTTTACATTGAGAAAAATGTGTTTATTTGTATTGATAATGACTCTATAATGCAACGTTTTCAGAATATGAAAACTCGTCGTGGACAATTGTAATGTGGTTTTTTCTATTAATTAAGAATTATAATATTATCATTTTATTTTATTTTTGGTTATATTTTGTATAGAATTTTTTAACCTTTTAGACGTTAACCCCTCAAACAAAATTCCTGAATCCGCCATCTGGGCGCAAGGAGAGAGAAAAGAGTTAGGGTGACGGGCATGAACCTAAACCCTAAACTCTAAATTTGATGAACTTAATATCATCCACACCTTTCTAATATCTCAAAATGTAGAGGTGCACAAACTTTACGCAACATCCCAACACATGAAGACTTGGAGTTAACCAAGACAAAAAGAAAAGCACAAAGACTTGGAAATTAGTCTTTCATTCATTGAGATGAGAGCATATCATCCACACCTTTCTATTATCTCAAAATGTAGAGGTGCACAAACTTTACGCAAGATCCCAAACATGAAGACTTGGAGTTGACCAAGACAAAAAGAAAAACACGAAGACTTGGAAATTAATTAATATTGGAGAGTTTGAATATATATATATATTTAATATTGGAGAGTTATATATATATATATATATATATATATATATCTCTTAATAATATTATATGCATAACTGATATTCAGGAATTCCTCTCTCAAAACCAAGCACAGGCTATAGCAAGCCATAACACTTTTCCTATATCACTATATATCTGGCAATGGAAGAACTACATGCAGCAGCTTATGCATACTATGACCGTGGCAATGAAGATACTCGTCGTGTAGCATATGATTTCTTTCGATCCATGGATACAGACTGTAATGGCAAAATCAGCTTCGCCGAGTTCAACGACTTTGTCCAACAAAGTGGATACAACTGGATCCTCCATAATGACCCCAACTTGTTTGCTAAACTTGACCGCAATCGCGACAGTGGCCTACATTTGCAGGAAGTACTTACGTTCTACTATATCATCAAAACAAGGTACATCACCTGCCAAAGTTGCCGAGCACACCTTTGTGCCTTGTATTTTACGTGCGTTGAGTGCTTTGTTGGAGGAGCAGCTAATTATTATTATCATCATCATCATCAGTATCCAACGTATGACCTGTGTGCTGCTTGCTATGGTAATGCCAACTACACTCACCAGCACTCATACTTCTTGGATAACCACGTTTTGCTACGCTCCAAAAGAGGCCCTCCTCATGCTCCGCCAAATCTTGCCATGTTAATTGAATTACTAATTCTAACATCATATAACATGTTTATTTATTTTGGAATGGAAGTATGGAATTGGAATTAGATGAACTGCCAAGTTTTTTAGGTATTTGATTACTAATTCTGAGGTGAGACACACTTTCTTAGGGTTTAGATTGTTAACCATGGCGGAGAGAAAGTTAGGTTTGGGTTTGACAGAGAAAGTCGAAGAGAGAGAGAGAGAGAGAAATTAGCTCTGTATATTTCTGTTATGAAAAACTGTTACAACTGAACTTAAGCAACGCTTAGTCTGGAGTTTATATAGCTAACAATCTTTCTTCTCCTCTTAAGTAATCTAACTAATATTCACGTGTTAAGCACATGACCACTCTCCAGCTCATAGCTCAGTTTTCACACCTCAGCATTTGCACACCTCAGCATCTATACTGTTAACATCCCCCCTCAAGCTCAGCTGGGGGAGAGCCAAGGCTGAGATTGGAGCAATGTTTTACGAATATTGGGCTGTGAAGGCCTTTTGTCAAAATGTCAGCAATTTGTTCATCTGTGGGTACGTATTGAACAATGAGATCTTTACTCTAAACACGCTCTCTAATGAAGTGATAATCCACATCCATGTGTTTAATACGAGAATGAAAAACGGGGTTTGTACTAAGAGCTAGAGCAGACAAGTTATCACTATGCAAAAGTGGTGCTTTAGGAACTATCATATGCAAATCGCACAAGACTTGCCGTATCCAAGAGATCTCTACAGCACAGTGAGCAAGAGATCGATACTTTGCCTCAGTAGAGCTGCAAGAAACAGAAGTTTGTTTCTTGGAGGACCAAGATATAGGATTTGAGCAGAGAAACACCACATACCCAGTGGTTGATCTGCGTGTATTGATGTCGCCAGCCCAATCCGCATCACAATATCCTGATAAACTCATGGTTCCTGGAGCAAACGTGACACCAAACCTCAAAGTACCTTGCAAGTATCGGAGGATTCTTTTAACAAGGCCAAAATGAACATCTGTAGGACTATGCATAAACTGGCAGACAGTGTTGACTGCAAAAGCAATGTCGGGTCTGGTGAATGTCAAGTATTGTAGAGCACCAACAATACTGCGAAAGAATGTAGGATCTGCAAGAAGGATACCTTCATCTCTTAAGACCTGATGATGTGGTTTAGAAGGGGTGCTGAAGGCTTACAGGTATCCATAGAAGCCTTTTTGATGAGGTCTCTGCCATTTTTGGCCTGATTAACAAAGATTTTACCCCTAAATGGGGTATTGCACCTCAAGATCAAGAAAATATTTGAGCTTTCCCAGATCTTTAAGCTCAAATACTTCACCAAGAGCTTGAATTACAGATGTCACCAATGAGGGATCAGAGCCTGTGATTATTATGTCATCTACATAGAGTAATAAGATGACAACAGCAAACTCAGTTTTCTTCACAAACAAAACCAATTGGCAATGTGAAGGAAGTTGAGGTTCACCCCAAAACCAATTGGCAATGGGGAGAGTAACCCAACTCCTTATAAGCCCTTGTTAGGTTTCTCAACTTTCCAATGTGGGACTCTTTACATTCACATTCTCACACGCCCCCGTACAAGTAGCGAATTTTCAAGCCTAACACGTGGACTACACATATTGGGTGACGTGGAGCACGTGTGGCCGTTGGGCTTTCACACGTGGGCTAACCCACTCTGATACCATGTTAACCATGCCGGAGAGAAAGTTAGGTTTGGGTTTGACAGAGAAAGTCGAAGAAAGAGAGAGAGAGAGAGAAATTAGCTCTGTATATTTCTGTTATGAAAAACTGTTACAATTCTAACTGAACTTAAGCAACGCTTAATCTGGAGTTTACATAGCTAACAATCTTTCTTCTCCTCTAAGTAATCTAACTAATATTCACGTGTTAAGCACATGACCACTCTCCAGCTCATAGCTCAGTTTTCACACCTCAGCATTTGCACACCTCAGCATCTATACTGTTAACATAGATCATGTTGGCTGAGATTAAAAATCTTTAACCAATCCTTAACGTAGAATTAAATCATATGTGATATTAATTTATTTAATACATTGATTAAGGTATTAGTGGGAACATCGTGAAAATATAATTAGTAATTATTGCAAATAAATTTGTTGTTTTGGGTTGATTTCTCGAAGCTCTTGCTTTTGGTTAATTAATTTATTTATTTATTTATTTATTTAACAGAGGTTAATTTTGTTCTTTGGTTTCACATATTTATTTCCCCGTTTGTTAGATGGTTTGATTTTCTGATTCGAATTGCTATATGACTCATGTAGGCAGTCGCACAGAATCCTCTAGTGATTACTAATAATCACTACGCCAATCAAGCTGCGCCTCAAATTCAAAGGGTGAGTTGAGCTTCAGATGCTTATTTGAATCTCGTACCCTCCACGTTGAGATAAAAATGCATTAATTCTTCCATTGAATATGCTTTATATGCTTTTGCTTATATATGTTTTCGACTTTTCAGAATAGATGGTACCAAGCATTTCAAGCATTAGAGATGGCTCTTTCTATTTCAGCTTTGGCTACCAACTGCACAATTATGTGATGTTACAAAAAAAGGCCTTTCAGATTTGTCCTATTTTCTTTCCATGTTAGTAAAGTTTTGTTGTTGATTGTATTAAATACAATAAGGAGTTGACTTGGGATGCAAGTAGCCAACTAGCCAGGAAAGAGCCTTTAATTATTAACTCCTTCGTGAACCAACCTGTAGTCTCCTTGGACTCTGTCTTGGTCTTTCTGTCTTTGCCCTTTTCTTCTCCCCCACTGTAATATTATTATCACTAGCTAGTGAGTTAATCATTATTTAAGATTATTTCTATGTGACTATCGCTTGTACTAAAAAAAAAAAAACTATCAGATTGTTTTTCACTAAATGATGTCGTAATTTTACGTTTTCTCAAATCGAAAGATATTGACATGTGAAGCAACGCATCATTTGATGAACAAATTTAAAAACTCTAGCATTATTGTATACAATATTGATCGAGGCTGTTAATTAGAATGTCAACCCAACAACAATTTGATTTTATTTAAACATAAGACTCGGTCAGTACTAATATAGTACTTATATAATCCAAAATTACAAAAAAGAAAACCAAAGAGCAGAAAAGCTGCCTATAGGCTATAGCTGTACTGTTCTAACTTCTATATGGAAATGGAAGAACTACATGCAGCAGCCTTAGCCTACTATTCCAATGGTTCTCCAGAACTTCAGCGTCTGGCATGGTCTTTCTTCCAATCCATGGACACAAATAACGACGGCCGAATCAGCTCCTCAGAGTTTTATGAATTTCTGCAGCAAAGCGGTTACAGCTGGATCGTCAACGACCCCAGTTTCTTCATGAAACTAGATCGAAACAGCGACGGTGGCCTGGATTTTTATGAAGTGCTCACCTTCTACTACATCGTCAAAACGAGGAACATCTTTTGCCAAGGGTGTAGAGTGTACCTTTGTGGCTTGTATTTCACCTGCGTTGCTTGCTTTGATGTAGGAGCTGACCATCATCAGGGCACCTATGATCTCTGTGCTGCCTGCTACCGCATCAGGAATTTTTATCACCACCATACGTATTTCTTGGATAACCATGTCTTGCTCCGATCCAAACGAGGCCTTCCTCCTTGTGCTAGCCCCGATCTCAATAAGGTAAAGTGCTTGTTTCGTTATTTGGATCATCGTTTGCTAATCACTTTTTACGAGGGTGCTTAGCAAGATAATTGAGATGTGGTATATGTTAATGGATCTTATCTAGAGTAATTGAGATGCGGTATACAATGTGCTTTTACGAAAGTAGCTAATTTGAGTTCCTATATGGTTGATTGATGTAGGCAATGACTCCAGTTCCACAGCCTCTGGTGATTTATAACAATTACTACCTTCAAGCACCTGAAAGGGTGAGTGTCTTTCTCTTTGATTTCATGCTCATGTACCCCTTTCAATTTTAAAGGATTGAAAGGTGTACATTTTCACTTTTCTTATTTAATTTTCTTTTGTTTTGTACATTTTTTCAGAATAAATGGTTTCAAGCATATCGTCTATTTGAGATTGCCGTTGCTGCTGCAAGTATTGCTGCCAATTGTACAATTATGTAATGTTATTACAAAAAGGGATGCCTATATTGGATCCCCAGAAAGTGGGAAGATATAGGAACAATCACCGATCATAGTTGGAGAATTGCGTGAGATCATTTCACGCCACAAGTTCATAGTAGATTTTTGTTTTTATTCAACAACACAAAAAACACTCGTTTATAAGATTTGAACTGAAAAATGAGGTCACTGCCCTCAATCCCCTCTCCTTCTCTTTCTTTCTCCCTTTACTCTTGCCTTGTTCTTCTCCGTGGTGGATTGTTTGGGCTGTTGCCCTGTGTTGTGGAGGTTTCTTCCTCTGTTTAAATTTGTGGGGTTTTGTTTGCTGCAAAAGGCTTGTGTCTTTTTGCTTCCCCACTCATGTGGTGTGGGTGTTTGCTTGGCTGGGTCAGCGGTTGTTCTTCTGCTTTTGGTTGTTTATTTTGCAAATTGGAGTTACTATCTAACTTATCACAAATATAAATCGTAATTGTCATTCATGTGAGTCAAACCTGAGGACTTCCTCCAATCTGGAAACAAATACCACTAAATCAAATACTAGTTAGTGTTGCAATCCTGAATTACATAATTTATAGAATGTCACTTAAAAAGGGATAATGGAAAATTTAGGATCAGAAATTGGGAGCCCCGGTCACTACGTATTGTAAGAAGTAAAATAAAAGGAAAATATCCAAGCAAGCACCACTCGCCGTTGTCCTTTCACTTCCCAAAACAAAACAAAAATCAAATCGAAAATATCCTCCAGGCTTCCAGACAGCAAGTAGCCTTTTTCTCTGATGAGTCGGGCTTTGGCCCATCGGATTTCGGGCTATCCACTTCGATCCACGAATTGAAAGGCCGAATAATGATCATGTGGTGGTGGGAAAATAAGGTGTGTGGGAATAAGAGAGAGTGAAAATAGCAGTACTCGCTGGATGTGGCAGTTACCTCACTCATCAACCATTTTTTTTCCCATTTTTTATATAGATATTTATATAGGGAGCTAATTTTCCCATTCCCTTTTTCTCCACTTACACTCCCTTCTATTTTTTAAATTTTTTTAATCAATTTTGTTTTTTTTATATTCTCTTTTTCCTACTCTACCCTTACCATTCATTAGGAAAGTTAAATAATAAATCAAAAATCAAAAGAACAGAAAATATCTCCCTCTCTCGCGCCTCCTAGCCTCATCCAGCCCTAAACCAAAAAACCCCAACCCCACCCATTAATCCCGACGCCATTTCCATCCTAAGCAATCACCAACCCCCAAAACACAACTGCACTGGCCAGCCTCCCCAATCCCCAGCCGCATCCATCTAAACCCCTATCTCTCTCTCTCTCTCTCTCTCTCTCTCTCTCTCTCTCTCCATCCAAAATTTATCAAGACACCCCACCCCCCTCCTCCTTCGGCGAACCCACCACCACCGGCACCTTCACATCACTTGACACGAAGGCACAATACCAGATCCAACCCCAAAACCCAGCATGTCACTCTAAACCCCGATCCCATTAGATTTGGCCTTCAACATCGACGATCTATTGGAGATGGATGCGTCGGGGTGGGGATGATTCTCTCGCGCACTCTCTCTCTCGGTCCATGTCGCTCTTACTTTCAGAAATCATTTAAAGATGGATGGGGTTGGGTTCAATTTAATTTGTTTCTTGGAATTGATATGAAGCTTTTAGGTTTGATTATTTGTTTTGAGTATGAGTGATGTGAGTAAGATTGGGGTGTGGGGCTGGGATCGCAGTTTGGTTGCAAGATTAGGGGTCTGGGAAGGTGGGTGTGGGTGGGGGTGAATTGATGTTGAGTTTGGGTAGTTGATGGTTAGGATGGCTGGGTGGCTGAGTTGAGCTGGAGGTAGCAGTCGGGCTGGAGGAGGCTAGGAGGAGAGAGAGAGATATTTTCTTTTCTTTTGATTTTTGATTTTTGATTTAACTTTCCTAATGAATGGTAAGGGTAGAGTAGGAAAAAGAGAATAAATAAAAAAATTGATTAAAAAGTTTTAAAAAACAGAAGGGAGTGTAAGTGGAGTGGGAAAATCAACTCCCTTTATAAAAATATCCAAAATTCTAGGACGTGTATTTATAAAAATACCCAAATATTATTTAAACATAGAAACATACTCAAAATTAATCCCATAATCAACAATTGTATATTTTTTGGGTATGTTTATAAATGAATTTTGAGCGTGTGTAATGATGGATTTTGGGTATGTTTATAAAGTGTTTTGAATGTTGGGTATTTTTATAATTTCAGCAAAATGGGTATTTTTATAAAACTCCCTTTTTTATAATAATTAAAGTTAAAATTAAAAACATAAGTAAAAAAAAAGCCAAGAGGCTAGTAAGAAAGAATAAAAGGAAAAGACCAAACACCTGTCCTTTCACTGCCCAAAACAAACAAAAATAATCCCATCAAGCTTCCAGGCCAGTCTCCGGTCTCTAGTCTCCAAGTAGTAGGCCTTTTATCTCATCCCTGTTGCCTTTCTGGCGGGAAGTTGAGAACAGAGCTTCGCATTTGGCGAAAGGGAACAACTCCTCTAAAACCCTAGAAATTCAAAAGTCCCGTCAGAACCAAAAAGTTGGATGCACTGTCACCACCACTCGCCATGTACCGGCTCGCTACTCGTAACTGCGTCGTCTCTCTCCCTCGCTGCTGTCATCTTGCTCTTCTTCTTCGCTCCCATCCTCGTAAATGCAGCAGCTCTTTCATTCCCTCTCCGCCGCTCTTGTACTTTCTCTCTCTCTCTCTCTCTCTCTCTCTCTATTTATGTTGTATATGATCTTGGGTGGTTGAAATTTCTCTAAAAGTAAAATCCTTTTGGAAGCTTGAGAGAACGTGCTTTATTCACTTGTGCGGAATGTGTGTTATTTATATATGTATGAGAATTAAATTTCCATGGAATAATAGTTCTAAAATGTCAAGTTTGGTTCATTGATGCCAAGTTTGGAAAATGGGTTCTGGGTCTTTGTATTGAATGAATGCCAGGTAGTTTCAAACTTGGAATTCTAAAATTTTCTTTTAGTAATATTTTGTAAAAAAAAAATCATAACTTCATTAAAGCAAGATAACCCAGAAGCAAAGAAATATGAAACCCTCCGCAGCTGTATTGGTTTGTTTGGTGATGCCACAGTAAACCAAAGTTATACTCAACAATGTAGTTCGTTTTAATGTATTTTCAAACATCGTTATGACCAATCTGGTATAAAATCCAAATGTTGTCTGATGACGATTTCCTTCGTTTTATTTATAAAAAAAATGGAAACAGAAGAATAAGTCAAGGTCTGATTAATTACTTGTTTAAAGAGTGTGCCTTACTCACTGGCAAAGTAGGTAGTACTTTGTTTGTGTGTATTATTTCTTAAATTTCAAGATTCAGATTTTAGTACTGTTGGTTATGTAACCTTTATTTTCATTTTTACATTTGATTCTTGCGATTTACCATTGTGATTTAACTAATGCTATTGAAGATCCTTTTTGTACATTACTAGTGGACAGTTTTGGAAGGATTCGTTGTTTCAAAGATCAAAAAGTTTTAAGAGGAAGCAGAAAGGCGACCAATAAACTTAATGCTTTGAATAATTTCCCGGATGAAAGAGTTCTTTCTAACATACTGTGGTGGAAGGAGGTTTGCTATTACATTTTATTGTTGTGACTAGACACGCTTTTCTCCTTTTGTTACAAGCATTCCTTGGGAATATGATTTCTTTATATCTTTCATTGTCATGGGTTTTTCATTTGCAGAGGATGGAGATGTGCAGGAAGCCGTCAACTGTCCAACTGGTTAAAAGGCTTGACTATTCCAATTTGCTAGGCTTGGATATTAATTTAAAAAATGGGAGGTGAGATCTCCTTGTGATACTAAAGTTGTCTTATTGCTATTTTAGCTGTATGCTTATGGAAGAGACAATGAGAAGAAAAAGATATGAGTTATGCATTGTTCTTTTCTGCTCTTATTAGTTTCTCTTGTGAGCTTTTTCTTGCATATTTTATTGTAATTATTCTTCTGAGCTCTTTTTTGCATGCTTAAATGACATGAAGGACCAAATTGTAGTTTCCTCAAATTTAATTCCCGAACTGTGGTTATAGTCATTGCATCTCTGCATTGGAAAAAAAAGGTTCCTTTTCGTGATTAGTCGGCATATTAACATAATTTCATAAATCTCAAGGAATTGAATTCCTATATAAATAATTATTTGATCTAACCTGAAAGGTCTCTAAGAGTGTTTCTCATAGTACAAGAGTATCCTTTCAAAAATTTACATGTTCATAGTTTTTGTATGAATAGAAAACTAAAAATGGCCCGCTTTCTTAGAAGCTTCATGAAGATTACTTCTTTATCTGTAAAGCTCATTAAGTAAAACTTGTTTGTTTTAGTCTAAAAGAGGGAACGCTCAACTGGGAGATCTTGCAGTTCAAGTCAAAGTTTCCACGTGAAGTTTTGCTCTGCAGAGTATGTAACATATTTCTTTATCAGCCCTCTTGGTTTAAGAAACTTTTTCTACTAAATTGCATTGGGTTGCCTTGCGAAAATGTCTTTGTATTCATTAAATGTTTATATAGTGCCCATTAATGATAGATGCAACAAGTGTTTTATTTCACTTATATTTCAGGTTGGTGACTTTTATGAAGCCCTTGGAATAGATGCTTGTATTTTGGTTGAATATGCAGGGTTGAATCCTTTTGGTGGCCTGCGCTCAGATAGCATTCCGAGAGCTGGATGCCCGGTTGTGGTATTGATCATACTTTATTATCATATGCATGTTATATTTCCATTCCTTGATCTTTAAATATTATTTTGCCTTTAAATTTCATTCTGCCTCACATTCAGAATTAATAATTTCTCTCCTAATTTTGAGAAACTTGTATATTCAAATAGTAAAATCATACCGTGCCATTTGCATGAGAATTACTTGATTTAATGAAGTTTTGAATGGATTTCCAATGGTTGAGTCAAGAAGATGAGTTCAGATTTGTGATAGTAAGGAATGTGGTTTTAACTCATAAGTGCGGTGCCAAACATGAGGGCTTGTTTGCAAGCCCATATTGGGGCATCTGTGTGAATTAAAGTATGAATTCTTTGTTCCTTTTTTCTTCTCTGGGAAATATACCATGTGTAGCTAATTGGAGATGCTGAAGAGGTCCTTCAGATGTGGTGTTATTTTGCGTAGTTCTGGGATGATATCTTGGGAATCATGTTAAATAATTTCTTCCTGTTTTTAATTTTCTGTTGCTGTCCCTGTTTGCTTGCATTTTTTCCCCCATTCAATCCAATCTAAGGACATGCTTCTTCAACTTTTTGTCAGTCAATTCCTTCTCTATGCATTATTATTTTGGATGCATTTAATCATGTGTTTATTCCCTTGGGGACTCAATGCATAATTGCATATGATTTGCAGAATCTTCGTCAAACTTTGGATGATCTGACACGGAATGGGTTTTCGGTGGTAAGTATAGCATTTCTGATAACTCATCTTATGTATTCATGAAATTTAAGATCAGAGTTCTAACATGCTTTTCTAAGTATTCACTTTACTGTTGTGCGGAATATGCAATTAAACCTTCGAGTCTTCATTATTTTCTGCTCCACTCATGGACTGGGCACTTGGTGCCTAAATGGTATAGTTCCACCTGTGACCCACTGATGCATGCTTCATTGGGTGTTTGTCCTGTACTTATCTTTAGATTTGTTGCCTATAGAGGTGTATTATGCATCAATTGCCTTATTAGTAATGTGAGCATATGTCAAAGAATTTATGGTCATCATCTGACTAGTTTGTTCAATGTTCATCATCCAACTAGTTTGTTCGATGTTCATCATCCAACTAGTTTGTTCTATGTTCATCATCCAACTAGTTTGTTCTATGTTCATCATCCAACTAGTTTGCTCAATGTTCATGGTTTGGTTCTTGTAGTGCATAGTGGAAGAAGTTCAGGGTCCAACACAAGCTCGTTCCCGTAAAGGCCGTTTTATATCGGGGTAATTACGTGTTGATAACTCATTCTTTCAATTTAATCTGTGATTCTTTTCATATAGCATATCCTTTAAATTGATTTGTTTTTTCTTTTTGAAGTGATTGATAGAATTTTTTATTTATTGCTTATTCCGAGGAAAGGGATACAAAGATTTCCAATCCTGAAGCATGTTATGGTGTTTCTGATACAACACTTAGTACAGTGGTCATAAAATGTTGAAACATTCTTAATGGCCAGTTTTCCTTTCAAGAGTCATCCGCGACAAACACATGTTGCTTCTTGGAAAACTAAATAGTGTAGTCTTTTTGTTTTATTTTTATATAAATCACTAGAATTTATTGAAAATGGAAATTAAACGCTCTTATGAGTGCCCATATTTTTATGTCAGAAAGCTTCATGTTATAATGAAGATTTCATGTATCTTTATATTTTCTGGGTAAAGTTTTGTTTTTAAATGTGATATTCAAAATGCTTGAAATACACAGGTTGCTTCTGACTTGTTTTGTTAAGTATTTCAGGCATGCACATCCTGGTAGTCCATATGTGTTTGGACTTGTTGGGGTTGATCACGATCTTGACTTTCCAGAACCAATGCCCGTAGTTGGTAAGAATACGTTAGTTTTCTTCTATCAAAAGTTATTCCAAGAGATTTTGTTTTGAATTCTCTATTTGGGTTTTGTTTCATTTTGTTGCCCTTGATTATTTAAATTTTAAAGGCTTAAGCTAATTTCCCTTGATTGTTTCATCAAAAAGTTAGTTTCTATTGCTCATAGTAGTCAAAGGCAATAAAGCTATCTTAGATTGACTGATTAAGGATTAATAATAGTTGTAAAATATATGTGGCAGGAATATCTCGCTCGGCCAGAGGGTATTGCATAAACTTTGTCCTGGAGACTATGAAAACTTATTTGTCAGAGGATGGTTTGACTGAAGAGGCCCTAGTTACTAAGCTTCGTACTTGTCGGTACCATCATTTATTTCTGCATATGTCTTTGAGGAGCAATTTTTCAGGTAGATATAACTTCTTAATTAGTGGGGAAATTTTTTGGTGCCATTTGTTGCCTGCGGTTCCTATTAAGATGAAGTGTAAAATTGTGTACTGTATTGGGTTGAAGCTTGTAATTTTCTCTGCTAAGTGTGATGTTAGACCTGTTGGATTTGAAGTTGGAACTAGCGCCTTTTAGATTACTTTTATTTTTTTCTTATAAAGATGCAGTTATATTACTGAGAAGACATGAAGGAGCAACAAGCAAGAACAGGTGGTCAAGAAGACCACACCAAACAAGTGGAACCAAAAAGAGAAAAAAATAAAACCACGGCCTCATCTGAGCCAGAACACTCCCAAACACAAAACTAATAGCTATGCTTCTGTTATTGTGCGCCTTGAAACTTTTTTGGCCCAAATGTGCCTTACAAAATCTCTGTGAAACCTCAGTATAACCTAAAATAAGTTTTGGGTGATCAGTAAAATAAACCTTTTGTTTTGATTGTATCATTGACATATCTTTTTGCTATTCTTCTTTAAATAATTTATTTGAATCTTAATTATATCAAGAGGCTCCTTTACAGGCACTTGTCGTTGGGGAGAATTTGGTGAGGGAGGCCTACTGTGGGGAGAATGTAGTGGTAGACATTTTGAATGGTTTGAAGGCAATCCTGTCATTGATCTTTTGTCTAAGGTTAACATGTCTAATGATTTTATTGCGTATTTTACTTTTTGTTCACTTGCATATCATATGAAATAATTGCACTATTGAATACATGTTTCATATTTTTATGATTATAGCTATCTATCTATTGGACTTCTCAGGTTAAAGATCTTTATGGTCTTGATGAGGATGTTACATTTAGGAATGTCAGTATGTCTTCAGAAAACAGACCCCACCCTTTGACCCTAGGAACAGCAACTCAAATTGGTTTGTCTAATTGCATTGGACACTTCAATTTTATTTTCATCATATGAAGTCATTGTCAAGTTAAAGTGGTATTGATCAGTGTTTTGCATACTTCCAGGTGCCATACCAACTGAGGGAATACCTTGTTTGTTGAAGGTGTTGCTTCCTTCAAACTGCACAGGACTACCTTTATTGTGAGTATTTTTTGTATGCCTTTTTTCTGTTTAAATTTATTCAGAATAGTATCTAGCTTCTGGGGGATGCATGCACGTGCAATTTTTTATTTTTTATTTTTGGTGTGAGTGCCCAAATACATCACTGCTATTTGACATTTTATATCAATGCTTAGGTTTTCTTTAATACAAATGACAAAGTCCTTCCGTTTTCCTTTTTACTCTTTTAATTCTGTCCAATGTACGTTCTCATAATATGCTAAAGTACACTTACACCTGCGTGTCTGTGTTTTGTACTTCTATGTTCCTTAGATTTGTTAGTTTCTGATTTCTCAGGTATGTTAGAGATCTTCTTCTTAATCCTCCTGCTTATGATATATCGTCCACAATTCAAGGTGAGCTGTGGCTTACTTTTTGTATTGGTCCAGCATTAGATTATAGAATACAAAATGATTTTTTCCATAATGCCAGCTTTTTGACCTTGGTTGTTAATAAAATGGCAAACTTTTCTCCTGATTGTTCATACTGTTTCTTGTTCATATCTTTTGTAGTGATTTATACCAAGTCAAACCTGGTGCAGTGTTGCATGAGTTAATATGGTTTCTGCTCAAACAGGTGTCACCACATTCATGTCCACTTGTGCACCAAATACGAGACAGATCAATTAATTTGTATGATATATTTTAAAAGGAGGGTGGGGGTGAACTTAGAAATTTAACATAGTTTTAATTAATAAGGGTGCACTTTTCAATGTGGTAGAGAGATGGTGAGGTCCATGTAGAAGGGCTTCAAAGTGAAAAGAAAAGAGTCAGAAAATAAGAGCCACTAACCTGGGTGATTCACATAGAATGTGTCTGTAAGATTAGAGATTTTCTAAATTATTATAATGTTAATCACAGTATTTTGTTCCCCTAAGAGTGCACAATCAACATGTTATGTTGGCATGCCATCTCATTTTTTATTGTGTATTCAAAAATCTTCTGACAAGTTTTCTTTTTCTCAAAATCAGCAACGTGCAGACTTATGAGTGACATAACGTGCTCAATTCCTGAGTTTACTTGTGTTTCACCTGCAAAGGTTGTATCCTAACCTTGTTAATTAGTTAGATCTGAAAATAACTTGCTCTTTGCTTTCTTATCTTTTCGTTTTTATGAAATATCAATCATGGCTTCTTGTTTTTTTTTATTTCTTATTATTTTGTTTTTATGAAATATCAGTTCTGGTTAGATTTCATGAATCTATTTGAGGTGCAAATTCTTGCAATGATATTGTCCCAAGTGACTTGGTGTCATAGATTCAAGTCACGGATACAGTCTGTCTAAGAATAGGGGGTATGGCTGCATTTGTCTCGCCCTTACCAAACTCCGCTTTGTTAAGGGCGAGAAGTTAAAGTGCATAAATCTCTCTCTCTCTCTCTCTCTCTCTCTCTCTCTCTCTCTCTCTTTTATTTTGGTGTTTCAGATTTGATTGTTCATGTGTCGAAGTGCTAATTGAGTATCGTCTTACCCTCTCTGTAGCCTGAAAGGCAAAATGAGTAGCTGAGGATAGGGATTGTAAAGAACAGTGCAGTCTGTGTACCAACAATTTTGGGGACAATTGGATAAAATGTATGCAAGCTTGCAGAGCACTAAAATTAATACTAAAATCAAGATAAAAAGCAATTGGAAGTGGAGTTAACTTTGAGCTTCACTTTGATAATGATGGGTGAGAGTACCCATAGATCACTTGATCAAAATTATCCCATTCTAAAATTACAGATTGAATTTAAATGAACTATATGGAGTTTGCATAATTAGTTACCATTTTTTCTTTTATTGACAACTTATGGGTTCTTCGCTTTCATCAGTGCTGATACTAATATTTAGGGTTGGCATTGACAGCTTATTGTTCCCCATGGTTGGCATTGACCTTTCTCTTGACTCAAGTATGAATAGTATCTAAGTTAGCTGAATAATTACTTCTCTGATTTCAGTCTTTTACTGTTTACGGGTTAGATCTTCCCTGAGATATTATGAGATCAAAAGGCAATAGTTTTAAAAGAGAATTCTTTTGCTTTACTTCTATCTATGTCCTGCTGGTTGTAACACTCCCTTTTAAGTACTTTTGTCTCGTGTAGCCTTAACTGTTTTTTTAACTGTAGAATTTAAATTTAGTGAATACATGGTTTTTGCCCATGTGTTTGGTCATTTTAGTATGTTTCATTTGATTCATGTGTACATGGATGTTTTAGCGAAGGTACATACATGTATAGGCACAAAAACACATCAATGTATTTATACAGGGGTCTCTGGCTGTGTGTGTGCCAACTCAACGCATGCCTTTCTATGTTGTAGTATATAATTCCTGAGTTATCGTATGTTCCACAGCTGGTGAAGCTTCTTGAACTGAGGGAGGCCAATCATATTGAGTTCTGCAGAATAAAAAATGTTCTTGATGAAATACTGCAGATGCATAAAACTCCTGAGTTGTGTGAAATCCTGCAGTTGTTGATGGATCCCACATGGGTGGCAACTGGGTTGAAAATTGACTTTGAGACATTAGTAAGTACAGCCATTCGGTTGAGTTTACTGTTTTTTCAGTTTTTTTATTTTTAAATGTCCACTTGTTTACAAAAGGAAAAGTATAACAATAATTGTATAGGTTAATGACTAAGCAACCTGCTACTTTGATTTGTGAGAAGTACAGCCTTTTGTTTATGAAAATTGACATGTTTATGTTCAAAGCTCTACCTTCAGAAAAGAAACATTAATTGTTCGAGCTTCAATACGTAGTTCCCTATCTATGATTTTTCTGTATTCTTTATGAAGAGCGCTAATACTTAGCTGGGGATAAATCACAAAAGTCCTCGTTCTATTTGATCCTAATACACTCAAATTTTAGTTCACAAAGGCTTGGTGTAAATAGTCATACCATTTCTTTTCAAATCCATGAAACATCCTGTATTCAACATTAACTTATTCATGCACTCTGGTGTTCTTGGTTTTTGGTTTATCATGAGTTATATTCATAAGTTTTTTTTTTTTAATTACTCATAAGTTTCTAAGTTTTTTTATTTTTTTTATTTTTTATAAAGCATGAAACTTTTGAAGGCGTTGGTACATCTTTTATTTTTTACAATTTCAAAGCACTCTGGACACTATATAGATGGTTGGAGGATCAGTCTAATTTCATAGGCTTTCAAATAGTTTCTCTCCATGTCTTTTCTGTTTCTTTTCCATGCATATAATGCTAGTCATTTTTTGGCCAGGTTAATGAATGTGAGTCCACATCAGGTAGAATCGGAGAAATGATCTCCCTAGATTATGAACGTGATCAAAAGCTTAGTTCTTTTCCTATTGTTCCTAGTGAATTTTTTGAAGATATGGAGTCTTCATGGAAAGGTCGTATAAAGAGAATCCATATAGAGGAAGCATTCGCAGAAGTGGAAAAGGCTGCTGAGGCTTTATCTTTAGCAGTAGGTCTCCAGCACTCAACTTTGGTTGACATTTTTGCATGTCTCAACAAAATTATATAATGTCCTAGAAGAGGACACTGCATTACGATTTCAACATTTTCTTTCCTATTTATAAGCATTTAAAATTTTGCAGGTTACTGAAGATTTTGTGCCCATTCTTTCTAGAATAAAAGCAACCACAGCTCCGCTTGGAGGCCCAAAAGGAGAAATATTATATGCGCGGGAGCATGAAGCTGTTTGGTTTAAGGGAAAACGGTTTGCGCCTGCTGTTTGGGCTGGTACCCCTGGTGAAAAAGAAATTAAACAGCTTAAACCTGCTCTAGATTCAAAAGGTAGAAAAGTTGGAGAAGAGTGGTTTACCACAATGAAAGTGGAGGATGCTTTAACAAGGTGTGCAATTTTCCCTAATGCTATGGAAGTACCTTTCATGCTTCTTCAATTTAACACACCTACTTGTTATTATCTTCTATAAGTCTAAATATGTTTTGACTTCTGATGTTTGAGTAAAGTTACCTTTTTTTCTTTTTTGTTTCCTGTTGTAGGTATCATGAGGCAGGTACCAAGGCAAAAACAAGGGTATTGGAATTGTTGAGGGGACTTTCTTCTGATCTACAAGCGAAGATCAATATCCTTGTATTTTCCTCAATGCTTCTAGTTATTGCAAAGGCATTATTTGCTCATGTGAGGTTGGATATTTAAAACTTTAGTAAGCTTTTCAACATTACTCATGTTATCTGTAATAATAATCAATGGTGTCCTTCAATACTTAGATGGTTGTATTGAAAAATTTATAGTGATATCTCTGAATCAGTGGTGTCTAACTATTATTGTATTTTCATTTTCTGTGGTCAGTATTTTCATGCAGAGATATAATAATTGTTCTGTTTTCAGCGTGTAAGAGCATACTGAGAGTCTGAGACTATCGGAGTCTCACTCATACCAGTTCTCAATTTATAAACTGAGCAGATAGGTGGCTTTCTGAAATAAATTTTTTATTTTATTTTTTATTTTATTTTTTATGGTTTATTAAACATTAATATGCAATTTGATTCAGTTCTCTTTAGTTGTCTTGAGCGTAAGTTACACAGATCTCCCATGTGGTTTCTTGAAAGTACAAAATCTCCTCCTTATTTTCAGATATTACTTTTACATTTATGTAATTCACTAAATCTCAGGAAGTTGTTTTTTTTTTGCTCTTAAAAGGAACATACGTTGGAAAGTTGTCGTGGAAATTATTTGATGGGATAGGCTGGTTAACCAAAATTCTGCCTAAATTAATTGAAGCTGTTGGCTGAGAGCCGACCAACAGGAAGAACAGCATCATGCTATGTTTTATGATACTTTAGTACCTATTTTTCGAATGACACATTTTGTATCTTTCCATGTTTCTATTTTCACATATTTAGGACAGGAAGTACTGTCTTGTTCAAATTTACCCCAGCCCCATAATGGTGTTTATGGTATCTTAATTTTGTGTAATTGATACATTGCAGTGAAGGGAGAAGAAGGAAATGGGTTTTTCCTACCCTTGGAGAGTCCTATAGGTCGAAGGTAGTAATCAATAAATCAATGTGCCCCTGAATCTACTAGGCTGGCAGCTCACCTATATTGATGTATCCTTATCATGTCTTTTTTATTTGCAGTGGCTTATATATTAATGTGTTGGATGCAGGATGTAAAACCAGTAAATGGAGAAAATGGGATGAAGATAGTTGGTCTATCACCATACTGGTTGGATGTAGCAGAGGGAAGTGCTGTGAATAACACCGTTGATATGCAGTCATTGTTCCTTTTGACTGGACCAAATGGTGGTGGTAAATCAAGTTTGTTACGATCAATTTGTGCTGCTGCGTTACTTGGAATATGTGGATTTATGGTGCCTGCAGAGTCAGCCTTGATCCCTCATTTTGATTCTATTATGCTTCACATGAAATCTTATGACAGCCCTTCTGATGGGAAAAGTTCTTTTCAGGTATGGTATTATTATGTGCTGTCTTAGTAGTCAGTCAGTAATGTAGGAACTTTATGCTGGGTTCAGTTGCTCCTAATTAACTAAGCTCTTCAAGCTTCATATTAATGCGGCAATTGGACATATGTCTTTTTGACAAAGGTTAACCTACATGCCCTTTAACCTTAGCGTTTTGTTTGATTTGAGTATTGTCAATTCCCTATACGTATATGGTCATTTGATTCCCATCTAGGCTTGCATCAGAACATTAGCTTAATGGCTGCTTCGCTACACTGTTCATCTTACTCAATTTCATTGTTTCAGGTAGAGATGTCAGAAATTCGGTCCATTGTTTCTGGAGCCACTAAAAGAAGTCTCGTACTTGTAGATGAAATTTGCCGAGGAACAGAAACAGCAAAGGGTACATGTATTGCTGGTAGTATTGTTGAAACTCTTGATACAATAGGTTGTCTCGGTATCATATCTACTCACCTGCATGGGATATTTAGTTTGCCTCTTAATACAAAGAACACTGTATACAAAGCAATGGGAACTGTATATGTGGATGGCCAAACAAAACCAACCTGGAAGTTGATGGATGGGATTTGTAGGGAAAGCCTTGCATTTGAAACGGCTAAGAAGGAAGGGATTCCTGAAATAATAATTGAAAGAGCTGAAGACCTGTATCATTCAGCTTACGCAAATGAGATGCTTCTAGGAAAGAATGGCACAAAACTAGAACAGTTCTGTTCTACGGGTTTTAGCAGTTCTGATAAATCCCATCCTCAGTCGAGTAGCGGTAAAGTTGAAGCTGTCCATAAGACAGGATCAACAAACAGAATGGAAGTCTTACAGAAGGAGGTTGAGAGTGCAATCATTGTGATTTGCCGAAAGATGCTGATTGAGCTCTATAAGGAGGAAAAAACATCAGAAATTACTGATATACACTGTGTTCCAATTGGTGCCAGGGAACAGCCACCTCCATCGACCATAGGTGTTTCATGTGTATATGTGATTCTCAGACCTGATAGGAGACTGTATGTCGGACAGGTAATTTTCTGTTGACATGAATTATTTTCAGTTATTTGTGGTTTAACATTAAAAAAGTAGTCATGAAATCGAGGTTGGTCTATTAGGCCGTGCTGATAATGGTTTGTTTTCGTCGTCGGCTGAAAAATTATGGCATTACGCCTGTTTATTATACGATTTTTTCTTATGCTATATATGCCAATGTAATACATCTGTGATTGTTCTCATAGACTGATGATCTAGAGGGCCGAGTCCGTGCACATCGTTCAAAGGAAGGAATGCAGAACACCAATTTCCTTTATTTCACTGTCCCAGGGAAGAGCTTGGCTTGCCAATTGGAGACTCTTCTCATCAACCAGCTCCCTAATCAAGGATTCCATCTGACCAATGTGGCTGATGGTAAACATAGGAATTTTGGCACATCCAATCTTGCCTTGGATGGTGTGGCAGTTTGTAGATAATTCTGCCATTTCTTTTTGTACTATGCGCTGTGGTAAGGGAAGGGGAGAGATGGTTGGCATTCCATGTAGCCTGTATATGTAGTAGTAGTAGCAGCAGTGGGAGCAACAATTTTTGTTTTTGTTTATGTTGCTCCACTTATCATGTTTGTCAGCCAAGTAGATGGAGGTGAAATTTTTCGGTACTTGTAGAATATTACATTTTTTATTTATCCGATTTTCTTCTTTTTACCAAAATCCGATTCTTCATATGTCGGGTTTGCTATATTAGTTTTTTAGGTACTGGGTTGCAATAACAACTCCTTTTGGTGGTGAGCATCTGCCTAATAATTGCTAGGGTTGCGGTGGTGGAAATTGAATGGAGTTTGCTTATGATGAGGGTTTCTTGTGAGGAAAGAGTATATGTTCTTTGATTGTTAGTTCCTTACAAATTTCCAGAAAGGTTGAGAAATAAATTGTAAGTGTTTTAAAGAGCAATGGCAGAAGGTGGGTGCTGCATTCAAAAACCAAAACCAGACTTCCTTCTCAAGAGAAATCCTCATTGTAAGAAACCCCGTTCAATTTCTCATAGCATGTTTGCTATCAATAGCACAAATACACAATTTCCCATGTGTGCATCTAGTGGAGAGGAACCTCACTTTGAAATATTGATGCATGATGAGCTCTAAAACTCTAGTTTTGTTAAAGTTGCAGGTTACCTATACTCTGGCTCTATGGCCTGGCTGTGCACTTACTTTTCCCATGGGCTGTGCTTCATCTTAACAGGGAGCTATTTCAGACAGCTGGCTCTAACCTTCGCTCTAATGCGTATAAATGGTTCCATTTTTGTCAACGCAATGGATTTTGTTTGAGAAAGAAAAGATACACTGCTGTCTCATTACTTTGGTTCTACTATAAACATTTTCATGTTGGTTTCCAGGAGCCACCATTGTTACATATGTACAACCTACGACATTGGAATTTAAGAATATCATACATTTGGCTCACTCCGAACCAAGAGATCGGAGGCTCATCATCAAGCTCACTATATCTAGCAGTCAAACGATTCGGCGAACTAAAGTTGTCGATTTGATCTGTTTCTGCCTTCCCAACAAAAAGAAAACATGTTTAATGTTAACCCGATGCCGCAGACTGACGGCAAAAGAAGCATCTACGCCAGAAGCCAGAAGTTCTTGTGGGTCTTTGTGTTGAGAAGGTAGCCTCCATTTTGGCCCTTTTTCTGAACTCCAACACATGTGCAACTGCTTTTATCAATCAAATACTCTGCTGTGTCTATTGGTTTTGTCCCTCGCGTGGACCCTCCAGGCCTCCTGTATCTGTTAAGAGTACACAATACAAGAAAGAATAAGCAAATCATTCAAGCTGAAATTGTTTTCCCACAATAAATCTCAGTAACATTATCAAGAACATCTTTGCTTAATTGGCGGTGAGCATTACCACCATATTAATAGCCGTTGATTGTGTTTAATTGTTGAGATTTGTGTAGCAGGTAGATTAAATCACATTTGTCCAAAGACAATTAACGTGATGGTAATGCTCAAACTGAAAACAAAAAAGTTGGATATGGCACTCCAAACACACCCTAAGATTATAGTAGAAAGACTCCGCCGTTGCCCTATAACTAGGACATTGACCCCAAGAGCCTTGCTATGATCTAGAATAATGCTTGCTTTCTCTTTCCCTTCTATCAACGCCACCTTCTCTACGCGCACGCGTACTTTTGGCTTTGCAAGTTTGCATGCATTCTTCATTTCTTCAAGAAAGTCGGCGTGCCCTAAGCTTCCTTCTATGGACGCGGCGGCAGAGCCTGAACTGCGGCTAGGTCTTCTAAGGAACGTCGTTAGTGTGTTTCGCCACGAGTTAGGGTTTCCGACATTGAAGAGGATCAACTCGTCGTTCTCAAGAATTTCTTTAGAAAGTGCATATTGTAGGGCACCTGCTGACTCTTGGGTTGGATCTGCTACCACCATTACTCTCCGTCTACATCCACCTTCCATGGCCCACCGCTGTCGCCACCACCATCAACCCCACCGACCAGCAAACCCCTTAGGGTTTTGCAATTAAGGGTAGGAAGTTTCTTGTTTATGCTTCTTATTAGGGGAGGCTGTTAGAACCATACTCGGCACCAGGTCAGTTGCCAGCAAAGATGTTTGAGGGAAACAGTTTCAAGTTTAGATTTCATCTAAAAGTCTAACTCATAACCTTTTCTTCTTCCTTCCTTCCTACCTTATTTTGTTTCAAACAGAATCATATACATTTGATAATCCTCGTTGTTCTTTTTCTGTTCTTGGCAGACATTTAGATTTAATTAACGTAGTTCTCAATCTAAACAACTGAAAAAACGATTTTTTTCATAATCAATCAAGGTGAACAAATCCATTGTTTAGTGTTAACAACTTGGAATATCTGTCACTTACTAAAACAGAAAACTTGAAATATCTTTCACTTACTAAAAAAAGCCTTCAAACATCTGTCATTACTAACTCAAACAACAAGATACAAACAAACGAGACCACCACCAAACCGCCTAAAAAATGAAGAAAAAAAAAATATTAATGGCCCGTTGATATATATTTGTTTTATTCTTTTTTTTTTCCTTCAATTAATTTAAATGGGGGAAAAAAGAGGAAAGTAAAAGAAAAAACAGAATATATAAAATTTAAATATAATATGTAATTTTTTTATAAAAAAATTTAGATTTTATAATCTGTTCATTCTACATATTTTACCTATCCTCTCTCCTGCACCTTTACATTTCTTTTCTAACATTTTCCCCCATTTTCCTTCAGGAATGTTATTTATAACTAAGAAAAGGGAAAAAGGAACCTTATGACCCATTTGATAACCATTTCAATCTTAGTTTTTAGTTTTCATTTTTTGTGCTATAATATTGTCCACCCGTTTTGATTTGTTTCCAGTGATGGTAAGGCAAAGTTCCTCATTGGCTTGAAATCATTGACTGGTTAACAAGTCAACTTTCTTTAGTGTGCGAGCATGTCACTGCTAGAAATGAAAATTCTAGCAGACTTCTTTTTTTAAAAAAATAATAGATAACTTGCGCCCCAAGTTACTAATTTTTGAAAACAAGCGATTGTGAATTTGGGTGAGGAATATCTCCCAAGTGAGTTCTTTTCTTGCCTTAGACTGGTGAGGACTTCGCAATTTTTCACAATACAAAACTGGCAGTTTGGTAAGAATAAATGATAAGAGAGTGATATGTTTTCAGGCAGAACTCTCCTTTACAAAACTCAAAAGGGAAAAAGCTGACGGTAGAAAGACAAAAAGAGGGCTGTGCTTCCATTTCTGTCTGAATAGATGCTTCTGATCCAGACTGGATTGGATATACTTGTGCTAGACTGGATTTTCAACAACTTCAACTGCTAGGCTTCAGCTGCAAATCGATACCAAAGCCTAAGTTTGGTAGAGCTTTAATCTATTTCAAGTCTTGGAAGGCTTTTGAACGGGAGAACTCTGACTTTTTCAATCTGAAAGGGCAGAAGTGATTGGACTAGAGCTGGAACTGTCCTGTGGTACCTGTTCTCTTAGTCAGGACTCTCCATAAATTTGTTGAGGTTTTCATATTTGTGAAAAAAAAAAAACCCAAACTCTGCTTGCTTTGGCTTTCCTGAACCAAATTTGTAACGAGAAAAATCTCGTTTTGAATAACTTTCTTCTAAGTCTGAAAACTGGCAATTTCGACTTGTAGCTAGCTTTCTTGTGACTTAGCTAGTTTTGGTTACTTCAATTTGCTTGAAGGCTCTCTGGGATCAAGTGATCATTTTGAGTGTTTGTCTTTTGACTGATTTTTTTGGTTATTTGATTGAGTGTGTTTGCTCTGTTCACTCTCTCTTGTATTTATAAGAAATGCTTTTGGGAACGGGAGTTTTGATTCTTTTAACAATGGGCGACAAACAATCTCAAAAAATCTTTAGTTTTAAAAGAAAAAGAAAGGGAGTTCTATCCATTTTCTGGCAGTTGAGCCCTCAATGATCATTTCCTGAGGCGGTCACTTCCCTGTATTTTGATGGGGTGCCATACCTCCTTTTTCTAGTCTAGCTGCTTTTCAAACCATGATGGTGAGTGTGATTTTCCATTTCAGCAACTCCTTATTTCCTGCTTATTTTTTTTTTATAGAAAACACAGTCTGCGTATCCTTTGAGAATAGTGCATGCCGAATTTTTCTATATATATTTATATATATATATATAAGGATTTTGATCTTCTTCTGTCTGTAAAAGACTGGAGAAATTTTCTGCAGGCGTGTATTCATGAATTCCTATAACTTCTCTCTATGATTTTAGTTGCAATTTTTTACTTTTCAAAGTCAGGTAAATCACGTGAGTATGTTTCTCCTCTGGGCTTCTCTTTTCCTTCTTTAACTTAGAACCTGCCAAGCCTATTTTTGGTTTCAAGCTCAATTTGGGTTTCTTTTGAGGCCCAAGTCTCTTCTCGCTTTTGACTCTTCGGGCCTCCAATGTTTGGGCCGAGTGTATCGTTTTGGCCTGTTTATTTGTTAATGGGCTGGGCGTGCGATGGGCTGAGGGCGTCAATTTTAGGTCCAAACAGGTGGCCTGTCAAAAAAATGATGTGGGCTTTTGACTTTGGACTGGGCGCACCAATTTCAGGCCCAAACAAATATAGAGGAAAAAGAGAGAGAATGGAAAGTGAGATGGGAGGAAGAAGTAACAAAGGTGAAAACAAAATTTAAAACTTAAAATCTATTTGAAATTGTTTTCACTTTCAAGTTTTTGTTTTCACTTTTGTTACTCATCCCTCCCATCCTTCTCTCTTCAATCTCACTCTCACTTCTATTCTCCCTCTCATTTTCCTCTATACTATAGCACAAAAAATAAAAACTAAAATTGAAATTGTTATCAAATGGACCCTTAATTTTATACTTTGTTGTAAGAAGAATATTCATATGTGAGTGTGACCAATGAATACTTTTAATTTAAACTTTCTGAGGTGAAGAGTAGAAAGGACCTGCTTTAAGACGATGAGATATAGCTACATCATCATCCACGCAGAGTTATGGTGGACTCTAATTAACGTTATTAGGAAGAAAATAACGAGCTTTAGGGTCGTCAAAGTGGGCGTGCCGGAGTGGTTATCGGGCATGACTAGAAATCATGTGGGCTCTGCCCGCGCAGGTTCGAATCCTGCCGCTCACGTTTTATTCCTTCTTCTTTTTTAGCAATAACTCTAGTCAATTAATCACTCAAGATTTTCCAGAATCTCAACTTTTAAAAAAATAAAATCAATTTACTACACGAATGGAGAGTGCTTTGGTTTGTCCTAATTTATATAGGATATATGAAACAATCTTGATTAGTTTTCCTAACTCAACCCGGATTGTTCAACTTTCAAAGTCCATTATATATACAAACTCTGCTTGCCTTCACACTCTACAAAGCAAAACCCTTCTCTCTCCATCATCAAAACATTCATTCATAATTCTTTGATCAACAAACAACGATGGCAAAACTGAAAGTATACCACCGTCGCCACAAAAAGAAAAGGAGATTACCAAACTGGTCTGAGCTCCTGCCCGAACTCTTACTGCTGATCATGAAGAATCTCTCTTTCGTCAACATCCTTAAATTCAAAGCCGTTTGTTCTTCGTGGAAACACGCTGCCACTTCGTCTCATACTCCATGGCTCATGCTCCCTAGTAGTAGCAGTCAAGAAAATGACCAAAACAACCCTGACAGTGCAGCTCGTTGCTTCTACAGTCTTGAAGAACAAAAAGTTTACACCATCAAGAACGCGTTTGAAGGCTTTGATCATGAGGCTCGGTGTGTGGGTTCATCACATGGATGGCTGGTCATTATGGACAGCACTGGAAACCCACATCTTTTAAACCCGTTTTCGCGACGTCAAATTCAGCTCCCGCTGATTTTGCCCTTTCCTCGCTTGACCGGTGATATCTACTTGGAAAGTTTACGGATGTGTGCTAGTATTGCCAAGGCTGTCCTCTCCTCCGACCCGTCTCGCGACAACAACTTCGCTGTTGTGGTGATTTATGATTCTTCACCGTCAAAACTTTCATTTTGTAGGCATGGGGAGGAGGACAGCAGATGGACACTCTTAAATGTGCATAGAGAATATTGTGATGTTATTTTCCACAATGAGCAGTTGTTTGCATTGGCTGGGGATGGCTCTGTTGAAGTCTGGGACTTCAACAACTCCTTTCCTATGAAAACCATCGACCTTCGTCAACCATTTGCAGAAATTGGAAACGTGGATATAGTGAAAGACTTTTCAAGGGGCATACATTCTACTCAGACTTATTTGGTGGAGTCTTTGGGTGAGATTTTGTTTGTGGGGAGAATCATTGAGAACTTTGTCAAGCACGAGGACATTGGTGAGGGGGATCTTCCTCAGGAGAATGATTATATCTGTCCCTATAGAACTCTGCACTTTTACATTCTCAAATTGAACATCACTGCCAAAAAGTGGGAGAAAGTAGAATCATCGTTGAGCAATCGAGCTTTATTTTTGGGTGGAAATCAATCGATGTCAGTCTCCACTCGGGATTTTCCAGAATTAGAAGAAAACTCAATTTACTTCACAGACGATCGTTGGGAGGAGATAAATTATGTGGAAGATTATGGTGGTCATGATGTTGGAGTTTACAACCTAGGAAATAAAATTGTGAAGACACTAGTACTTGATCAGTTTAATAAGTGGAGAGTTTATCCACCACCCTTTTGGATTGTTCCTAATCCATGGTGAAAAGTAGATAGTTTTCACGTATGTATGAGCATATGATATTTTCATGTACTAGTTTATAGTTAAATGCACATCAAGCTTTTTTTGGCTGCCTTTTATGGTTGAAATCTTTGGGTTTCAACCCACTTTCGGTTTAATTTGAAAGTTTGTTGAAAAAGTTTAAACGAATGTAGCACAATTGGATACACAATAAGGTGAGCCCACTTTCAAGTGAATATTAAGACCAATTCTTTTACATGAAGATATGCTTTTAGACAATCTTTTTTTTTTTTTTTTTTGGTTTGAATAAGAACTTCATTAAAAACGGAACGTTATAACAGCGCCAACAAAACACAACAAACAAGACAGAGGCTAAACTCTGCTCCATACAGAGAGCCGAGACAAATAGCCAAAGTCACAAAAGAGCAAAGCTAAAGCAACAGTTCTTTATGAAAACCTCCCTGGAGGACAAGGGAGGCCATCAGATAGTAGCACTCCCACAAGAGACGGAGGTGGCCTGACAGCCCAACTTTCCAGTTGCTCCGCTCTCGATTCCGGTCGCTGCAGCCTTGTGCGCTGCGCGGTTCAATTTCCTTGGCACCCAGCTCCAAAGAAGATCTAAAAGAAACAGAGATCTTCTTAAACTCATCCAGAAGAGGTTGGATAGCCCAAGCACCATTTTTTTCTCCTCCTCTAACTCCTTCCACCAGAATCTTTGAATCGTCTCGAGGATAATGTCGGTGAAATTATGATTCAGAGCAAATTTGAATGCGCAAAGACCAGCAGCCGCCTCTGCAACCATAGCCAAGTTACAATGGAACGGAGTCGCTAAGCCACCACAAAACAATCCGGTAGCATCTCTAGCAAATACACCTAACCCTGCCAAATGCGAGTCCTTTTTCCACGCTCCGTCAAAATTAATTTTCACATAGTTTGACATTGGAGGCCTCCACCCCTGAGCAAGCAAGTTTGGATCAACTGAAGCGTCCCCAAAAGGCACATGAGATTTTGCCTTAGCATCTAAAATATCCCTACAGTTTTGCATTGCTCGGTCAATAGTGAAACGGGGATCAATGTGGCTGCTCTTGAAGATAAAGTTACATCTAGTCTTCCATATCTCCCAACAAAGGAAGCTAATACTAGTAAGCAGATTATGAACTTCCCGCTTGCTTATTCCCTGAAAATTAATGACTCCCTCTAGCCATCTATCAACAGAAGAGAAACCCCTCATATCGACTTTGTAGTTCAAAGGGGCACCAAACCACACAGCATTGGTCCAGGGGCATAAAAACAAAAGGTGCTCAATTGTTTCTTCCTCCACATCACAAATAGGACACACTGGGGAATCAAGAATTTTCCTTCTATAAAGATTCCAACGAGTAGAGATGGCATTAGATAAAACTCTCCAGAGGAACATTTTAATTTTTGGCATAGTCTCAATCTTCCATATACACACCCAGACCTCTTTTGGAATTGAGTGGGAGGCCGAAACGGTCGCATGGCTTCGATATGAGTACCGGGAATGAATTCTTCTGTAACCAGATTTGACTGAGTAGATACCATTAGTTGTCCAGGGCCACACCACTCTGTCATGTCGCTTTTAGACAATCAAACCCACATGATTCATACTTAGTTATAGAAACAAACTATGCCAGTGGGTATGGATCAGTTGGTTCTCTTCCACCTCAATCCATATGAGCAAAGGTTCAAAATCCCCAGGCACCCAATTAACCGTGATTCCATACTTCTTCAGATGGGGCAGGTAAAATCTAAAAGCTGTTGCAAGTCAAAAAAAACGTTATTAATAGTGTAATCATGAATGGCGAGTGTTTTGGTTTGTCCAAATATATATAGGATATGACTCTGAAACAATTTTAATTGGTTTTCCTAACTCAACTTGGATTGCTCCACTTTTCAGTCCATTATATATACGAACTCTGCTTGCCTTCAGTCTCTACAAAAGCAAAACCCTTCATCAAAACATGCATTCATAATTCATTGATCAACAACAATGATGGTGTTTGGATGTGGTCTCCAAATCCAAGCTAAATCAAGTAGTTTCCAGGACCATACTTCAGCAAAATGAGGGCAGGGGACACTACCATGGTTGGATGATCTTCAATTTTGGATATGTTATAAACAAAACAATTTCGAGCAAATTCCGTGAAGCAATCACAACCATCCGAGAATCACATATTGAAACCAAATGCAGAAACCAAATCTGCAGAGACCCACCAGCCATGGATGAACACAAAAGCTGCAAACTCGTTTTGAGGCATCAGGAAAATTCAGAAAAATCTACAACTTTCACAGACTTTAGTTCTCAGGTAGACGAACAACTTTCATGAAGGAAGTTTTCTGATCGGAGCTTCCGAAATATGACTTCTGAATTTCTGAACAGTACCCTCGGTTTTGGGTCTTGAAGAAGAGTGAAGAAGCAACAAATCACAGGGAAAGCTTGGAAGGTTCAGGTGGAATAGCAAGTGGAGCAAATTAAGGAGGAAATGCTGAAATGTTTGATCCAAATATGTTTTGGGTGGTTTTGGCATTATTTTATGGGAAGAGTTTAATTGGTTTGTGACATGTGTACCATGATATGTGTGAAAGAACTTTGGCATGGGTTTTAAAGGGCTGGAATACGATAGTCTTGTTATATATAAAATTAATCAAAGCCTAAACCACATGCTGCCGACGCCAGACCAACATACCAAGATGGCTTCATGCGATATCAAACAAAAAGCTAAGATGTCTGGTTGAGTGGGGACCCACGTGGACGACATCTAAATATTTGGAGTTCACATGTCACTTAACGTTGGTGGGAGTCTTAACCAAGTCAGAAGCTCTAAGTGCACAACTTCTCACCAAATGTCAAATCAAGTCCAAAGCTCAGCCTACGAAACTAAGTTCAAAAGTTCCAGCAGATGTTTTCAGCAGATGTTTTCAGTAGATGTTTTTTAGCAGATGTTTTCAGCAAATGTTTTCCAGCAAATGTTTTCTAGCAAATGTTTTCAGTAGATGTTTTCCTACAAATGGCAGAGTTCAAAGACAGGAAAGCATTAACATCGGAAGGATTTCCAAGACATCGGGTAGTTCGTGCCTAGAGTTCCGGAAGGCATTAACATTGGGAAGATTTCCAAGACATCGGGTAGTTCGCGCCTAGAGCTCCGGAAGGCATTAACATCGGGAGGATTTTCAAGACAGAGTTAGTTGTATGGCCAAACCCATGAGCTGAAGGATCTCTATAAATAGGTCATCAGAAGAAAGAGAGAAGGAGCTCCAACTCAACACACAAAATCTATCTCTTTATCCTATACTTTTCAATTCATAGTCTAGGATTTTATCTTTCGAGCTTTTCAGATTATCCAAGTTCTTCGTTTTCCTAGTGTAAGCTTACTTTCTTGCAATTTAATTAAAGTCTTTATCGCTTTAATCTATTTTATCGCATTTACATTTCTGTCATTTCGTTTATCGCACTTACATTTCTTCATTTCTTTTATTGCATTTACATTCATTACACTTATCACAAAAATCCTAAAAATAGTCATACAAAGCTCAATCATCATTGACCTCAAGGAAGAAAAAGAACCTAGGCCAAGAGGAGGTTCCTTGCTTGGCCGATCAATTGTTTGATTAAAAGTCAGAAGCGCAAACACACTTACACGATCTTTCCATCCAAGCCATCAAGTGGCTTGGTGGTGGCACGCCTACGCATCTCAAGAGAAGAATGACCAAAAATTCCTTCCGTCGGCCTACCCGGCCGAAAAGAGGGAAACAGATGGCAAACTGGTCTGAGCTCCAACCCGAACTCTTACAGCTGATCATGAACAATCTCTCTTTTGTCAACATCCTTCGATTCAGAGCCGTTTGTTCTTCGTGGAATCACGCTACAAAATCTTGTGCCACTTCATCATGTCCTCCTCCTCGAACCCCTAGTACTCCATGGCTCATGCTCCCTAGTAGTAGTGAAGCAAACGACCAAAACAACGCTGCCAGTGGAGCTCGTTGCTTCTACAGTCTTGAAGAACAAAAAGTTTACACCATCAAGAGCTCATTTCAAGACTTTGATCATGCTGCTGCTTGGTGCGTGGGTTCATCACACGGGTGGCTGGTCTTTAACAGCAAAGCCAACTTGCATCTTTTAAACCCGATTTCGCCACGTAAAATTCAGCTCCCGCAGATGAGGCATATTGCCAAGGCTGTCCTCTCCTCCGACCCGACTCGTGACAACAACTTCGCTGTTGTGGTGATTTATGATTTTTTCGAGTCAAAACTTGCATTTTATAAGCACGGGGAGGACAGCAGAATCAGATGGACAGACTTAAATGGTGTGCATAGAGAATATTGTGATGTTATTTTTCACAGTGAGCAGTTGTTTGCATTGGCTGGGGATGGCTCGGTTGAAGTCTGGGAATTCAACAAGTCCTTTCCCATCAAAACCATTGATCTTCCTCAACCATTTGCAGAGATTGAAAAGGCGGATATAATGCAAGACTTT
This sequence comes from Prunus fruticosa, assembly GCA_018703695.1. NCBI lineage: Eukaryota > Viridiplantae > Streptophyta > Magnoliopsida > Rosales > Rosaceae > Prunus > Prunus fruticosa. The sequence continues at coordinate 5,099,130 of CM031917.1, forward strand.
TCCATTTACAAGTATTCTACTCAGAATTATCTGGTGGAGTCATTGGGTGAGATTTTGTATGTGGGGAGAGTGATAGGGAACTTTATTAACCATGAGGACATAGCCGTTGTTCAGGAGGATCTTCCTGAGGGGTTTGATGTTGTTTTTCCGTATAGAACTCTGCGGTTTTACATTCTCAAGTTGAACATCACTGCTAAAAAGTGGGAGAAAGTAGAATCATCCCTGCGCAATCGGGGCTTTGTTTTTGGGCGGAAATCAATCGATGTCAGTGTCCACTAGGGATTTTCCAGAATTGGAAGAAAATTCAATTTACTTCACAGATGATCGTTGGAGGGATATAAATTTCCATTTCGACTGTGATGGTCATGATAATGGAGTTTACAACATAGGAAATAAAGTTGTGAAGCCATTTGATCAGCTTGATAAGTGGGAAATTTATACACCACCCTTTTGGATTGTTCCTAATCCACGATGAGAGGCAGATAGGAGGACAGAATATGATCGTGTTATGTTTTCATGTACCAGATTATAGTTAGAACATTTATTAGTGGTTGGATTTGTTCCATCTAAAGGTGAAACACTTCTTTCTTTTACTCATTTTACAAATTAAGTCAGAAAAGCCCAAGTTTTTTTAATAGAATGTAGGAATTGGATACACAATAAGGTAAACCAACTTTCAGATTAAGACCAATGCTTTTACATGAAGACATTCTTTGAGAGACTACTTGGTATGGTATCTAATCCACATGAATAGGCCACACATGATATTCATATCTAAAATATAAATAAACTATGTAACATCACCATGTACATTTCATTCTTGTTTGCCAATCCTATCCAAATCCAAACTTCCTATGATTTTTTGGACCACAATAATTGGATGCCTAGCATGAAAAGCATTAGCCAGCAAGCTCAGCCAAAAAGCTCAACTAGCTAGAAAGTGGCAAATTTGTCAATTAGTTACCCTTGTGCCACCAATCAAGAATCTTATTACAAAATGTATAAATGAATAGTTGAAGCATTAAAATTACTGGAAAATAGGCACAGTGACTAACAGAACATGGTATGATTGCCCACCAAGCATAACTATAGAGAAAGAAAATGAACTCCAAAAACAAGAGCTTGAATTCTGGAAAATAATCTAGATGTGGGAAGGTGAGCTTATAAGTCAATATTTATTCATCCAATCCAACTTTCTAGCTTGTAGCGCAATCAAACAGCAACAGGATATATAAAACTAGAAGCCAATCATTTCTACGCTCTCCAGAAACCCTGATTGCATAATTCAGATAGGGCAAGTAAAATCTCAAGCAACTGCTGACTATTGGTTCAGAAGTAGCTGGCCAACTAAGACATCAAACTCAAGAGATGCTTCTACCGTAGGCAAGATTAATTCATGCAACAAAATGTCACAACCCTTCCATTGTGAGTGATTTCATCTGACTAGAATAATGGAGGTTTGCCATTGGTGACCAGTCATCTTGTTACAAACAATATTTACATATTATATTTCCTTCAGATTTCATAATGGAATACGCAAGAGACACAACAGCATTAGCAATTGTGTGCAACAGTGAATTACACAAACTGTTTGCGGATACCAACCTGCAGCTTTATCAGCTTTTGGCGTTCAATTTCTCTAAAAGAATCTTGTTTAGGAGCCCTGGATTTGCTTTTCCTTTTGATAGTTTCATTACCTGCATGAGGTTAAAATGCAAAACCATTTCACTGAAGTTTAAAAGACGTCATGTTATTAATAGCATAATCATGAATGGAAAAGGGAGCGTAGGGGGGATAAAAAAATATACCAGTTAAAGTTTGAAAGATTTTACCTGGCCAGCAAAATAACCTTGCAGCTTAGTTTTTCCACCACGATATTGTTCCAGCTGCTTAGGATTCTCGGACAACACCTTTTCTACCCATTTTTCAATCTCAGCAGGATCTACTATCTGTTATAACCAAATAAATTAGAGGACCCTTACAGTGCGTTTGGATGAGGAAATTTAAAAGTACAAAAGATTTCATAAATGACCGAATTTAAAATGACGGAAATTAATGTTCTAGAATTTGTAAAGTTTCTTATTTGGGTGACGGATTTAAAACACAGAATTTAACCTTTATTTGTAAAGTTATCTTTTTTTAAAACTCAATCTCTCTTGGGATTTTAGAAATGACGACTTTTAGATAGAATTTAAAGTTGGGATTTATGATCTCCAAATACCATGTTTTTTCCCACGCGGAATTTCTAAATTTCTATGTTTTTTTTATCCAAACACGGGAATTGGTTCATGTCAAAGAAATTCTGAGTTTTGTCCAAATCCCAAATTAATTGGTAAATTCTGTATTTTTATCATCATAAGATGATGTTGTTTCATTTTGATTGGCTGCAAAAGTAAACTCTATATAATATCATCTAGCAAAACTACTATCTAATTGGACATTTATTAAGCAAAGAATTTAACAAAGTCAATCATCTATATAAGGGGGGCAGGAAGTATTGTATTGTCTTTTTGAAAAAAAGGTTAGATTTCCATTATTACCATTGTAATAATTCTGTACATTGACTTTTAACTCAAACAAAGTATAGGGCATACTCAGAAAGAAAAAGTTATCTTTTGACTTCTCAAACTATACAACATCTTGGGACATCTCAAAATAAGATACAAAACCATCAATTTTTAAAGGAGGAAATAATCTAGAATGTTACTTTAGGAACAGTCAATCAGATCAAGTTTGTGACCATCGCATATCTTGTTGAAATAATTGCCATAAAGTTTAAATGCACAGACAGACAAACTATTCGAAAGAATCACATCTACACATCTGAAAATTTGAAAATAATTATATCTTATTGAGTCTGGCAACAAACTGAACAACTTGCCTGAACTAAATCTTTTGCTTCTATCAGTCCCTTCACAGTACCACCCTTGGCTAGAAGCTCAAACAATATCTGCAAATTCTATTGATCTTAGAAACGAATAAAATTGTAAAACTAGTCCAGAAGAAGAAAAAACAACAAGTACCTCTTTTCCTATCTTCCCACTAATGGTCCCATCTTTTATGGAAGCTATTAATTCAGCCAACTCTTGAGGAGTAAGCTTAATCTCATTGATGGTCAACTTTTCATTTTTCATATAGGCAGCAATATCGCCCATTATCCAGTTGGTAGCTAGCTTCACATCAGCACCTTTTGTAATAGTGGTATCAAAAAACTCTGCAACCTAAGATAGACAGTAAACAATGAGCCCCTTTCAGGTCATTCAACATTAACTATCTAGAAAAACATCAACTAGTTGTACTTGAATATCAACACTAAGAACTTTAAGGAAACATTTATAGACACTAAAAACTTCTGGATTACATCTCACAGTAAGAGACTGAGAGACACTGAAAAGACAGATGCCCATCCCATGAACGCCATATACAATATTCGCCTTGCTAATAGACAAACACTCACTTTTCTTTTGTCCTTTCATGCTTTATTTCTTTGTGTGAAATGCAGTTTCAGTTACATGACCTTGGGATGTTTATTTTACATTGAATATTTCTGTAACAAATATCTCTAGGGATAGGGAACTATCTGACAATGTTGTCTTATCCATATTTTCTTAGCCAATATGTCAAATCTACAAACAACAGTTGAAGTCAGTCATAAATTTCAACTTATGTTTTGTTCCTTTTCTTCCAAATTCCAGAACAATCGAGCAATTCCCAAACAGAGGTTTAGGGAGAGGGCAATAAGACAGGCTGAGGACTTACGTTCATGTCATTTGCAAGGAAAAGAACATCCTGCATGCTCAGGCCCATCTTTTCATATCTCCGACGCTTCGTTTCTGGAAGTTCAGGCAAAGAATTACGAATACCATCAACATAGTCTGTAGTGAGGAAAACTCCTGGAAGGTCTGGTTCTGGGAAATATCGGTAATCGGCAAGTCCTTCTTTCTTCCTCATTGTAACTGTTTTCTGGTATAAAAAAGTAAACAGAACATGTAAATAGACACCAAGGGACCATTGAAGCCATATATATCCAGTTGTTCGACTAGACGATTAAGGTACAATCACCTGAGCTCCTTCTTCCCATAGACGAGTTTCCTGTACAATTTCTTTATCCTGGCCTTGACTATGAAGAAGCACCTGCCTTGAGATTTCATAATCAATTGCCCTACTAACAGATGAAAATGAGTTCAAATTTTTTATCTCCACCTGCCAATATGTAACATAGGAAGCATTAAATCAGTCTCAAAAAGTGATATATAATTGTACTCTAGATACAATCATTACAGTTGACTGGTGAGAGGGTACATATGTGCTATAACAAATGGATTTCTTATTCCAATACATACAGAGGCTTAATATAACCAATTTTATAGTGCATTTCTTTGAATACAAGAATACATGTTTCTATATCTCATTATGTAATTCAGGTGAGACCTTGGTCAAGTACAAAATGCTTTCTTTCTGAGAAAACGCCAACAAAAGCCAACGATAAAAATAACATTGTCTGAAAACTAACAATCTAATGTAACATGATATTGCAGTGGTTATAACAAACATAATATTGCAATGATCCTCGCGAACATCAACAACTCCAACAACTAATAAATGACAAGTTCACATGTAAGGATCATAGATTTATGTCATCCTTAGTTTTCTTTTTACTGCTTTCTTTGTTTATTTTCACAATTTTACTCATATCTAGTTATCCAGTGCTTTCCTTAATGACCCCTCAGGTCTTTGTTCTTTACTCTGTTTTAGAAGAATTTCTCTTTATACTGGATTTCTAGTTGCTAACAACACAATAAATGTGTAAGTAAATAAAAGTTACTTACCTTCGTCCCAAACTGTAATTGCCCAATCGGTCGAACAGAAACATTAACATCACAACGAAGTGAACCTTCTTGCATATTGCCATTACTCACTCCCAGATACCGAACCAACCTCTGTAACTCTGTAGCATATTCTGCAGCTTCAATACCATTTCTCATATCAGGTTCAGAAACAATCTCAAGCAAGGGCACCCCTGCTCTATTTAAATCAACCTGCAGAACAGAAACAAACAGTATCTAGGAGTCTAAGAAAGGTGATATAGAATTAACCTCAGCCACTGATAATCTTTTATAACTTATGAGAAGTAAAATTTACTCACTCCACTCCATTGTAAATTCAATGTACTTACAAAACTGAATTTACACACAAATCATAAGACCATACTAAATCTGATTGAGCCTTTAAAAAGTAAAACCATAAAACGGCACAGAGAACCAGAATGTAGTTCACTCTTTTATAACTTATAAGAAGTAGAACAATGTTGATGGCAAGCACGAAGAGAAAGGTACTTTCCTGGGAGTAACTTCCACCTTCTGAATGAAGCAGCTTCCCTGCATCCTCTTCCATGTGAACTCTTGTAATGCCAAACTTCCTATGCCCACCACCAAACTCTAGCGGAAGATCCAAGTCAATGTAACCACTGGTTGCAATTGGAACGTCAAACTGCGATATTTGGTATCCCTTCGGAAGGTCTGGGTAAAAGTATTGTTTCCTATCAAACTTTGAGTTCAATGACAATTTGCAATTGAGTGCAAGTCCCACTTTCACTGCAGACTCAATAACCTTCAAGTTCAAAACTGGTAAAGCTCCAGGCAGACCCATACAAATGGGGCAGACGCTGGTGTTTGGAGGAGAGCCATAATTATAAGGACAACTACAGAAGGCCTTGGTAATAGTGTTGAGCTGGACATGGGTTTCGATACCTATGACTGCTTCATAGTCCTTTGAGGCTTTCTCGAGTGCTTTGCTCTGGGTACTATGTGGCGAAACTTTCACTTGTGGCTTAACCTTTTCTTGTGTTGCTGTCTGGGTTTGTGCACTTCTCATTGTGCAATACAAAATGACATCTTTTCTTCTAATTAATGCAGTTGGATTAAACAAAAAAGGGTGGGAATGAAGGCTTCTAAAAATTGTGGAAGCCATCTTCTTAATCCAATAATGCAGGGGCTGTCCACGCAAGCATTAAGCAATGCACCGGTTAGTTGAAAAAAAAAAAAAAATAGATTTTGAATCCAAATTGATTAAAACAGCTACAATTGAAAATAAGGTGACATTGTCAGGCATAAATCCTAACTATATCATTCACCTGTTAAATTAAAACAGTATAATACTATCAAAGCACATCATAATCGTATTTAATCTCTCAATATACAAACAGAAGCACAAAACCCATTTCCTATTTCACCCAAAAGGCACCATTGCCAACTGAAACAAGTCGTCGAACAACAGATGGGCATCATCACAATTCTCCCACCCAAAAACACAACAAAAATGCAAAAGGGTATTCATTGGATTACATTACATTACAAAAAGCACTGAACAAAATAAGAAAATCGTAAGACTCACCTGTGTGTGCTTCCAGAAGTTAAGGTTCGCTGTTTCGGCTATGGAGGCAAAGCTGAAAAGAAGCTTGACGTTGCTCTCTTACACTCTGCTTAAGCTGGCGAGCAGGAGACTAAAGAAGAGAACCAAAGATAGGCTAGCCTACCATGAGACATCCATGCAAAGCTTAAGCTATGGCAGTTAATCAAAAACAAAACTTTGGCTCTAAATCCACTAGCCGATAGATTTTCTATCCCAGGCAGTCACTGGACCTCAGAACCCCACAGATTTTCTATCCTGCGCATATTAAATCTGCTCACTCAACAAAACCTGAAAATTGAGACCATCACCATCAGAAAAGTGAGCGTGCCGGAGTGGTTATCGGGCATGACTAGAAATCATGTGGGCTCTGCCCGCGCAGGTTCGAATCCTGCCGCTCACGTTTTTTTATTTATTTTAAATTTTGTTTGTTTGTTTTGTTTTTGCATGTCAAATCCAATTATTAAGCGTGAAATTCCCATTTTTGTGGCTTTTTGGAAGAGAATATAACATAACGGACTTGCTCCAAGTATAATCTTGCAACTCACCTTAAATTAGTCATGCTCAAAAGTCAATTATGGTCCATCCAATTTTATTTTAAAAAAAATTTGGCCTTAACCAAACTTTATATGTGTTTTAATCTAAATGCAAGTTTTAGGCCAAACTCGGTTCATATTAGGGAAACTTTGTATTTAAGTTCGAAAAAAGATAGTTAGTTCTAAGTTTGTTGGTATTTCTCCTCTTCATGTTTTAAGAGCTTCCAAATTTAAATTTCCTTTATTTGTTGACAAAGGAATAAAAAGGGGTAATTTTATTTTTCGTATAAGCTATTGGAGGAAAAGCTCAACTATTTGAGTTATGGGTCCGGATGTTATGATTAAATTTTAATAAGATAGCGTATGAATAAAAATAAAGCGGATTAAATTTTAATAAGATAGCTAATGGATGACAAAAATAAAGCTGAGAAAATCAAAACAAAGCACCGGATCCGTTGACTTGAGAGCAGAATTCAGGTGAAAGTGAAAGTGAAAGGTGTAAAAGACAAATTTGGAGTCGTAGTTATGCCGGGGACGACGGGGTTGGGATCAGTCCTTCTTTGCCGCTAATTTATACCAAGCTTACGGCTACAATAGCAAAATTATTACCGAAACAACCACAAGAAGAAGAAGAAAGCAATGGAGGGACAGCAACCATGGAGGCCAAGATTAACGTTCAGGAGCGCGACCATAATGATGTGTTTGCTGAACGTGATCACAGCTCTTCTATTGCTTCAGGGCTTTCTCTCCTCTGCTTCTTCTCGCTCCAAATTGTCCACCTCTCACCTCAATTCAGGTCTCTTTCTCTCTTTCTCTCGGTCTTATTTTTCGTTTATCGTGAAGGAGCTCTGATGTTTCTGCAAATGAAGAACAAGTTGTCACATGGGTATTCTGTATCTTTGCAAAGCATGCTGACCCATCATCTAAATTTCCTGACTTTTTAAAAAAATTTGGGGGATTAGATTAATGACGATTTGTGGTTTTTCTTGCTGACCCATTATTTTCTTCTTGTTGTTGATTGGATTGGAGACCCATTTCGTTTGGGGTTGGGGAATTTGGAAGGTTTATGTGGGGTTTAATGGTATTATTATCCTGTTGCACAGCTTTATGGTAGATAAGTGACTGGAACAAAAACTAGACATGTGAAGATGCTGATGTTGTAAGGTTTAAGCATATGCTTTTAAATTAGGATTTTTAGGCTTAAAAGTTTTGTGATTGAGGGCTTCTATTTAATTCAAAATCAGAATTTATCATCTTTTCTAAATTAATTAGGAAGTCCTCCTTATAATTGGGTTTTGGGATTTGAATATATTTGATAGAACCCTTAAATGTTAACTTTATGAGGTTTTCTTCCTAGTTTGGACTTGGACCAGCTTCAATTTCAAAAGTTAAATCAATAAGTAAAATATGATATTTGCTAGCTGATATTTCAAACCCATTAATTCTGTGACTTAAGTTCCATGCACTTAATTTTCCAAACCCCAAATGGAGATTATTGAACAGCCATGAAATTTTATTGTGGAAATGAAATTCAGAACCACATAATCTCATTCCATTTTTAAGTTTTTCTTGGAGAAGAGTTAATACCCTGTTTAGATTAGTGAAACCTTGGATTTGTTTGCTATCTCTTGATTGGTTACCCTGAAATTAACTTTTGGTTAGAGAAATTTTGTAAATTACTCAAAATATATTTCATATGATGCATTTAGCTCTCATCTATAGTATTATCTCTAGCTTCATATTCATGTGCTTGTCTTGGCTTCCATGGATCATAAGTTTTTTAAATATACTTCAGTAGTCCCTTTCCCTAAACCTTCCAGATCCCTTAGCGTTCAACTACCTAATTTATCCAAAGCTCAACCTACGAACTTCCCCTTATCAAAAGAGGAGAGGTACCACTTGGCTAATAGGACCATATTACTTTACCATTCTATCATGCTGTGGGATTTGTCCACGTGGTTTTCACCAATCAAGTCTCGTAACTGGCTGGCAAAAGGATTCAATAGAGCTCAGCATTCAACTCAAAATCAATTAAGCTCTCTTGGATTCATACAACTGGAAGGCAGATAAGCTTTTGGACTCAAAATTAATATGGTCCTAGTTTAGGACTGACGTCTTACTCATTGCAGGTTTTCTTTCTAAGTTTTTCTTTGCTTCTGTGACCCTAAGTTTAGGACTGGATGATCAGCAGAAGCTGAGAACATGTTGGACAAGATTCATCTGACTATAAACGCATGGGATTTACCTTGATGGAAACAATGAGTTAATTCTAATGGAAAAATGGTCCAACATGGGGATTGTTAAGACATTTCTTCCATGAGGCATTACAATACCAGGACTGCAGTTTTCATTTAAGAAAACATGGTGATAGTTAAACTTTGATGCATTCATTATAATAAGTTAAATGTACTCGAATCATGAAACTGTGAAAGGTTTCTGTTCTTCATGTGGGATACTTCATATGCTTTATTATGATATATTCTTGACTTTAATTGGGTTCTTTAATCTTCCCTGTATATATGCATTACTTTAAGAGCATTGAACATTCAGATTGACTGGAACAGACTATTATACTTCCAACTGCAGCCACACTTAGGTATGTTCGAGAATCTGAAGAAATTCGTCTTGCTATGAGACCCTTGGAACTGATAAAAAGAGTAAGTATGGCATCAGTGTTATAATTGCTATTCACTAATTATAATTCTAGTGAAAAATTCCTTCTATTGCTAGTTTAAATAAAGTGGTGAGTGCCCCATGTAAAAGCCGAACCCATATCGTTTTCTGCTTGCTTCTCTGATTTGAATGTGCACTTTCCATTTTGAGTTATTTGTAACTTTTTACTTTTGGAATTTTTCAATAGTTAACCTTGTAAAAGTTCATGGTTGGGGTACAATTTGATTTTCATTAAATTTTCTTCCCTCTTCAGGTGAAGGAAATCCAACAAGAAGCATATGCAAAACCAGAAACAGTTCAAGAGAAAGACACAAAGCAAACCGTTGCAGGTGACCTTTCTAAAAGATTGAAAGATATGCGTTCTGTTAATGATGCTACCAGCTTCAAAGGTGAAAATCTGTCATTTTTCCTCTACATATCTGCTTTTTTTGTCAAACAGCTGTTTTTCCTGTTTGGGGTCATATAATGACTCTTCCTGCTGGAAGCTGTATTCTAGTACTAGCCTTTAGAGCATTTGTGTTTCCAGCTCATGCTTTAAATTGGATATGTACGTTCTCTATCCCTGTGTCTGCATTATAAGCATCTCAGTCTCTCTGGGAACCCAAAACAGAAATGTTTTTGGGTGAATTATATCTTTATCAGGAGATTTATGAAATGGAACTCTCTGGTTACGGAATCTCTCATAATACTCACCTTTCCATGTTGGTAGTTTTTTGATGTGATATTGCATATTCCTCTCTACGTAAAAACAATTCATGATATTGTGAACCGTTCTGAATCTGACCTTAGATGTGTCTATCATGTGTTTGTCTAGAAGCATGCTGCCTGCTACCTGTGCGACTGTGTCAGTTACTTGTTCTTCATGAAATCAGATAATTGCTCGCATTTTAAGTTAGATGTTAACCATAATCTTTCAGAGAACTCATCAAACATTCTTCACTCAATTGATGCTAGAGAAGATGGATTCATCATTTCTTGTTACTTGTGTGAATTAAGTAGCCTACAAAATGAATGTGGAGTTTCATGAAAATTTTCGTCAAATTATTTTTCCAACTTCTAGTATTAGTACATGCAAGAAAGATACATTTAGCCTTTTTATGCATTTGATTCCCATATTTTCACTAGTTGTGACCTCTATTTGAGGTCCGGAAATAGCAAGGTTTTGAGTTCCTATTACTTGTTTAGATGCTATTTTTTTGTATTTATTATGAACTAGATTTTAGCAATTTGCATAATGTCCTGCAGCCTTGGAAGAGTGGCGTAAAAGGAAGATGGAGAGAGCAAGACTACGTGAGCTAGAAAAAAATGGAACACTGGCATCTCAAGCATGAGCCATGCCCTTTACAAATTATTGCTCACATTATACCGGAATTTGGGGACCGAGTTGTCTGCAAATGTGTATATTACAACTTTGATTATATATATTTTTTTTAAAGGTTTATATATGACCACACAAAATCTTACCAAAAGAAAAATTGTACTTGCAATCATAGCCATTCTTATGCGGATGCAGTACTCAAAAGCTCTCTGCATAATATACGAATATGTAATATGTTCCTTGGCCTGTCTCAGTTGGAGTAATGTTAAAGTTAATGCTTTGTTTATTTGATGTTGGGTAACTTGCTTTTCTCACCCTTTTAGTTTATCGTTTTGCTTATATCATCGTTTTCCTTTAAGTAGGAAACAATCAAAGTTAGTTTCAGCACATTTCTTTCTAGCCTGGTCGCTTTGTCTAACATCAATATTCATCAGGTCTTAGGTTTAGCTCACATTGCTATTACTTTTCTATTGAAATGTAAAATTGGATTATTAATTTAAGACTTTTTATCACAAATGGTCATTGAGGTGTGCAAAATTATCGCTTTTCGTCTTTTAGGTTTTTATGTGACACTAATGATCCTTAAGGTTACTCTCCGCACATCAATTTGCTCACTGCCGTTCTGAGAGGTTTATCTTTTATGACATGGGGCAAACCTACTTCAACTTCATAGTCGACAAGCTTTCACCTGCCGGAAAGTGCAAGATGAGACTCCAAATGAAACGTATGTCTTGTTCATGGAAGCAGCAAGTTCCATAGTCATATAAAAGTTTTTAAACAAATTATCCCTGAGCATGGAAGTTTTAGGCACCACAATGGCCCAGAATTTGCTCACACATGCCAGTTATACTCAAGTAGAGATCATTCAGGAGTGCGGTAGTTTATCCTTGATTTTAAGTTACCTGAAACCCTTACTCAATCATCATCATCCACTACAAATGAATTATCCAAGGCACCAAACAAATGGACTCTCATCAAACATATGTGGAAGCACTAATTATACAATTCCTGTACAAACTTTAGCCATTTGGATCATTATATGTACAAAGCTACAAGTACAGAAGATTACTACAGTTGTGCTTACAAGCTTAACAAACCTAATGGGAACTACCATCAGTTGCAGACTGCAACTTGCAGTGGAATTGCATGTATGAAGCTTAGTCCAGGAAACAGAAAAATGCCTAAAATGTCAGAGCAAATCATCACAGCAGCATTTGTGGCTCGGTCAGCGGGTTCTCAATTCCAGTTCATTTTCCCTTTTCTTTTCTTTTTTCTACACCTCGTGACTTCAATTTGACATGTACATGAGCCAAGTCAATGCTTTTGGATAATCTGATAGCAAAATTTACATTTTCAGCATCTACTTTTGAGGAAAAATTCATGGACCACAGAATTCAGAAGCCATCTAAGAAAACTACAGAGCTATGTAGTCCGAATGCCATCTGCAAAATAAGATAACAAAATTAGTGAGCTAGAATGATTATTGGTTATCTAATATTATAAATGCAATTGCAACAATAACCAAACATATCCAATCATAGTCTGATAACCACAGTTTCACAATCTTTTTCCATGTACACACCTACATACAATGAAACAAAAAATAACATTGACCAGATGACCTACTAATGGCTTCAGATCACAACAGTGAAAGGCTGATTAAGCTTTCAAGTCTGCATTATGTATCATAAACAGAAATCTAATGAACTGAATTACGATTATAAAGAACAGGGAACTAATAACTGGACTATAGAATATTTATTGCATCATACTTTTGGCCAGTGAGAATTGCCTTTCCATTTGCAAAGTTTTGGTCGAAATTATATAAAGCAAATAATATACAACTGCAGAAATAAACAATAGAGAAGGCTCATACTCCCCCTGGGGAAGCAAGCTGCTTCTTTTATTCAATTAACTTTAAAACTTCCCTTTTCTAAATGCAAAGATTTTCATGACTCGCTCGCTTTAGCTATAGTTAATGAACCAACTTAAAATTTTAATAGAAATATACACCTGGAACAAGTTATGTGTGTGCGCACTCACGTGTGGCGTGTGTGTGTTCACAAGTGCAGGCAAGTACATGAAACAGGTTTGTGGTAATACAGCCTGGCAGAGCTTGAATACATTGGGCACTTTCTGCAAAGTGGCCAACTGAATGTTATCTTAAAATGCATTTTGAATCTTCACTTGCAGAAGTAAAACGAATTTCTAGCTTTACAAACCTAAAAAATGAATTGGTTTTAAAGAAAATAAAGGAAAGAAATACACCTTTAATAAACAACATGAATTTCAAATTGAAAATAAATTATTGCTTATTCTAGTCAATTTGCAATGAACTTTTACAGAATTTAATTTTAATAGTAGCGACTTTGTCACACAGAAACATGATTCCAACATGGATTCCTTATTTTCTACCATACCTGAAAGATAAAAAACAAGCCTTTTAAAAATGGTTTTAATATTTTGGTTAAGCAATTAAGATGACAAGATGTTGTCTGAAGCAACAGAGTCAGTGCAGAGAACAAACGGGTTTTTTTATCTAGTTGATATGATAAGGGCAAGAAATAGAGAACAAATGTGTTTTCACTTTCATGTACAGAGAAGCTACCAAGAATTTCAATGACGAAAAAATTATATGTTCAACTAGTATATGATGAAAGAAAACCTATCAATTTTGTCTCTGCAAAATATTACACAAATCAGAAATCATTTGTCATTTGATTATCATAGTCATCATTTCAATCTTATCGGAAACATTGTGCTCGTTAACTTATTTGATCATACTTTGATGACTAAAATGGTTTCCTATTTGCCAAACTTTTTCCAAGGATGATCCATTGAACAAATATTGTAAGAAATAGACAGTTTGAATCATTAAACATTAATTGCAGAGTCACCCAAACAAAGGAAGTCCACACGTTTCTTAAAATGCGGACGCCTTTTTAAAGAAGTTCCTTTTATATACAAACACATAGATTAAATTGGCATATAGCATTCATGAAAGAAACTGAATACTAATTGGTCCATTCGTAGCTGCCAAAAATATTTGCCAAAGATTCTCACAAGTTATTTTTTGGGCGTATCCTTTCCCAAATCAACATACACGATAGTAAGTTGACATTTAGTTGTAGCCCTAGCATTTATTTTGTACAACTTAAGTAAATAACCTCCAAACACCCCATACACACAACAACTAGGCTGTATACTATAGATATAAAACAGGTCCTGCAAAAAACTTTGCGTATTTGCCTTGCAGTTTTTTCTTTAAAACACAAGAACTAATTCCATAGGTAAAACTTACTTTGTTATCTACTCATAATCTAAGGCTTCTAATACTTTTAATCTATTTACTTTGGTAATTAATGAATGCGTCAGTTGAAGTGAAATCAGGGTACTACTGTATGTCTTTACATTACTTTTCCATCAATCAATTCCAGGAATTTTTCCTAGGGAAAAAATATAAAACTGGGGTGTCTCATATTTACTGCAGTAACTCAAAGTATTGCCCTTTATTAGAGTCAACCACACTCCATAGGTAGACCACTACATTTTCGCTTCATCTGACTTTCACGTATCTATTCCGCACAAATCTCTTTAACGTTCCCTGTACTAAAGTCCCCTTCAAGAAATACTAGAAATACTAAACAAATCAAATAGCATCTTTCTCCTAGTCGCTGGATAATAGATTAAAAGTATGTGCGACAAGGCTAGACATTAGGCCTCACTTTGGCTTCAGTTTCATCTGCATTTAGAGACTACCCGTTCTTTCTCCTTTAAAGGGATTGGAAACTGCAGTGTCTTATTTTAGTTGAAGTTTGGTAGGACCCGTTATCTTTGTTGGGTTGGGTGGGTTGGCGGTTATTGTGATATAAGTTTCTCTTTATGGTAGGTAAAGGGTCATATATTTTGTGGACTTTGATTGTACTTTCCTTTCATCAACAGTAAATATTAATTTTTCTATATTTTTTTTTTAAAATAAAATAAAATAAAGAGATCACAATTACGTAGTTGTAGCTTTTGCCAACAAAAGCATCGTCTTTAAAGGTTACTCCTATAACTGCTTCAAATAACAACTATTCCTATAACTGGCAGATCTCAAATACAAACACGTACTGTTTCAAAACCCAAAGGTGCAATTACGATGCATGCTCTATATTGTTCTAGCTGCGCTCATTAGTAATATAATGGCATGCAGACTCAAAGGATGACTCCACTTACAAGCAATGGGGTATATGACTCTATGACAAAATCGCTCCTGCTAGAAGCACTAAATATTTATACCCCTAACAAGGAAAAAAAATCTTAAAATAGCATCACTGTTATTTCGTATTGAAAAAATATATATAATTTTGGGGGTTGGATTTTTGTTTTAATGTGTTTGAACATACAACAGGGAGTATCATTTTTCAGGACTGAAAAGCAAATACTTTCGTTGTAGAATGAGAAATCATGTAGGAAGTTCAAATTTAAAATTGTATAAGTGCAACCAAAAAAATTCATCGATAAGATTTTATTTATTGGGAACTGGCTACTATGCTCCACTATAAAAAATCTTTCAATCTTCCCCTGCTCACATAAACATACAACCCCAGAATGGCGAAAACTAACACAGGCCCGCCCCTGCACAATGTTAAGAAATCATTATATGTAAATTCAACAAAAGTTCTAGCTGAAACTTGTTGATGTAGAGCAATATAGGGAGAAAGGGTTGGGAGATGGGTTAGGATTCGGCTAGGTCAAGGGGTCAAATCCCTTTCCATTGCAAGAGGTATTGAATTTTTTTTTCTTAGGGGTCATGAACAGAAATGGAAAATTTCTGGGTACTCAGTGTCATATTGCAGGAGTCAAACTAATTGTGAGGTGACAAACTATTCTAATTGCTGATTTTAAACAGCATTCATGTCCCCCTTTACTCCTTATTACTTTTATTTTCTCGCTGCAGGTGACTATGATATTCTCTATATCTCATAGCAAATAACTAGATTAACAACAGCAATCCAAACACCTATTTCTAATGCAACAAATTTAAAAGTACTACTCCAGACACATACAAGACACAACCATGAAACAGATAAAGAGATTGAGCAACTTTTATCCCTCAATCATTTATCTTTAGATGAACATACGATCTTAGAAAATTATAAAACTTAACAACAAAATTCCATGATTATAATTTATAGGCAGTATCATGCCCCATGATAGTACCTACAATGGAAATGAATGAAACAGTCTTGATCCAAAGAGGCACAAATGGAAAAGGTGAATCCTAAGTACATAGATTAGCATGACTAGCTACTATCTGTAACAAGACAAATCACCTCCATCACAGAGAATCTTAAGGGGCCCTTCCTCCGGATATGCTTCACCATATGATTACTAGAGTACATCATTGCACAAGGAATCACACACCTAGCAGGCTATAAATAGGTGCTAAGGTGGCATTGAAGTTTGAACTAGAGCTACAGAAAATCACAGGAAAAGAGAAACTCACTGCTTAAGATTCTCAGCAATTAGAAGGGAAACAAGGCAAGCTGATCTGATGCAACACAAAACCAAAAAAAATAAATACTTTGCCTGAGAAAGAATTTGGATTTACCTCAGTATCTCATATTCCGGTAACTGTCTGCATGATCCAAAAAGCATCACGCCATCAAAATTATTTAGTTACAGATAGCAAGTTTCCCCGTCCATTCATCAGCCACCCCATAGTCAAGGCTCAGCTCTCTCATGGGAGGGATGTTCTCCATTGCAAATAGCATAATATGAGGAAACATTAGATTATTGTGATCATACAGTATAAATTGCACCAGCACATTTGGAGTGGAACTGTGGCTCATGTAACAAGCAACATTTCTCATTTTCGATACATCCATTGCAAAATCCAATGGTGGGATTGAAGGATAAGATGGACGTACATAATCAGGATATATCTGAGATAAATCTCCCCACTCTGTCCATCTATCAGAAAACCGGTGTGGATAAACCAAGCTATCACCGTTCATTGCAAAAACTTGAGCCATTTCTCTAGTGAGAATAACCCCTGTATACTCACATATAAAGGCACCAGCATGTATCAAGTCCAAGGACCTAACTCCCCATCCTGTTTCCCTTGATCTAAACACTTCCAGTCTATTTCTCAACCCTTTTTGTGTGACACGATTCTGACAGTGTGGGGGGCAACGGCAGAAGGTCCCACATTCAAAAACCACAGGCTTGCCTCTTAATAGAAACCCATTCTGATCATAAGCAAACTCGCCTCCATTTTTCATAGCACAAAAGCAATTACCAGAACAACCGTCAACACAATCGCACCCAGTACCCTGCCCGGACTGATGAAATACTTGTGTTGGAAACACAGTTGTCACAAGATAATCATAGTACAAGGGATCCTGGTCAGAATCAATGTCATTGAAAAGGAAAACTGGAACTTTCTCCTTCTTATTAGAAATATCCAAACTAAGATAACCCGACTGCCTCACAGACAAGGGCCTAGTCCTAAGACTCTCGGCAAACTTAAGGACGGCGCTACCCATCTCGCCTTGCCCTTCCATTCTCAAAATCTTATACTTATAAACACCAAAGCCAGACTTGCCCACATCAAACCAACAATCAAAAATTCTATACAAGCCATCATAGACATAAAGCTTACTTGAAACACTGCCTTGACATTTGATCCCTCTGATAACTCTCACTTCAATCCCATAATGCATGCTTCTCTCCAATGCCAAATTCCCACCTTCCAGCTTCTGATGAGCACATTGCCTATTAAACTTGTCCTGACCTCCATGACCAGTGTAGATAATCACATCACCCGCATCCTCATCATCTTCATAGCCACCCGAAACGATAATGCTGGTTGCAATTGGCTCATGGTTCGAGCTCTGGCTAGCCGGAAGATAGTCAATCCCAGCTTGGACTTGGCCATGTAATCCAACCACACACAACTCCATCCGAAAAAAGAAGATATCGCCAACATAGACCCCAGGAATCGAACCAACGATCCTTTTGTCGCGATTGAGCCACAACCCACGATCCCTGAGCACCGAAGCGGCTCGCAAATCGCCTCGGGCTCGTCTCCCGAGCCCCGGGGCCCTCTTCTCCTCTTCCGCCACTGACAGAATGCGAATCGAATCGTATAGCATTCGGGTTTTTCGCACTACGTCTCGGAAGTAGCGCTGGTCCTCGACGTTGAGATCGGTGACCCGGACGAGCTCAGAGGACCGCTGGGGGTATTTTCTTCGCGCAACGACGACCTCTTGGAGCTGTTGTTCTTGAGAAACTGGGACAATTGCTCGCGAATCCGGGTCCAAAACATCGACGTCACCGAAACGCTGGAGCCCTTTTGCAAAAGCTGTTCGGAAAAGCTCGGAAATCCGATGGAACTCCGAGTACACATTGTCTTGGTCTGAGGGTACGGTGGAGGATTCAGATAGAGGGGTGTGGTTGGGGTCGGAGAAAGGGGTCAATTGGGAATTAGCGAAAGAGTTGGGGGTAGGAGTGGGAACGAAGGGTTCTTGGGGTAGTTGGGGCAGTTGGGTATCGAGTGGCTCGTCGAAAGGTTCGAGCTTGGGTTCGATTTTTGGGACTTTCATGGCGATGGTGGTGGTGGTGTTGGTTGGGGTTGAGCCTGCGGTTGATTCTGGGAGGTTATTGAGGTCAAGAATTGGGATGAGAGAGCCCATTTTTTCAAGAGAAATGAAATGGGTTTGAGTGGGAAGACAGTGTGGTTGTGGAGGTTGAGCATGGAAGGTTGCGGTTGTGGTTGTGGGTGGGCTTTTGTTAGGGTTCTGCAGAGAAATTTGAAGGAGGCACTTTCATGGCGGATTTTGAAATGTAAAAATGACAAAGGGCGTCAATTTTTGGCGTCCAATTTTCCCAGCAAATTAGATTAAAATTGAATGAAACTGGCTTTCTTGGACAGAATTGCCCCTCTGTCCCTAAGATAAAGAGTATAAAATATACGTGAGCATTGGATGCTTAGGACAGCAAATATCAATTGACGATTGATGTATTACAACACCCATTTGGGTCCCACTTTAATTTTTCATCTAGAACTATCCACGCATGTTATGCTTCTGAGGGGAGTTATCGCACTCTAAAATTACCATATATGAGTGACTTGTTTGGAGTGCTTTTATAATGATTAAAAAAAATTTCTAACAATTAAAAGCACTTTTGGCAGTGTTTGATAGAAAAATTTAAAAGTATTTATGGGTCACAGAAACATTTTTTGAAGAAGCACATATTATGTGCTTTTCCATGAAGCAAGCACTCCATTTCTTATCATAATTTCAAGGTTTTTATAATAAAAGCACATTTTCTAAAAGTGCTTACGAACATAAGTGTTTTTTAGATAAGCAAACCCAAATGAGCCAGAGTATTGGAATAATGGTGGTTGTAAGAAATAGAAAATTTGTTGCAAAAACGTATTGATAAACAAAAGCGCATTTATGATAAAAATCTTGAATTTTCATATAATAAAAAATCCAAGTGCTTTATAGAAAATTTGTTGCAAAAACGTATTGATTGACAAAAGTACTTTTATGATAAAAAGCTTGAATTTTCATTATACAAAAAATGCAACTACTTCCAGGAAAGCACTTGGGAGTGCTTCCTGAAGAAGCACATAACATCATAAAGGGCTTCTAAACTTTCCTTCCAAACACTGTTAGAAATGCTTTTAGTTGTCAGAAAGTGTTTTTAGCCCTTCTAAAAGTACTCCCAAACAAGCCCTTATTATCATGAACTTTAAATTTTATTATTAAAAGTAGAGACATAGAATGATGAAACATTCAAAATACCACAAATATCATTAGTTTATGGACTTATAACAAATGAAATTATTCATTATATAAGGATAATATAGTAAATTATCAATATTTCATTTAATGAATTTATTCATTAAATAAGAATAATATAGTAAATTAACCGTTTTAATATTTAAAGAAATTAATGAGATCTTGGATCCTATTTTCATGCAATACAACTAGACTCATTTTCTCTTCCCTAATGTTAAAATGGAAAAAAGTATCTATATATATAAAGCAGAAGGTAGAGCATAGTAAAACATTCAAAATATCATAAAATGCCCTTGGTTTGCAAACATTAAGAATTGAAATTATTAATTAAATTACGATAATATGATAAATTCACATTTTTTTATATTATAAAAAAGTTGATATATATCCAAATTCCTATTAAGGAGTTGGGTTTAATCCTCAGATTTGGTGACTTTGATCCAAATCCTTTGAATTTTGTGCCACATAGAAATATATTCCTTTTTAAATATTTTATGATGTAATCTTTTTATTATTTTATTTTAAAATCATTTTTTGTTTCAATGTTGCCTCTTATGACTTGAGTCGGGTAATAGTCATTTATGTCGTATTGCCTATTGCCTATCGCATAGGTATATATATGTTTTTTCATATTTTCGACAATGTGTAATAATATTTTATGTGCCTTTTTTTTTTATAGGTAACATACAATTTTATTTTGTCTATTTTTGTATCTAACTTATAGGTAGTGTTTTAATTTATGTTCCAAACTTATAGGTAACACGATTTATCACTAAGTATTTTTTGTTGCTAATAATAACACTATTTACCTTTTTTTCACTTTTCCTTGTCTAATCAATTGATATAATATGTGGGTCTTTACTTTTTATTGATTAAATTGAATTTTATCCATATATTAGGAATATTATCAAGGAAAGAATTCAAAATTTAAATTCTGGAATTCAATTACAAGGAAATAATGCATTAAATTTAGATTTTCAATGTGTTTTCCTCATTTATCTCAAATGGTAAAATCGACACAACAAAACAAGTAATAAATGTCAAAAGACCTACATCTAAAACAAAAAACGCTAGGACTAAACCCAATGACAGCTAATTATTTTGGACATAGATCTAAGAAACCCTTAACATTAAATGAAAAATCAAATAATGAATCCTATTTTTATGGAACACAACGACCCATTATCTTTTTAAATTCTAAAATAAATTTAAAATTTTTAAAAAAAAACCTCTAACATGCCCCGGAAGCGCGTGCGAAGAGGCTAGTGTATATATATAGAAGAAACAACAACAACAAAAAACTAATGGTAGCCAATTATAATGAGGTTTAGCCCATGAAAAAGGGTCTCGACTACAGATTAATGATCTCAAATTTGAACCCACATTGTCATTGTATGTGTGTGAGAAATTTCCCTCACTTTTACCACTGTATGAATGTAGTTTAGCCTCAATTTTTACAAACACACTTTCTTTCTCCCCCATTCTATAATAACATAAAGATAAAATATAAGTACCAACTTGTTCAAAAAAGACATTTAGATCCATAAATAACTAGAATGATGCACATGTGATGCATGCACGTATCATAAGTTAAAGTGTAAAAAAAAAAAAGTGAGATATGTGAAATGAGTGGATTGGTTGAAAAAGTAAAATGAGAGTAAAAATTGGAACCAATAAAGTGAGATTCTACCTCTATCAAACAAAAAAGTGAGATTCTACACAATTACCATTCTACCCATAATTATTATGCTTCGTTTGGTGGCTTGATTTAGGCTGGATAGTAATTGAAACCAAAGCTCTTATGAATCACACCCTTCTAGATGAGACTTCCAAAACACAATATGTGGAGTATTTTCCAGTTTAATAAATTTAATCCTAATATTTATAAATTCACCATACATCGGCCATGACGTTAATCCAATTTAATTGACCCAGAAGAATACATGGCATATTTGACTTTTGTTTATATACAAGCAACATTAGGGGATGGGGGAATCGAACATAGGAACTTGGATGCATAGGTAAATGCTCTTAACCACTTTAGTTACAAGTCTCTTACGCATATGTGAAATTTTTTATTGGGATAGATAAGAGAATTATAATATAATATAGATTAAAAAAACAATGTACCCAATATGAATTTAGCTTGTATTTTATTTATATATTAAATTGGATTCACTCTAATTATGTCTATACAATTAAACTTAGCTACACCGAGAAAAGAAAATACAATAACTAATTAACTCTTCATCTAATTATATGTCGCGTTTCAATGTTGGAAAATGTCTCAAGTTTTGAATACCTCATTTTTCATGGATCAAAAAATAAAATAAAAAGCATGGCATCTCTAAGTTTTGCAGAGGAGGCAGAGAGAGAAAAGAAAACATATAAAGATTTTTTCTTTTTGTTAATTCTTTAATGAGTAAGAGCATCTACAATAGGCTTCTTAAACCAAATTTTACGAAGGAATTGAAAAAACACAAACTGCAATCAATGTTCCCAATCCACCTCTTAAAATAGGGAGACCTCCAGGAGCTCTTAAATATGAGGAGAGAGAAAGGACTCCTAGTGACTCCCTAAAATTTAATATTGCATTATTTTAATACTATTTCAAACATTTATTTAATGTTGAGTAATTTTTGTAATTATATTTTTTTTGTCTACACTATTCCAAAAATGAATTGAAAAAGAATTAAAGCATTTATGACTCCCTAAACTAAGGAGTATTGTTGGAATTGATATTTTATAGAGAGCTCATAAAATAGCTTTCTAGTGTTTTTAGCTAAATTTCAACTAAAAATAAGGAGCATGATTGTAGATGCTCTAATATTAGTTTATAAAGGGATAAGTGGAAGTTTATGAAAGCTTATGCGGTAAATGCATGATTATGAGAGCTTATAAACTTCGTAGAAAAAGTAGACTAACCAAATGTTATCCATGTGAGAATGCATTTACCGCATAAGAATAAGAAGACAAGGTGGTGAGAGAAATGTGGAGCAAATTTTTTATAATTATTTTAAATGTTATATAACCAAGGGAATTTGTAGAGAGAAATGAGGAATATAGGAAGACAATAGAAATTAGTCCCTAAAACTTGTCATCTTCTTCTTTGATAATCACCTATTTATAGGCTTACAATGATAGGAAGCTAACCCACAAATTATGAGTTAAAGGCTACTAATTACGTAGATTGCAATATATCAAAAGGTGGAGGAAATAGATGTAATGGTGGTTATTCACATTCTATGTATTTATAACATTAAACTATTTGTATACCATTATTATATTAGTTTTAAATTATAAGGGGACTAGGAGTTCTCACACACACACTAACAAGATGTCGTGGGAATTCATGCCATTTTTCATTGGGTTAGACCCCTATTACTTTTTCTTTCCTCTATTGGATTTAACATAAATAAGGGCATAAGTGGAAGTTTATGAAAGTGATTCATAATGGTAAGTTCTCTTAAGTAACAATATAGATATTGAGTGAACAAAGAGGTATTAAAAATGGTCTCACTCTTTTCTTCTTCTTCCTTTTTATTTTTATTTTTTATTATAAATATTTTTTTATAACATAATCAATTTTTGTGATGCTTTGAGTTTTTTAAAATATCACTTCCTGCCAACGGGGTCTAACTGAAGTGGAAAACAACTTAACTTGCGGACAATAAGTCTAAGGTTCGAACCCTCATGGCATCTTAATTGTATTTATGTGAAAATTCATCATCCTTTCTAGTTTAGACTATCGCTTGTACTCAACAACAACAACAAAATTATTTCCCACGTCATCTTTAATAATTATAAGGTTTTATATTTATGTCGTCCATATATGGAGTAATGTTCTCTTATCATATATTTGGCATGTTATGGTACATACGAGGACAACATAATTAAAAATTACTTAACCTAATCAATGAATTTTATTAATAGTAAGCATCATAAAATTGCCAAAATATAGACAACAGTAACATATTTAAACATCTGCTCATCATATTAGATTAACATGTTGGCCACATAGTATATTAGACTATCTAGTAGGATTTATCATTTGGCCCGCGGTCCGTGAGCTTAATATAGCATGAATATAGGATAATAATGTTCTTTTCTTAGATATTTGTTGTGCTATAGTATCATACGTACAAAAGGACAATACATCTATACATTATTTCACATCACACATGAGATTAGATTAACAGTCTGACAATATAATATGACACGTTGTAGGTAAGCACAAGGCACTACACCTAATCAATATATTGAAACAATAGGATGACAACATAACATGCTAAGTTGCTAAGGATAAAATATTCCAAGCATACTATATTCTTCTTTCGCCATATATATGGTCTATTGTCATGGTCGGTATTGAGATTTTGAGGGTTCTCTGCAAAAATTAAATCCGAGCCCTCAATGACATGAAAATAATAAATAATAAATAATCATGAATTGATGCCATAAAACAAATTTTTTTTAAAACTAAACTTCATTGTCAGTTGCAATTACAAATCAATTTCATAAAAGTTCTAAAAACGCTTCAATTTGACAAAGTTAAATACTAGTATATTTGGAACAAAAATAAACGGTTACCATTGTAAAGTAAATAAGCACAACTAACTTCCATAAAAACGTGCCTAATCTAGTGGTTTGGTGAGTGCATAAGTGGGAATCAAACTCCAAACTCCAGCCTCCAACGAGAGAATAGGAGCAAGGTATTAAATATCGATAATATCCCCGATATTATCCTAATAATATTTGATTTTTGGGGGTCCGATATTTTAACAACTAACCATAATGTTATCGTCAATATATCGATATTATCCCGATATTATCCCAATATTATCCCAATAATATCGGGAAGATATTTTCAACATTTTTATGAATGATTTGGGGAATATCGAGATATTATCGATAATATCCCGAATACGAAACCCAAAAATATTTATATACATGGTATTTGTGAAAACCATTTTACTCCTTCAACACCTTAACCACCATATCACTTATGTTTTTGTGAAAATACTAAAATATTTATATATATACATGGTTTTGTTTTGAATTCTTTTTGCAAGAAATAAATTTTCACATGAGATGAGTAGTAACTATGGTTATACTTATAACCAACCATTTCCCTACCCTTCATATCACATTCATGTTGGGATGGAATCAAGCGACTTATGGAAAGAATTCAAGACTCAATCTTCAAATGATTTTGCTTAACAATTACATGCAAAACTATTTTGGGGATTTATCATTTGATGACTACTCTTCAAAATATACTTACTCTACACATAGAGATGATGAAGATAGTGAAAATTTGGAACCTCATAGGAACTCTATGTGGTACTAAGTCACTCATGTATCTTACCATGCAATGTATAAAGTGTAAAATATTGTAGTAATTCATTATATATAAATGACTATGGTGTGTTTAATCTTTTTTCATTAATTACTACATATTCTACACTTACGATATTTGCCAGCTCGCTATAAAATCAACTTAAATCAGTTAAATTTATCATGCAATGCATTTCCTTCCAATTTTTTGTGATAAACTAATAGATAATTGACTAAATAAACATCATGCAAAGTTTCAATAAAAATTTCCAAGTTTTTCTTACAATTTCCGTGGTTTTATTCAATTTTTTCCGGATGCCGATAATATCCCGATATTCCCTTATATTTCCGTGTTTTTTGACTTCCGATATTTCTGATACCTCCGATATTTAAGACCTTGAATAGGAGCACTATAAACCAACTCCGATAGATGCATAATCGTGTAAGCATGTTGCTCACACACACACACACACACAAAAAAAAAAAAAAGGGCCTCTGAAAATCGAGGCCATGCGCGATGGCACCACCCTAAGGTTGGCCTATTACCTAACTATGAACCAAAACCACATATTCGAACTCAACTAATTATGGTTGAGATTGACTATCTGTCCACAAATACATTAGATTGTCTATAAAGCGTTTGACAAGAAAACCTTATCTGGCAAGAAAATATTTACCTATGTTCTCCTGCTGGACAAACTGCTAGCACGTTATAATACTAGACTATGAATGAGTACCAAACATTCATAAATGATTCTAATTAAAATAATAATTTATATAGACAGTCTAATATGTCAAATTAAAGTAATAAAAAATTTCTAATTTAGGGTTACCACATGTCATGTTATTCTTTTGGGTTGCATCAACACAACACATTCGGTATTGGAAAATGTCAAAAGTATTTAACCCATCATTGTTCCCAACCTTAGAATTGAAAAACGTTACAAATGGGATGGACTAAAGGACAAAGGTTGGTTCCATTTGGTTTGCGGAAAATTTTTGATAGAAAATAATTTCTTATATATTTTTTAAGGGATTGAGAAATAAAAGATTCATTTCTCATATTTGGTAATGTTGGGAAAGTAACCGGGAAATACCATTTTATTTCATTTCACATGTTCAATTTGCAAAGGAATGTAAAACAAAGTTTGTTTAATTTTCCAATTATACATATATAAAATCAAATAAAAAAGGAAGGCAGCTATATTGTAATTTTAAATTGTTAATGGGGTCAAAATACTCATGAAAAATGTGCATTTAATGCTGATTCATTTTCCCAAATTTTTCCATGAGGAGGGAAAACAATACCTAAGGGGGTAGAAGGGCTTCACTTCCCCCCTTAATTTCTTATGTATTAGGCAACCATTTCTCATGCTTGAACTTACCAAACATAGGAAAACAATTGATTTCTCATCCTCAAACCTCGTTTTCCATAAACTAAATGGGGTAAGGGTATTGGGTTAGGGGATGGGCCTTGAGGGTGGAAGGAAGGCATGTGTAGTTGGGTTTTAGGCTTAAAAACATACCGAGGGGAAAACAATAAGAATCCTGAGTTCTGGGTTATACCAGTCTTCTGTCAATCACAATATATCTAATATCTTGAGTTTTTTTTTTTTGGTTACTGTGGTAATATGTTGAGTCTAGAGAGTGGTTTTAGAAACTTTTTGGATTCTACTACTTGTATTTGGGAGTCTAATAGATGCGGGCTACATGGCTTAGTTCTGTGTTACTGTATTTAGGAATATTGAATATTAATCTCATATTTTGTGTAATTATTGGCCCATTTTCAACTTACGTGGATTCCATTCCTTTGTTAAGTCTAAAAGTGGGATGGAGATTGATCACACATGTAGTTTACGCTAGGAGGTGGGCACGGTTCGGATTGAATCTGTTTCACGTCAAAATCACGGCCGAACCAATTAAAATATAATAGTTTGATTTGATTCGGTTTGAATAAAAGTTATAAGGAAAACCGAATCAATCCAAACCAATTTAAGACGGTTTGGTTCGAATTTGGGCCTAAGCCCAATTCTCTTTCTTTTTGCATTTTTTCAACATTATTAGCCCAATTATAACCAACAAATTCACAACTTACTTCTTACATAAATCATCTTCTAGAGTACGAAACCATTCTAAAGCTCAAAAGGTCATAAAACTTCATATTTCACTAACTAATATAGCTCAATTCAAATATTCATATATAGTTATTAACTAATTAGAGTATTACACATATAAAATAAAATAAAATAAATAAATATACACATAAATGGTCCGATTTGGTTTAAGCCGGTTTACAAAAGTTCAAAATCAAATCAAACCAAACTATATACGGTCCGATTTGGTTTTCAAACTGTTTGACTTTTTCTTAATCAAAATCAAACCAAACCGATAATTATAATTTGGTTCTGCCGGTTTCATCGATTTGGCCGAATTGATGCCCACCCCTAATTTAGGCTTACTAACAGAATGAAAAACAAAGTGACTGATATAATACGAAAATGATGCAAAAAATTTGAATAGATAGTTGTATATCTCATGATTAAAATAATTCCAGACCTCGGTTTTGTAATAACAACAAAAAGAACGAGGCATAAATTAATTTCATCCTAGCCAAATTATTGGCATCAACAACTATAGGGATGGCAACCGGCCGATTAGGATCGCGTATGACAATATCATCCTTGTCTATTATGCTTCCCATCCCTACGCTCGTCCCCATCTCCATCTTCGGTAAGAATTTTGAGGGAATACTCACAAATTAGCCTAGAATCCTTGAATTTAAATAATAATAAAAATATTTATCCTACATTATAACACTTAAATTTCACCAAAAAATATCATTCAACTCAACAATTAAACTATAAAATTTAACTCAACTACTCAAAATCACTTACAATAATATAATATAACTATGTATCGTTACAATAATATAATATCTATTTAGTTGTATGGTAAATATTCACTTATCAGACCTGGTTCGGGGACATAAATAACAATACCATCTTCGGCCATCCTCAATCGAATACTTTAAATTTCTGCCATCCATAACAAGCTATAGAACATCAGAGATAGAAGGATATATGCAGAGCAGGAGAAAGCTCATATAGCCATAGAGCATAACACAATTTTGCTCACTATAAACATGCTTGGTTGAAGAATTCCAAGACTCCTGAAACTTCATTTTGCAGCAATTCACAAGACTAAAGGGAATGAGTAGCAACACATACTTCCCAGCACTTGTATTTATATTACATTTTATTATGACGATTGTGTCCTTTTTAAAGTTTGGATAAAACAAGAATCAAACAAGGTAAGGATCATTCCAGAAAGAAATCCCTTTTGATTGATACTGTATATTAATTGCCAGATGTATCAAACTTTAACATGATCATCAGAAACACACGAAGCTCATAGAGGCACCCCGCCGACATCAAAGATGCTTTAACTTTGGAACATTCTTCATCATCACCCTCCAATACATGGAGATTTTGATCTCCACCGTTGATGGGGTGGGCCCACTGGGGTGCTGAACCAGTCTAGGCAGTGCAGCTGAGCAGTACGCTACACATTTCTCTGGTGTATGGATGATGCACCGTTTGTTTAAAGTTCGAAACTTGGAGGGGCCAAGAGACAGAAAGAAGGTTTCTTGGGAAGCAGAGTGACCGAATCTTTACAAGTGTCCTACCACCTGTAACCAATAATCCTCATGCATATCTGATTGCTTTACACGTATCTCATTTCTAACACCATTACGTCGGTTGCCTCTTCTATATAGAGCCTCAGCTTGCAGCCTCCTTGCTCTTACCAAAGGCCTTCAAAAAAAAACAAAGTGTTCAGCAGAAAGTTTGTGCTTGAAAGAAACAGAGCTTGCTTGGTGTTAGTTTTGTTGCTTTTTATCTGTGAAATTTGGTAAGGAGATATGGCTCAGACAGTGGGAAGGACGGTGGCAGCTCCATTGCTGTTTCTCAACTTGATCATGTATTTGATTGTAGTTGGTTTTGCTAGCTGGTGTCTTAATAAGTTCATCAATGGCCAGACCAACCACCCTAGTAAGTTCATTATATTACCTCTCTCTTTTCTTTGTGGGTTTTCTTGTTTAATTATGGGCTCGTTCAGAAACACTTGTGTGGAGAAACAACTTCCACGTGCTTATTCATATAATAACTTTAAGCGATTCAGTGTGATTTTCAATAAAATCACTTAAAATTACTTAAAATGATTATATAGAGAAGATTCTACATTGAAGGGATGGAATATATATAAAAGGGATGTAATTTTTCTTGGGTTTTTGATATCACAGAGTGTAAAAATTTTGGGCAGGTTTTGGAGGAAATGGAGCAACAATGTTCTTTCTGATATTCGCCATATTGGCTGGGGTGATGGGCATAGCATCAAAGTTGGCTGGAGCAAACCATCTCAGAGCTTGGAGGAGTGACAGCCTAGCTGCAGCAGGATCATCATCACTTGTGGCATGGGCTCTCACTGCTCTAGCCTTTGGGTAAACAAATCTAAGAATCTGATCAATTCACATAAATAGTTACAACACACAATTAGATAAACCAATTGACTAATTGAGATAATTGTGTGTGTTCACAGGTTGGCATGCAAGCAAATAAGCATTGGAGGTCACAGAGGATGGAGGCTGAAGATCTTGGAGGCTTTCATAATAATCTTGGCATTCACTCAGCTTTTGTACGTCCTGTTAATTCATGCCGGTGTCTTCAGCAAAAAGTATGGCCCGGGTTACCGCAACAACGACTACCCGGCTACCGGTGCGGATCCAATTCACAAGGGCACAGCTGGAGCAGTCCCTGGCACTAGGGTTGTTTGAGGATCTCATATAGTAGTGTGACTTCCACATTTAGATGGAAGGAAATGTCTCTTTTGTTTTCCTCTCCTTTTGTGGGAGTCATATTTTTTAGTTTGTGGGTTTTGTGGTTGTAGATAGATGCAATCAGTGACCAAGTGGTGTGTTGTGCTTGTACCGCATATGTGGGAACTAGCTTGTTTTCAGCATTATGCGTGCGTCATGTGTATAATATATGGTTTTTAATTACAGATCCTCTTTGATTTAAATAATATTAGTTTGTCTTGCTATTTTTATATGGTATCAATCTCTCAAGTAGCCTGATACCAATCAGGAGAACAGCTCTGCATCATTTTGAATTCTGTATTTTCCTTCAAATTCAGATTGATTACAATTGGAATTGCCTCTAATTTTGTTGTAAGATTATCAGCATTATCGTGAAGGAAAGATTTCACTGAGCCTAGAAACAGAGCAATCATTAAGCTCAAAATACCGATTGTGGTAAATTCAGATTAATCCTTTATAGCAGCAAGGAGCAAGAAAATGCTTGAATCACATTCATCTACTAAATATCAGCTCCTAAGCATTAAATAGTTATGAAGTACAAAAAGGCAAACAGAAGGAAATCAAAATTTAAGGAGAAGGGCAGGGCTGTGCTCTATAAGAACCAAAAAAAAAACCCTGAAATTAACCTTCCCTGAGCTGATTGGACTTG
This sequence comes from Prunus fruticosa, assembly GCA_018703695.1. Classification (NCBI taxonomy): domain Eukaryota; kingdom Viridiplantae; phylum Streptophyta; class Magnoliopsida; order Rosales; family Rosaceae; genus Prunus; species Prunus fruticosa. The sequence goes on from CM031917.1 coordinate 5,129,722, forward strand.
ATTCTTGTGAGAACTTAATGCTTAACCTTGAGTGATAAAACCTTCTTTGCGACCTTCAAAACCTGGCCGCATGAGTTTTTTCTCTCTTTTCGCAATCTTCCGCATTTTCTTCTCTTGCTTCTTCTGTGATATGTTATCTGATCTCTTCTTCTGTTTGTCTGCTTTCATCTTCTCTGTGGTTTCAACCCTTCCCTTCCACTTCTCAGCATTCTTCTGGTGCTTCTTCTTCTCCTTGTGAAGGCTTTGTTTCAACAACTTTGGATCATCATGAACCTTGATCCCAGCAGCTCTACTTGTTGCTGCTTTCCAAGAATGCTTCTTTGCGATTATCTCACCTTTCTCGGGATCTTTCTTGGCTTCTTCCAACTGTTTTGCCCTCTCAAGCTCCTGCAACTTTGACAATTTTCTCTTCTTATTTTTCTTCCCCAGCTCATCTTCATTCCCAAGTTTGACATGACTGAATGTGAGCTCCTTCGAAGCCTCTGCAGCATCTTTCATCACTGAATCATCACTAGTAGATTTCTTTCCATCAGATGCAGTTTCTCTCTTCCGTTTCTTCGGGTCAGCTCCTTTCTTCTCATATCTCTCATGTCTCTCCATCCTCTTCCTTGCTCTCTCTGAACCTTCACAGTGCCGACCAGCCCGAAACTCCTCAATCTTATGACGAAGACGATGCTGGAGTTCTTCATATGTCACTGACCGGTCATCATCTTCTAGACCAGCCACCACAGGTTTAACCTCTATTTCATCACTGTCACTCTCATCGCTTGATTTCTTTTCCAAACTTTGTTTTAGCAAATCAAGGGTTGTCGTAGAAGACTTCTCTGGATCCAGTCGTTGTCTTCGAGCTTTCTTAATGTTTTCCTTTGATTCCTTCTTTGCTGAAGCTTTGGCAGACTTGCTGAGACCCTGAAACCACGGCTTCTCATCATCGTCAACGGGTAGATAAAACCTGGCAGGGATGAGCTCAACTAGCTTGTCGAAGAACTGAGAATTCTGATGGATAATAGACTTCAGATCCAGAACTGGTTTGGACTGGATGGCATGACTTGCCCTCTTCTTCTTCATCTTCAAACTGATTAAAATTGAGGTAAATTCCAAGTGTCAGATAACATAAAAATACAACGCTCCACTGTTCAATTGAAAGAATCAAACCAAACCACCACAAAGAATTAATTCTAAGGATTTCTCACACACTCACACACAAGAATGCCACCTCTTATTTAATCTCATGAGGATGAAGTTGTTAGACAAATCAAAAAGCCTATTCCATTGTTGGTTTATACAACCCATTACTTAAAAACTTCTCATTTACCATGATTAACTAAATTGAGCAAAGTTTCAACTGAGAGCAAGACATAGCTCAACAATGAGAAAGGACAAAGCTCTGTTGCACAATCTCATCCAATTTCAGCACCTCAAAAACATTTACGGTCCATGACTCGAATTCGTAGACAAAATTGTTAGAAACCCTCAGCATATATAACCCCTCTCGTCAACAACACCCATGATTGAGTAGGAAGATACCATTAAAGAACAAAATATACAAAAACCTTCTAGTTAATGGACAACTCCATTTGAATGGGGGCGTTAACTTTAAAAACTGTTATTTTTATTACAAAACTCAATGATTAAAGCTTACAAGATTCCCGAAAATTTCAACAACAAAAAAAGGGGGAAATCTGGAGGCATGTAAGTTTCAATATATGGTGGTTCATATTAACATCCCGAAGCTTTAATTAAAGCTGAAGTCTAAAAATTCAACATAAGCATTCTTACAGACACCGATATTTTTCAGTTCTTAGGAACCCAGAAAATAATAACATTCTTACAAATAAAAGACGAAACAACAGGCAAAAAAGAACAATTAAATTATTCGCGAACTCAAGAAATTATATAAAGTAAAATACTTACTGAGGAAGATGATGCTGAGAAGACACAAAAGTGAGCGGGTTTTCGAGAGGGATTGGGGTTGAAGACGGAGACTTCGATACAGGGAGCGTGACTCTATTGAGGTATGAAGCTGAAACCCTAAGAAGAAGAGTACGACGACGTTTTAATGACAAGATGGGACTGTCCAATTAAGCTTGGGCTGGAGAATATTTATTTCTCACAGCGATGGGCTTAGCATGCTTGGGGTACATTTTCATGAGAAACAAATGAAGCAGAAACATTAGCTGCTGAAACGAGATTGAGAGAACGATTTGGGCTTAGGACTTGTGTATAAAGAGGCCCGCGTTGGGTTTTTATCCAGGTTACAATTCATCCAAATTCTTTGATGAAAATACCGAATAAGTCCTGGCCTTTTAAAAGAGTGTGACCTCGCTTAGTAATGGGCCTTAGGTTTGTCCTTGATCTGTAGTCTCTAGAGTGGGGGCCCAGCATTCTTTTTTACTTTTGGTTGGCAGAGGCCTATTCTAATTTTTACCAGGATAAGCAGTAAAACCAAACAAATTATTACTGATGCTTCACTATTAATTCGAGAACCGTATAAGCCAGGGGTTTTTTGGTCAGATGAGGAAAGTGAGCCCCACCATTTGCATCCAAGTTCGAGTTCACCTCTCCGTAAAGTAGATTATTTTAATGTAGATTAGACAATTGCTTGCATTTAAAAAATTAATTGGAAGAAATATATATGAGGAAAATGCGGGATAATCACTTGACTTCAAGCGATTATCTTTCTTGAAAAAAAAATAGGGAGTTTCACTAAAATACCCAAAATGGAGGCTGAAATTATAAAAATACCCAACATCCAAAACACTTTATAAACATACCCAAAACCCATCATTACACACACTCAAAACTCATTTATAAACATATCCAAAAAATATACAATTGTTGATTGTGGGGTTGATTTTTGGTATGTTTCTATGTTTAAATAGTGCTTGGGTATTTTTATAAATACATGTCTAGAATTGGGTATTTTTATAAATATCTAAAAAATATATATTATGTTTAACATACTATTTATGGAAGACGCATAGAATTTTGTGAAGAAGAGTGGTAGAACTAGCTTCCATTTCGTCATGTGGTCAACAACACATATTTATTACTTGAGGACCAATAAAATAGATTTTTCAATATTTTCCAACAATTACAAATGCATAATATAACTTTTTTTATTTATGAAATGTTGGAGTTAGGGGGGGCATGGTCACTTCCCAAGTGAAGACTGTAAAAGCTATCAGCTGTATTTGCCGAAAACTTGAGTTGATGAGAGCAGTGGCGGATGCACAGAGGGACAAATGGGGTCAGTTGACCCCATGGCAGCTGGGAATTGCAGTGGGGAAGGAATGGTGTGACCCCATGGCTGGCTGGTGTGTGACCCCATGGCGCACACCAAGTGCTCGATGAAATGCCTGGCAGAGGAAGAAGAAGAAGCTTGCGTACGCGAGCTTCTTTTTTTTTAAACCGCCTGGCCAAACGACGTCGTTTTGAGCCAGTTTTGTTTGTTTTTCAAACATCGAACTCTTTCCCCGCCGATCTTGCACGCTCAAATCTCTGAAACCCATTTCTTCTCTACGATTTCCCACTTCAAAATTTGTTTTCTCTGGTGGGTTATTATTAGTCCCCAAGAAAGGTGTTTCTGGGAGGAGGAGGAGCAGAGCCATGGGCCCCAACTTGGTTGAGCTGATAAATTTGCTACCTTTTAGGAACCCTGATGGTGATGATGATGATGACGAAGAAGGCGTTGGAGTGCTTCAACGTGATGATTATGTTGATGGGCCTTCAGAATTGAGTCTTTTGATTATGGATAAAGGGTGGGAAACTACACTCAATCGACTGGTTGGTAATTTCTAATTTCCTCTTAGTTTTACAGGTTTGTTTCATTTCAAAGCTCTCTATGATGAGAGTTCTGGGTTTCCAATCCAATCATTCTGCCTGTTTTGTGTTTTATCAACATTCTGATTTTTCTTTTTATTTGTTATTTTTTTAGTATTTGTCCTTATGATATTAGTGGCTGGTTTCTGTTGGATATAAACCTAACTAATCCCCAACCTCCACCCTCCCGTCGCCACCACGTCAAGAAAAAATTAATGTTGTTGATTCAATATATTAATTAATTAATTCAATATAGATTAGTCTTTATGATTTCCCTCTCTAATATATTTAATTAATTGATTCAATATATTAATGTTGTTGTGTGGGTTTATAATTGATGGATTTAATTAATTTATGTGTAGAAAAAATTATCATGGAACGATTTTTTAAGAGAAAAGTGCCTATGGATAGTGAGTTTAATCCGGGTAGTTCTAGTGTAAGTGCCTATGGTAGTTCTAGTTCTAGTGGACAATTGTAACTTTATTTTTTAGTGTTATTTTCCACTTGACAAAATTTTGAGATTTTACACTATGACCCCATGACGGCACAATCCCTGCGTCCGCCACTTGGATGAGAGTATTGGAAGAAACTACATTAGACATTTTCATCCTCCAATATTAGACATAACATAACATAAGATTTAAATGTGAAATTTCATTCTATATCGAACGTAAATGTGAAATTTCTCAAGAGAGATAGAGAGGAAGGCATATGACGGACTTCACATACATTTTTCTCTAGAGAGAGCAAAGAAAATAAACACTTCAAGAAAGCTTTTCCAGCATATGTTATTTCAAAACATTCTATTATCTCAAAAATAGATGGATCCTTGAAGGCATTAATACATTCTCAAGTCTAGAATCTAACTGGATTCCTTGAAGGCATTACCATTCGCACTGGATTCCTTTCATAATCAAACTGATACTGATATGAAAGGAATCCAGTGAGATTACAAAACTATAAGGCCATGTTTGGTTCATGGGAAAGGAGACTTGGGGATGGGAAATCAATTGTTTTTCCATGTTTGGTAAGTCCAGGTATGGGAAATCGTTGTCTTACCCATGGGAAAGTAAGGGGGAAAGTGAAGTCATCCTCGCAACGTGGGTTTTGTTTTCCCTCATATGGGAAAGTTTGGGAAAATGAGCCAATATTAAATAAATATTTTTCATGACCATTTTGTCCCCATTAACAATTTAGAATAACAATATATCATTAAATGCATTTTTTTTTTGATTTAATATGGGTATAATTGAAAATTTATACAAACTCTGTTTACCATTCCTACTCAAAACAAATATAGGAAAGGAAATAAAGTGATATCTCACGGTTACTTTCTGGGCATTACCAAACGTGGGAAAGGAATCTTCCATTTCCCATCCCTTGAGAAATGACATGTGAAATAATTTTTCCTCAAATTTGTTCAGTGAACAAACGGGGCCTAAGATGATATGATTTCAATTTCATTGTAGTATTTTAACCATGCTAGAACTATAAGAAGAAATTAAGCTTGAAGTATTTTAAAGGTTGCGGCCACAACATAATGGGCTTCCATAGAGACACTGGAAAGCCTTCACAAGATGATCATGGTCAACAAAGTCAATGCGAAGTCATATATGCTTGTATGAAGAAATGTTTCCTAAGATGACATGATTTCTATTTCATTGTAGTATTTTAACCATGCTAGAACTATAAGAAGAAATTAAGCTTGAAGTACTTTAAAGGTTGCCGCCACGACATTAGGGGTGGGCACGGTACGGGTACGGTACAGGATTGGGCTCGTACCTCTCTACTCAATACCGGAAATTAAAACCGGTATTGTTCGGTATGGGATTATAGTTTGCCAAAGTTGGTACCGTACCATCCTGTACCAAATCGGTATCTGGTATGGTACGATACCATTTCGGTATCAAAATAACACAACTAAAAAATGAACCAATTCAATATTCAACAACTTATTCATTCACCAAAATAAGTGATGCCTAAGTTACAGATTCAAAGATTCAACAAATTCAATATCCAAATCCTAATCAATCAAATCAATATCCATCAACAGATTCAATATCCAAATCAACCAAATCAATATCCCTCAACATATTCAATATCCCTCAACATATTCAATATCCAAATCAACTAAATCCAAATGGTTAAAACTCATGCCTTATGGCTTACAAACCAAAATAAGTGATAATTATGCCTTATAGCTTAAAAATTTATACTTCGGTATGGTACGGATATTCACAGCTACCAAATACTTGGTACCGCTACCATACCATACTCCCATGGTACGGTACGGTATAATTACCGAATATCTCTTCATGTCAAATAAAACAGTATGAAATCGGTATGGTATGATATGGTTGGGGTATGGTATCGGTATTTCGGTTTAGATGCCCAGCCCTACACGACATAATGGGCTTCCACAGAGACACTGGAAAGCCTTCACAGGATGATCATGGTCAACAAAGTCAATGCGAAGTCATATATGCTTGTATGAAGAAATGCTTCCATTAAATGCTCAAAAATCATACATGATAATAGTGATGATCTGGGGTCTCCACTTCAACAGGGATTTCAACCAAGGTAGCATCAAAACATCTAGCCAATAAAATTCACAATTGATGTGAGAGGAGAAAAGTTTAGCATGAACGATAATTAAGGAGTGAAGAGTAAATTAACTCTATCTCATGACTCGAAATATTGAAGAACATAAACCATTCAGGTCCTATATAACGTTGACACAGCTTGAATAAGTAGTGCTAATAAAGAAGAATTTTACGTGCATACATTGAACAAGACATATCAACAACTGGTCACTAAGTGCATTGCACATGAAAGGCTACCCCAATAGTTCGACTCACAAATGAGAGATGAAAAGCTCTCACAAAGGAAATGTGAAAAGCTCTCACAAAAGGAGATGTGAAAAGCTTTCACAAAAGGAGATGTGAAAACTACACAGAGAACCCAAAGAGTCTCTGTGACTTATTCCAAACATAAGGAAACCACAAAAAGAATGGTGATGAAGATCCGACGCCAAAACGTAGGTAGAGATCCGAACCCAAGACATTGAACAAGACATATCAACAACTGGTCACTAAGTGCATTGCACATGAAAGGCTACCCCAATAGTTCGACTCACAAATGAGAGATGAAAAGCTCTCACAAAGGAAATGTGAAAAGCTCTCACAAAGGAAATGTGAAAAGCTCTCACAAAAGGAGATGTGAAAAGCTTTCACAAAAAGAGATGTGAAAACTACACAGAGAACCCAAAGAGTCTCTGTGACTTATTCCAAACATAAGGAAACCACAAAAGGAATGGTGATGAAGATCCGACGCCAAAACGTAGGTAGAGATCCGAACCCAAGACACAATCGTCTGTGATGGTTGGAGGAAAATCATAACCAAACGAAGACAAATAGGAAAAACCTTTTGTCTATGAAAATGAGGGAAGAAGATAGGAAGGAAGAGAAGATGGGAGAGTGGAGGAAGAACAATGGCTTCCTCCCTCTCAAAGTGAAAACGGCTCTAGGAGTGTTTTTGGTAGAGAGGGGGCTCTAGAAAAGTAGAAAACAAGTTTAAGGGGTTCATTCTCAATATGATTATAGTTTATGGGAGAAACAATAATTTTTATTATTATTTTTTTGGATTGCATTCATAATTCAGCCAAAAAAAAGCCATTAATAAATGACCAATACAAACTAGCCACAAAGGAGTATTACAATAATGAAAAAAATCTAATTAAGACAATCTAGTGCAAAGATAAGTGGGATTGTGTTACAATTCCACACTGGCATTGTGTTACAAACGTCTCAACTTCTTCGGGTCTAAGCACTCTCATTGGTCCAGGTTTACATCTGGGTTTTGGAAACGAAGTGGTTTCTTTATGTTTATGTGGAGACTGGAGAACCGCAGTAATATTAGGCGCAAAGGGTTTCTTTCTTTTATGTAAGGTACCTAAAATCTCTTTAATTTCCACAAAAATAAAACAACGCCAGGAAGAATTGGGTTTACTGTTTCAAAAGCAAGCAAAATGATCAAGTCCAATGCCTCCCATATATGCTTAAGAAGTGATGAAAACGAAATGTGCCAAACCATGTTTTTTTGTTTTGAACTTGTGAATTTAATGATGAACGCTTTTTGTTGGAACACTGAGGCAGTATGCACAGTAACACATTCCAATTAATTTCTCCGAGAGCCTTCTTTCTCACACCCTTTTTTTTGAGTGAGCTCGTACTCACCATATCACGTGGTATTACAAACACAAAGAATATACACAAGTGCATTTTTAAGTTATTACTCGATAATATTTACAACCTTAAAAGTCACGTCATCATTTGTATTATTCTGAAATATAATAATATGATTCTAACTTTCGTTACTCAACTCTAATATTGGCACTCTAAAAATAGTATATTCATAGATAATGAACTACAAGTATTTGAAATACACAATATGGATGACAGCTTGAGAACAATTTATACGCATGCAAGACTTATCCTATTTGGGAAAGGAACAACAAAACACAGAGAAACCAAAAGGATATAAATGACGCTTGATATTGCATTATCAAGTAAATGGTGACGAGATGATGGCAATGTGTGCCTACCCAAGCGTGCGGTGGGGAAGTGAGGTAAAGACAAACCAAAGGTCTGACTGGTTGACCAAAACTAGAGCATAATTGGTGTTTTGATTTTCAAAAGGTCATAAAGTTTGCTTGGGAAAGGTATATGTAGGGGGTGGTCAAAGTAGAAGCAAGCTTGAACTTGAACCCAGCTGCACCCAAATTGGGTTTAGTGCTTAATGAGAGATTTGGATAAAGAAAGAGGAATTAATTAATCTAATCTTGCTGAGTCAAATATTAATACTTTTTGTTGATATCATTTATTGGGTTGAAAGTAAATCCGACATGAACTAGAGAAGTCGGCAATGAAGTTGATAGTTTTGTGATTGATCTACGACAACAAGTTTGGTTAGCCTTTTTTCTTCCTAAAGTTTTTGATGTCGATGCATTGAGATAAGGGTTGGCTCCAGAGGCAGAGAAGTAAAACATCTAATGATGCTATATATTTTTTATTTTATAGAATAATCATTGATTATTGATGTAGAAAAAAATACAAAACAACTATAACACATCTTCTTTAGTGACCAAATGCCGAAATGATATTTTACCTTAATAAAAAGCTAGTAAACGTAGTTTGGGATTAATTTGACAGCAACATTATAAACTGAGTTTATGGTTAAAAAAAATTAGTTACACAAATTCCCAAAAATTTATACTTGAAATAATGACCAATTATGCACACAAAAAAAAAAACTAATTAGTTAGTTTCTATAGTAGGGATAGCCATAATCCAATCTAAGTTGAAGTACCATAATTAATAATACTTTCCCATTATTAACTGTGAGGTGTTGAACCAAGAAAAACCTTGGGTTCTGTTTAATGTGTGGTCGTATGAGTTTGTTGCCTACCTTGATTAAATGTCAAAGAATTTAGCCCCCCACCCAACTTTTTTTTTTTTTTGGTAATGAGAACTTCATTTGTGAAGAAAAACAAAACTTACAAAAATTATGGAAAAATCCTAAATTTATGGCAAACAATTGAAAATTGGGGAAAGGTTATATTTGAAAATTACTTTCCATAAACAAACACAATATGGACACAATCAATTAACAAATAAATGATGGCTGATGAATAATTAAAATGCATGGGGAAATGAAAAAAATTCAGTAAGTTGTTTTTTATTAGAAGGATTTACAAATGAATTGTATTTTACTTTTATCCGTGAGAGAATGACGATTAAGAAGAGAAAATACCACAAAATGAAGAAGAGATGGATTAAGGGAGCTTATTTTCCCACTATTCTTTTCTCCACTTACACCCGTCTGTTTCTTGTTCTACCCTTACATTACATTAAAGTTTTAATGGCTTAAATTAAGAAAAGTTGACAGAAAAAATAAAAAAAATAAAAAATCACAGCGTCTTCTTCTCCTTCATTGTGCCTTTCCCACTTCTCCTACCCAAAGCTACTCTCAAAGCAATTCATAGAATAGAACAATCATTCTCCTACGATCCTACACCAAGAGAATACTCTTTAATTATTGGTCAAAGGTTAGCTATGAATGAAGGCCAAACATTAAAGTCTAAGTTGCAGAGGATTTTAGACATGGTGGGCATCGGTGATTTGAGTGGAATGACATAGTTTAGTAATCCTTCTAATTCTCAAGATAATATGCATGGTACGTTTAATTTCTTACTTAATATAGGGCAAGGGGGGAATGGCAAAATGAAGTAAAAATAAATTAATGTTGGGTAAGGGTATAATAGGAAAAAGAAAGAACAAAATTGATTAAAAAGTATTAAAAAGCAAAATGTGTAAGTGGAGAAAAGAGAAATGGGAAAATCAGCTTCCTAGATTAAACTCAAACCTTCTTTTTTTTTTGTTGAACCACGAAGTGATCCTGGATGAGCCCCAACTATAGGTGGCACCTTTAAGCCTTAACTACAATCCAGACTAATCCCTGTTCACATCCGGGTCGGCCCGTAAGGGGTAAAGTGCTGGCGAAAGTGGTGACTTCGTACAAGAGCAGGGATTCGAACCCCTGACCTCTTTAAGGAATGAGAGTGCCGAACCACTCACATCAATCACCTTGGTTAACTCAAACCTTTTTTATTTATTGATAAACTCTAACTTTTTGAAATAACATTGAACTAAGTTTATACTCAAAATATATTTTTAATATAGACTAGCCCATTCCCACACGCTCACTCATGTGCCAATTAAGTTTTTTTTTTTTTTTTTTTTGGTTTTAATTTGTAGAATTATAAAAAGATAAAATAGGTAGTTATGTTATATAAAAATAGGACTCATTATTTGATTTTATTTTTAATTTTAATTTTTTAATATGAAAAATATAAATTCATCATATTATCCTTATTTAATTAATAATTTCAATTTTTAATGTTTGCATTAATCAAGGGCAATTTCTAATATTTTGAATTTTTCAATCTACTTTTTGCTTTATATATATAGATTTGTATAACTCAAATAAATAATTAGGTGTGCATTAGTAACTGAAATATTGTAAGAAACACCGAAAGCTATGGTTTGGGGTCCCAAGGAATGAGCAGGAGGGCAGGAAATGTAATTGAGAATCAGTTTGACCCATGTTGCAATGGGTGTGTATAAACCTGATATTATTTTTTTTGGGTCTTTAATTAGTTTATTGCATTGCTTTTTACCGGCCAAAATAGCAACGGTCAACCCGGTAGACTTCAAGTCAAATTTGCAATATGTTGTGTGTGCTACAGCTAAAGATATCTTGGACTAACCTTAATCAAGTTTACCTACCTTGACCATTAATAACTCAATTCAATTCTCAAGTGGCTCTTCGAAAGAAAACAACCGTCTGTGTCATTAAACCAAATAATCATCAATGTATTACGAAAATTTAAAAATGAATAAAAAAAATAGGAGCCAACCACGGCTTAAATATCGCTTGAACTTTTAAAATTGTAAGCACACACAGGGCAAAGTTGAGGTTCTTAGATGTTTTTCATTTGAGTGCAGGGTGCAGTGATCAGAATTGTAACTAAGCTAGTTATAAGCTGAACGAGGATATAAGAAAGAGAATAAAAGAACGAGGATCAGAATTGTGTGGTTAAAGCCTTTGACATTTATGCTTACTTTTACTTTTAACCGAATACTATTATTGTAGGAATTTTGCCCATTTATGACTTAGAAAAGTTACTTATTGATACTCCACCCAGATTAGCATCATTTCATGCACAAATAATTTTTACCCTTACAGAGCTTACCAAATAAAAAATGTCGAAGTAAAATGATTTGCACAAGTCTTCCGTCACACCCTCGATCGCAAAAGCCGTCCAATGAGTGATTGCTCTCTAAAAGCGAACTACTTCATTATTTTGCCAAAGAGAAAGCAACACTTTATAATACACGGAAAACACTTGTGTTATCTCATATTTTATACACCTTTTAATATATTTTTCTCATCATGTGATGAGAAAAGGGACGGTCTCAAGATAAGGGCAACTTGCCCATATTTTTTTTTCCCTATAGTTAGGATATAGGTTTAAAGCTTAGTTCAATCCAAAATCTAACTTTTACCCTTAAAAGAAATCTAACCCATTCTATTTAAAAATCCTGAATTCGTAAAGAGAAAGGTGAATGAAACATATCATCATAGTGCGCTGGGTTCTACGTATCAAGGCCAATAACTACGTGTTCTCATGTCACCAGATATATATTATCTACATGTTTGACTCAAATCATATACATCAAACATGAAGGTGCACGTTAAGAATAAATCTGATATCGGGAAGTTAAACCTCAACTTACAGTAGTTGATTTGAGTTGCACACCCATTGAGAGTACAAATGTAATTGTCAAGTATATATATACTTTACCAATGAAACTATATATGAAACCAGCATGCATCTTTCATAAACTCTCACTAAAAGCATGCATCGTTCACTTATGAAGTATTGTCTCTTGATCGCTTAAACATATTCTTACAAATGCACTGACAAGAAAGGGGGAAAAAACTTTGACATAAATTTATGTTATCTAGCAAGGATTCCATATCTATGAATCTTGCTTTATTGTTATTGAGCAAATCTTGTGTACGTACATACTTAGATACAGTCGTATAACTTAGTGAAATTCCAACTCAACAAAAAAAATATCAAGGACCAAATTGAGTTTTACAACAGATCATCATGAACTCAGTGACTTAATTAATTTTAAAGATGGGATTAGACAGTAAATGTTTCTAGAAACTTGGTTAATTAACATTCCCTTCCAACGAAGAAAAGACAAAGCAAAGATTAGTTAAAAAATTAGGGCTTTGAACCCCACATCATCCCCTAAATTTGATCCTAATCTTTTTTGAAATGACGCCCGGCTTTAAATAAAGAAAGAAAACAAAGCAAAGGGTTAATAGAATAAGGAACCCACATGAGCAGATCTTTCTAGCTTTAAGCACGTACATTCTTAGCTGTTAAACAAGTTCAATTGATCTCGCTCCGTACTAAACACGGATTAGTGTTGTCTATAAATAATTAATCAGGGAAAATCTGATGTGATATTGTGACTAAGAAACATATCAACATTTCATACATTTTAAGGTTGGTGGTGGCTGAAATAAATAAATAATAATAATAAGAACAAGGAGATTTTATGGTGACATATTTTATGAGGGTGGTAAAGGCAAATGACAGAGAGTAATCTCCTTCTGATTATGAGTAATTTTTTTCATGAGACTGTAGCAGTATCACGTGGTGGCTTCAACTTCATTTCGTATCAAGAAAACAAATTATTTAACAATATTTTGCAGCCTCTAATTTAAGTGAATTTAATGCTATCATATCAACATGTCACGTCATCTAATGAATATAGGGGAATTATCAAGTGATTTTTTTGATACATTGATAGTGTGTGTAAGAAAATCCCCTTCCTCAATATCGCTTATTTCAAAAATAAATTGAGTGGTTTCAAACATTTCCCCACGAATATATAAACCTAATAAGTTTCCCCAAAATAATTCAAATTCGACCGAATTTGTCCCAAAATCTATCAACTTATATATGGACAGATCATCAATTGTTCACACCATCAGCCTCACCCAGAAAGCATTACAAGCGTGGGTCCATAAAGCATCGTCATACCAAAAATATCATAGAAAATAATAAAAGGCACCACGTGTCCCTTGGTGACGTTCCAAAACCATCAATGTCCTGAGAATTATAGTGCCCCAGTGCCCAAAATGGCATCACCAAATTATATTTAATTCATGTGCAATGGTGATTCCTTGGAGCAATCTCCTTGAGAAGTAAGCAAATCCAACACCTGGAAAAAATCCATTGGTCTTGTGGTAATTTTCAACTTAAAAAACTCCACCACCCACTAATTTTGTGATTAGAAAATGTTTTAGACCATGCTTAGTATGCTATGAAGCTACTAATTCTTCTTGTCCAAATGCATACGTGGCCTCAATCCAGAGGAACCTTATTTTATCTCTTGTCTCACTTTAGCATCAAAACAACTTAAGCTGATGGATTTAGATCCTTACTTGAATATGTCACCCAGTAGAATAGCTTGTTTTCGGATTCCTAAAATGCCCTTTTGTGAGCCAGACATTTTCATCTGCTTGATTGAATCATTGTAACCACATGATTGCTTTAATATTTGAGTGTTGATCATGTTGATGTTAAATCACACCTCAAAGGTAGGGCACAAAGATGGTGCATAAAGATTTTTCTACTATGCAAACTCGCATTTAATGAGCAAGTGAGTTCATCATTCTCTAGAAAGGTAAAGATTAATCACAATTCATTAGATTCTGTTCTCGTTAAATGATCATTCGAATCAATAACGCACCTATAAAGCGATTAATTAAAGGCACAAAACTATTTCAGACAAATTATAAATGGAAAAAATTGTGGCAGGGTGCTTTTCTCATTACAATTTTGATGTGATCAACTAACTCTTGGTCTAGTGGTAGATGCCCTGTATACGGAACCCCATCTCTAGTTGATATAAAGAAAAAAATAAAGTAAATAAGGTCTAATCTGGTGGAAAGGGCCTTGATTTTCATACCAGTGGTCTTAGGTTTCAACCTCATGACACATTGATAGTGTATGTGTAGAAAACTCCCCCTCCCCGATATCGCTTATAAAAAAAAAAAATGATGATGATGGTATTTGTGAGAGATCAGATCACTGTACCTCAAACAGTGGAAAGTATAGGAAGGATTTGAAAATGACAGTTGACTGATAGAACAAAGTATGGGCTATGGTGCAGATGTATAAATATGTAACAAGCACTAGCCAAAATGCCACAGGATTCGGAAGACAAACTTTAAGTAAGCATACCTAAGCACAACACAAACTAAAAGTTGTGCTTTCACATGTATTTTGGGGTGATGGCAGGTCATCAAATGGGTTGGGGTATAATAGAAGAGGAGGGTTGGAGAAAGGGTCCTTGGACTGCTGAGGAAGATAGGTTGCTTATAGAATATGTAAGGCTTCATGGTGAAGGCAGATGGAATTCTGTTGCTAGGCTTGCAGGTAACATATAGATATATAGATGCAACTTCACTCTCTTAATCTCAGCTCAAATTTTAATATGCATAGAATTTTACCCTTTTTTATTGTTAATAATTTTTACTGCCAATGGGCATTTTTCTTGTGCATCCATTGAAAAAAATGTTTGGTTTCTGTTTTTTTTTATAGGACTGAAAAGGAATGGAAAGAGCTGCAGATTGAGGTGGGTGAATTATCTGAGGCCAGACCTTAAGAGGGGGCAGATAACTCCTCATGAAGAGAGCATAATTGTAGAGCTCCATGCTAGGTGGGGGAACAGGTAAATATTTTTACACTTATTTGGTTCTTTTTTTGTTTGAGGTTATTTGGTAATATGCCAAAGGGCTTAACTAATTTCTGTGGTGAACAAATTCAGATGGTCAACAATTGCAAGAAGCTTGCCTGGTAGGACAGATAATGAGATCAAGAACTACTGGAGAACCCATTTCAAGAAGAAGGCAAAAGTGCCTTCTGATGCCTCCGAGAAGGCGAAAACTCGCCTACTAAGGAGGCAGCAGTTTCACCACCAGCAGCAACAGCAGCAGCAGCAGCTGCAGCAACAACAACAACAGCAATTGCAGCTGATTAATCAAGCAGAGGTGAAAAGAATCATGGCCTTATTGGATGAAAACGAAAATAACAAAATCTCATCCTGGCCTCAAGTGAAGCAAGACATGGACACTTCTTCTGCTGCATACCCTCACCACACAGCTGACCACCAGGAGCAAGGCTTCTTCTATTCAATGCTCAATGGCAATGTGTATGTGCCTGAAGCCTCCAGCAATGAGGACAGTTTTCTGTGGGATGGTTTGTGGAACTTGGATGATGTCCATGGAAATTTTGGCACAGCAGCAGCCAAAGCTAGCTTCCAGAACTTGGTGGTTCCTTTCTGTTAACTAAAATTCGGGCAAGCTTTTGATTTTGTTTGGAGTAATATTACTAGGTTGTAACATCAAAATGATCCAAGGCTCTCTCTCTCTCTCTCTCTCTAAGTGAAGTGGAATTTGGGTTGCAAAAGATATGCAATCCAGGCTTAATTAGCTATTTATTTTCCAATAAATGGTGGACCACTTTAATTTGTATGAGAATTGTAATCAATGGAAAGTTGTTCTTGGAAATCAAAATTTCATGTTAGTTTTGAAGCATAGACTTGCATATTTTTCATACAGGTTTCGCTTTCTCTTCTTTTCTGTCTTGATCAGGATGAAAATTGATAGTAGTTGTCATTTGGACTTCGAGAAACATGAAAGCACACATGATTAGTACCTAAGATTACTTATGTCAAGCTTTTAGTGACATCCTTGTCGTCACACTCTTTATGCTGGTTTAAATAATGGATTAAGGGAAATGCAATCCTATTGTATCATTAAAAAAATCTCATGGAGATTCACTTTAAAAAAAAAATCTCATGGAGAAATGCAATCCTATTGTTTCCTACTCATTCAAAAAAATATTTTTCTCTAGAAATTTCTAAAGACACAAACTTATTACACCAAATTTTGTTCAGTAAAGAAATAATAAATAATATCCAGAGTGGCACATGTAGGAAACAAATGAAACACTATCACATAATTGGAATTTAAAATGGTAGTGTTTCTAGTACTATTTGTTTGTTTGTTTGTTTGTTTGTTTATTTTTAACAAAATATATTATAAACTATGGGAAGTGATATCAAACTCGCCTGTAAGGGGACGGACACACACACTTTGGTTAACTGACCTAATCTATATTGAAAGTGATAGTTCATTTCTTTTTCTCAAATCTCATAGAAGATAATTATTAAAGACAACAAAAAGTCCAGCCCAATTTTGTGCTTGGATCAATGAACTTGGACTGGGATGTTATTAAGTCCACCACCATTTTAAGAGGACAAAAAAGAGAGTTGCATAATTTTTTGTCAAGCAGCCCAAACAAACGTACCCGCGATGGCAACAAAGGTCGCGTTTTGTTCACCTTCAGCTTCAATTTTCTTCTCCGCTATCTTCCCTCCGGCTATTTCGCCGCACCGACGACAGTCCCCAGCCTAGGCTCTGATTTTCATTGGTCTCTGGATCTCTCACCCTCTTTCTCTCAGATCTCGCAGCTCTCTCCAGATCTCACAGCTCAATCTCTCGCATCTCAGTCACAGGCAAGGAAGTTTCTGTTGTCTTTTTTAATTTTTAATTTTTTAATATGTTTTTTATTATCTCTTTATGTACTTGTGAAAATTGTCTCATGTTACTCTTTTCTGTGTACGGTAACTGATAAAAACTAATTTGGGATGCAGAAAATTGAAGCAGGGTTTTGCTAAATGGAAAAGTTATTGTTAACCGGGTTGGGTGTTTGTCTGATGCTTAACTAGGTTGGGTATTTCTGATGCTTAGCTGGTGGTAAAGACAATGGTACTTGTGTTAGGCACTAGTTCTTCTAGAACAAAGACAACCCAGTAGTTGAAATATCATATTTGCTCGAAACGTTTAGAAAAAAACAATGTGCAGTTAATCCTGGATTTAGTCTTTCTCCCATAGTTCTGTAATGTCCTATTTAGATGGCATGTTTTGAATCTATGTTCAGGTCAAACATATACTAAAGAATGATATTTTGGCGCCATAACTAAATTTATCTTGTACTGCATATAGTTTCCTGGTTTGTGTGATTTTAATCCTTCTGTAATAAAAATTCTGGCTTTAATACGTTGTCTTGATCTATAGTTCGAAACATTACCTTTCCAGTACCTTTTGCATTTCTTATTGGTCAGCCACATTTACATCACAGGATTTGAGCTACTACGCCTTTGGAAGCTTGACAATGGCATTGCGTTTCACAAATGATGCTCATGGCAATATGCCATAAAACTTTTAAAAAAGAAATGGAGACTAAAGCCTGAGCCATGCATATCACTAACAGGTAAATATCACTGATTAGCGCTGATAGGTTCTTTTTATAAATGGAGCTGAAGACTGAACCATGTATATCACCGGGAACTCTGCTTCGTTACTTGTTTGTTGCTGATATACATCTCAGCTATATCAAGACTGATATATTGTCTGTTGCAGTGGAGATATTGGTTATCACATTTTAATCTGTTGAACTCACAATATGGTTCTTCTTGCTTAATTGTGTTGGTTTTGGATATGGAGATGGACATTTGTGAGCATGAGTGTTCTTTTTAAGTATCATTTAGTTCTAAATATGATCCTCTTATTTTGCGAGAATGGAGTTAAACAACAACACTACATCTTCCTCCAAGTTAAACTTATGTTTCATAGAATTTAGTTTGTGTTTTTAGAGGTTTTGCACAAAAAAATCTATATTCTCATTTGCTTCTGTACTCATGAATTTGACTTTTGTATAAATTCTGTGGTTTGCGATTGCAGGGATTTGATGTGATCCTAATAAAAATTAGACAGAAAACAAATTTTCATTTTGATTAATTTGTGTTGTGTTATTTTGGTATCAGTAAATTTTTGTTTTAATTCTTGTGTTGATATAGTGGATATCTTATTATGAACTTGGTTGAAATGAAAAGCTTTCTGATCAGTTTTGGTAAATATGTCTTCCTTATTTTTGTTCTAGGTTGTGCAAATAATTGAAATTATAACATGGTTGCTTTTAAATTTCATTGTCATTTTTAATTGTTAAGTTCTGATTCGAATGAATTATATTTTATGCCATCAAGATATATTGAAGATATTATCTTTGTAAAATTTATTTTATCAATATATTTATGAATCAATATGAGAAATTGTTATCTGGAAAAATGATTGGGTTCAAATATATTGTAAATCAAACACAAAATAATATTATCTAGCAAATCCATCTTCTTAGTCCCATATTAGACCAAACTCATCATAGTATTATTTCTCAGCTAAGGTGTGAAATTTACTTGCAGATGACAATAAAGGTGGTACAAAAAGATGGGAGAGAAGACACCTTGGTTCATTAAGTTTATTCCTACTTGTAATTTTGATATCTTCACCAGCGTGCACACAATGCCCTTCTTTACCTTCAAGCCCTAGCCCCAGCCCTACAAAAATGGTGGGACCCAGGAGGCACATCCTCCCACTCCTTCCTCTTCTCTGTCTCCGTCCTCTTCTTCTTCTCCTACTACCACTCCTCTCTCCCCTTCTCCTCCCCAGACCCAAACCCAAACCCTAATTTCACTCTCCTTGCCCAAGACCCAAACTCTAACCCCAATTTCACCTTCATTGTCAAGGTCCTGACCTTCAACCGCCTTGAATCTGTTGCTCGCTGCCTTCGTTCCCTCGCTGCTGCCGACTACCTCACTGACAAGGTCCAACTCCACGTCTACATTGACCATTTTGCCCTCGGGGATGCATCTTCAAATGTTGGTCAGAAGTTGCAGGAGTCACATCGGATTTTGGAGTTTGTAGAAGGGTTTGAGTGGAAATATGGGGACAAGCTAATCCATTACCGGACTACCAATGCTGGCCTGCAGGCCCAATGGTTGGAGGCCTGGTGGCCCAGCTCGGACAACGAGTTTGCGTTTGTTGTGGAAGATGACTTGGAGGTCTCACCGCTTTATTACAAGTTTCTGAGAAGCTTGATTGTGAATTACTATTACAATGCCTCCAACTATCGTCCATACATCTACGGGGCTTCGCTGCAGCGACCAAGGTTTGTCCCAGGTACCATCCTATTTTGTTTTCTCTATGTTTTTTGGAATACCAATCTTTGAATGCCTTGTCTCTAATTCTATTTCTGAAATAAAGTGTAAAAGGGCTTATGGTTAGTACTGGCACTGAATTGATTTTACTTTGGGCTTTTTCTGACACTGGTTATCTAATCCGAGTGATGTAAATCATGCAAGACCGTTTGTAAAACAAATCAAATTTCAGTTTTGAATATTTGGATTTTAATAAATCGGTGAAGGAAAAACAAAGGTTTCAGAAGAGAATTTGTTCCATTTAAATCATCTTTTGGCTTGACATATTTTTATTCTTCTTATTTGGGAATAAAGAAAGGAATTGAAAAGGCATATATATATATTTATCATTTTTAATTTCCTTTTAATTAGTTTGATGCTGGCTTATAGGTAAACACGGGAACAAAATACAGTTGGATGATAGAACACGACTCTTCTTGTACCAACTGGTTGGCACTTGGGGTCAGCTTCTCTTTCCTAAACCTTGGAAAGAGTTCAGGTTGTGGTATGACAATCACAAGGCAAAAGGCATTAAACCATTTCTTGATGGCATGGTACTTTTTTATTTTTACTTTTTAGAAATATGTTTCTTGATTTTTTTTCAATTTCACTTATTACTCAGTTGAGCTCTGAAATTTATGTGCAGGTGACAACAGGTTGGTACAAAAAGATCGGAGAGAAGATATGGACACCTTGGTTCATTAAATTTATCCATACTCGTGGTTATTTTAATATCTACACCAATTTTTTACATGAGAGAGCGCTTAGCATCTCTCACAGGGATGCTGGTGTTAACTACGGGAAAACAGCTGGGCCTGATTCCCATATACTGGATGAAAGTTCTTTTGATTTTGGTTTTTGGGATATGCAACCGTTGAGTGATTTGAGGTGGTATGATTTTTGTTTCAGAGAAATATTTCCTGAAAGAGTTGTTGGGAGCCTTGATGAACTTGGGTCTGTTCTTAATTCTGTGCAGAAACATGACACTGTTATTATTGTGAGTCTGTTTGGGGTTCCAGAGATGGTAATTAGGAACTTGCTCTGCCACTTTGAGAGTCTAAATTTGTGGCACTATGTATTTATTGGCCCCGAATCTGACTTCCTGTTTGATCTGGCAAGAAGAGGACATCCAGTAATTGGTACAGATCAGTTTCTAAGGAGTGTAGGAGCTTACAAGTTGATGTCTTTCCAGGATTCTAATGTGGAAATGATCAAGGAAGTATTAGTCAAGGCCTATGTACTAAAAAAGTGTTTAGAATCTAGGTACAATATTTGGGTGGTGGATGGGAACATGCTGCCTGTCAACAGTGACCTATTTATTGAATCTGATCCTTCGTATGATTTCTATATAGGGAAGAGCTCGGAGCTTATCTTTGCCAGAAGATCATCCTCTGCACGAAATATTGGGGGCAATGATTTTATTTCCAAATTTGCAATGATGGTGAACTCTTTGCTAGCCAAAAGACACAGCCTAAGTTTTGGGTATATAATGGCAAAGTTTTTGGAACAGAAGGGTGTGAGGGTTAAGAATCTTGATGAGACAAGCTTAGGTCTCAGGATCGGCAACAGTAACGTTAATCAATCCTTAGGGGATGGGAAACAGATGGTATTTTGGTCTAGTGATATGGCTTCAGACTTACTTCAGAAACGGCTTCAAGAATTGGGTATTTGGATTGTAAATGATGACTTTTCTTGCAAGGCTGTTGTTTGTCACAAGTCATAGCATCTTTTAGCGGTTATACACATTTTATCTTTTCATTTCATTGTAACCTGTTTGTATTTTCAATTTTGTTAAAGCTCTTATCTTGTTGTGGCTAATTTTTCCCTTAGGCATGATTCTCATTTGCCAAATTTACAGAAGGAGATTTTAGAACCTTCCTGGATGACTGCAGGTAAGGGAAGCCCGTCCATTCAAAGTTGCACTAAACTAGCTAGACCACTTTTACTTTTAACTGTGTAAGCATATGTTTGCTTACCAAATTGAATGTAAAAGTGTAAATGAAGTACGCAAGGAATGGATAGTTTACTCCAAATATGAGTGCCGAGCAAGTGATTAAGAGCACTACACTATATTTACACCTACATTCGAAGTCATGTTTGAATCCCCCTCTAAATATCGCTTATGTGAAAAGAAAAAGAAAAACAAGGGTAATGATGTTCACACTTCCCATTCATCTGTCATGATGTTCACACACCAGCAGTTTTAGTGGGAGACACTTAAAATTGCAAATCCTCAAAAAGTAGGATACTTTTTTCTTTTCTTTTTTGAAGGAAAGTACGATACTTTATGGAGCCAATGTGAACGCAACAACTTTACAAAAAGGCCTCCACTATATGTAAATTTCACAAGATCCTATATACCGTTGTTAATATTGGACAGCACTTACTTAAGATCAAACAAAAACTTGGATAAGAAAATGATAATGCAAATTAATACCAGATTATTAAAGAATTTAAGTGGGTCGGCTAGTTGTAAACATTTTTTGAAGACAACGATTAACAAAATGAAATACATCGATCTCAAATCATGAACACTGATATGCATTCTATACGCATGCATATTTTAACTCTTTTTTGTTTGATACAAAGAGGTCTAAGATTTAGAAAATGAGAGGATAATTGAGGGTAAAGGTAAATACTCTACTAGGCCACTATTAAAGGGTGTGCAAGATAAAAACTTTTGTGGGCACTTTACTGCCACATGGGAGGATGAGTGATAGGAAAGCTCTCACCCGAGTTTCTCTCTAGCATGCAGATCAATGAAACGATTCGAACTCTTGTGGCACCTTGATTATGTGTGTTTGTGAGAAAATTTTCAGCTACTTACAAAAACAAGGGTGAAAGATTATGATAAAAAATATAGTTTAAAGATGCTTACAATTCCACTTGCATGGATTCCATATCTATGAATCCTGCTTTTTTGCAATTGAGCAAATCTTTTATACCTAGACACTTAGATACAATCTTATAACTTAGATCTTAATTAAGATTTGTGTAATCATACTAATTTTGGCACCATTTCTGCATTCACTCAAATAAAAAACTTAAAGTAATTCGAAAGAACAGCAATTGGCTCCTTCCCTAAATGAAATTCTATCTCAACAAAAATATCAAGATCCATCCAGCTTTAAATAAACCAAAATGGGACACAACTATACACAGATCATCATCATCAACTCGCTGAGTTTTCAAAATATGACAACAGCCTATATGTTTCTAGAAACTCTTGGTTAAAAAATTGTGCCTTGTAACCCCACATTATGCCCTAAATTTATCCTAAATCTACTTTGAAATGACACCTGTAAAGTAAAACAAAGCAAAGGGTAGTAGAATAAGGAACCCACATCAGATTTTTCTAGCTTAAGGTTAAGCACAGACGACATTGACATGCTTAGCTATTAAAATAAGTTTTAAGGGGGTTAACTTTTCTTGATTATCCGTACTAAGCACGGATTAGCATTGTCTCTAGAAATGTTAATTAATAATTGAAAAGGAGAAGAATAAATCAGATGTGATGATTCGGTGCTAACAAACGTGTGAGTATCTCATGCCTAATTTATGTCATTGTAAGGGAGACCATCGAGTTAAAGAAGCATTTTACAGTTGCTTCACTATGAAAATTATCGAGTGTAGAAGCACTTTATTGCACAACTCAACAAGAGAGAGACAGGTGTGACCACATATGGCTTTGGTGACGTTCCAAAATCATTAGTCCCCAACAAGAGAGAGAGAGAGAGGTGTGATCACGTATGGCTTTGGCGATGTTCCAAAATCATTAGTCCCTTCAAAATGTAACATGTGTTCATACTATTGTAGTATTTTATAATTTATCCTTCAAGATAATAGCCTCAAAGTATATTTAAATGATTTAATTTCAGATTTTTTTGTGATTATTTGAAACATTCTGATTAAGAAGTAAATCCAGCACCTGGTGCAAGCCCATTGCCCCTCTTGTAATTTTCAAGTTAAGAAATTTCCAACACCCACTATTTTCTACAGTGAAATTTCTTAAATTATGCTTAATTAGGATGCTATGAAGCTACTAGTTCTTCTTGTCCAAATGCATAAGCTCTACATACGTGGCCTCACGCCATGGGATCCTTCATCTATCTTTTGTCTCATTTTAGCATCCAACACTTTAATTTCAACTAAAAGATTTGGATCCTTACTAGAATATGTCACCCAATATAATAGCAAACTTTTGGTTTCCCCAAATGCCCATGTTTGAGCAAAATATCTTCAATTGCATGATTGAAACAGGTCATACACTTGATTGGTATAAAGTTTGTAGTTGACAGAAGTTTGGTTCCTATGCGACCGTTGATGGTTGATGTATTACGAGACCTATTTGCATTAGGGATTAATAACTACTTATGTGTGTAGGCAACAATCACTAGCACATGTTCTGTAATTTATGTTTTATATTAGACATAAGTGATTTTCAACTATTGATGCACGGGGAAATGATTGTCACTATCATATGTCTTCTAGTTGATTTCTTGGTGTAAAATATCACACATTAGAGGTGAGGATAGAGATGATGATAAAAAGAGAAAAAGAAATCATGGATCAATCTCAGACAAATCACAAATGGATATAAGCGTGGCAGAGTGGTTCTGTCATTACAGATCTGATGGTGGCATTTGTGAGAGATCAGATCACCCGTACCTTAATTTAAAAAGTCGAAAGCATAGGTAGGATTTGAAAATGACAGTAAATTGACTGATGGAACAAAGTTAGGGGGCTAATGGTTACGCTGCAGACATATAAATATGCAACCAAAGATAAGCAAAATGCCATAAGGTTTTTCAAGACAAACTTTACAAGCTAAGCAAACACATAAAAATCTGTGTTTTGGACATGTATTTGGGGATGATGGCAGGTCATCATATGGGTTGGGGTAGAATAGAAGAAGAGGGTTGGAGAAAAGGACCTTGGACTGCTGAGGAAGATGGGTTGCTTATTGAGTATGTAAAGCTTCATGGTGAAGGAAGATGGAACTCTGTGGCTAGGCTTGCAGGTATTTATAATTACAGCTTAATTCTTAATTAGATGCAGTTTGTATTATGTCTAATTAGGGTTAACAAAAGCATAAAAATTGTACACTTTGATTATTCAGGACTGAAAAGGAATGGAAAGAGTTGCAGATTGAGATGGGTGAATTACTTGAGGCCAGAACTTAAGAGGGGGCAGATAACTCCACATGAAGAGAGCATAATTCTAGAGCTACATGCTAGATGGGGGAATAGGTATGTCTTCTTCTTTTTTGTTCTTTTTTTGGTTTGATATTTTTCCTGTTTTAGTGAGCTTAGTTTCTGCTTTGAAAAAATTCAGGTGGTCAACAATTGCAAGAAGCTTGCCTGGAAGGACTGACAATGAGATCAAGAACTACTGGAGAACCCATTTCAAGAAAAAGGCAAAAGTGCCTTCCGATGCCTCCGAAAAGGCGAAAAATCGCTTCTTGAGGAGGAAGCAATTTCACAATCAGCAAAATCAGCAGCAACAACAACATTTACAAGTGAATCAAGAAGAAGTGAAAAGAATCATGGCCTTGCTGGATGAAAATAATGACACAAAATTGCCATGCTTCTGGCCTCAAGTTAAGCAAGGCATGGAGACTATAAGTACATATCCCCATCACACAACTGATAATCAGGAGCAAGGCTTCTACTATTCCATGCTCAATGGAAATGTGTCTGTGCCTGAAGCCTCCAATAACGAGGACAATTTTCTGTGGGATGGTTTGTGGAACTTAAATGATATCCATGGCAATTTTAGCTCAACATGTGCAACAGGAAAAGCTAGCTAGTTTGCTTGCACGATTCGAGTGTTCCCTTGTGTTAAATCTGAGCAATCTTTGGTTTTGCAGGTGTAATATTAATAGCTAGAGTTGTTCTAGTGGCATCAAAATGTCACTAGCTTAAAGTATGGAGTTGCAAATTTTCATAAAGGGCTAAACTTTCTGCCTTTTAATTATGTTTTGGTTGCTTAACACCAATAAATATGCTTCCTTTGATTGGTAGCCAAAATTTTCTCTTCTTTGTTGCTTGTCTATACCTAAGAATAATCAAATTGAAGGAGCATGTCTCTACGAAGGGAAAGTGTTAAAGACAGATTGAGCAAGAAATTAAACATCTTTATATAGAGAAATTCTTGACTACGGCGAAGGACAATATCACTCATTCGGCTACCCAAAAAAAAATAAAAAATCACTATATATTTATACATAATTTTTTTCTTTTAAAATATATGTGACTAGATGAGTGACGTGTTCCACCCACTGGACAAAAGATAAAAAAAATCACCCACTCAATCAAACCTAATTTGTACTTTGAAGAACACGGAAGAGCACATGACATCTTAAATACTTTTTAAGATTAGTACTAGGCTAGCTTAGTCGTGTCAAGCTTTTAGTGACATCTTTGTCGTCATATTCTTTACGCTATTGAGAGAGAAAATGCAATCTTATTGTTCATTTATTTATGCTACAAGGGTCTTGTCTTGTATCAAGATAAGAACTAGATTCTTTTAGTTGTGCTTATTTTTTTATGTTATCTTTTGTTGTGACTTCCTCATTATCCAGTTGGACATCCGTCCTTCTTTAGATGAACTAGAGCGGACAGTAAATTAACTTTGCCCATAATGCAAAACTAGTCTCTAATTCGACTTTCATCATGGTTTATGTAATTTTAATTTTAAGAATATGACTCGTATTCTTATTTACTTTACGCAAACCCTTATTTCTATTAATTGAGTGGACGAACTGGTTAAGTGTTGAGCACATATAAAAATCTTACTTACATTACACAAATCCTAGTAAAAATCAAGCCAAATTATATTCGCCGAAAATGACCACTTCGTCTACTCAATTGATGGAAATAAGAATTTTACTTGTAATATCAAATAATTACATGGGTAACTCATAAGAATTTTATGGTCATAAATATCAAATAACTACATGGGTAATACTGCCCAAACTATAGGGACCTCAGTGCAAATGAAACTAAACTACAAGGATACTTTTGTAATTTGGTCATTAACTTCCTTTGTGAAGAGGGGATTATGATGATAAGTCCAAATATTCGTAAGCCCAAACATTTCAAGGCCCAAAGTCCACCTTAGCTGTAGGCCCAGACGTTAGCAGCCCAACCCCTTCCAGCCGAGCCAACTATATTTCAAACTCCCCTCTTCTCTCACTTTCAGTTCTGCAACTCTCCCAGTCTGTCTCTCTTTACTTTCTTCTTCAGTCTCTCATTGTCGGTGGACGTTCCCTTATTCTTTTCTATGTACTTCAATCAACTTCTCCTGCTGGTCTCGTGGGTGAGTGTAAAAGGTGAAACGGCAAAGCTCACATGCCGTTTGATGGACAGAGCCACATAGTTTTCGAAGCGGGATGAAGGTGAAGGCAGGGCACTAATATTTATCTGCAGTGCTTTTTAAATTTGATAGAAAATATGCCTCTTCTATTAAACATTGTTTCCGCATTGCGCAACAAGAATAGATAGAGAGCTGATAATGGTGTGTTTTTAAGCAGGTGATGTTTGGTTGCTGGATGAAGCACGGACACGGATACACAAACTACCTCTCCGTGCTTAATGACCCTCTCGTCTGTACGCAAGGCATTTACCCTCATAACCTCACGCTATTACACTTGTGCCACTGTGCTCCACCAGCCTTTGAACCTCCGCCATTTTCTTCAGCTTTCAGTTACCCACCACTCTCTTTCACTCACTCAACAAGCTCACGCTCAAGTTCTCACTCATGGCCTCCAACAAAACCCTTTTCTCGCCACAAAGCTCATCTCTGCTTATGCTCTTTGTGGAAACCCAACCAAGTCGAAACTCGTCTTCCACTCTGTTGAGCTCAAGAGTATGTATTTATGGAACTCATTGATTAATGGGTATGTGAGAAATTGTGTTTATCATAAAGCTTTTGAGCTGTTCGAAGAAATGTGTAACTGTAATGTATTGCCGGATGATTATACCTTAGCGACCATGGCCAAAGTTTCCGGCGAGGTTCAGGACTTGGTTGCCGGGAAATCTGTTCATGGGAAGAGTATAAGAGTGGGGTTTGTTTTGGATACTGTTGTTGCCAATTCTCTCATGTCTATGTATTGTAAATGTGGGAATTTTGGTGAATGTAGGAAAGTATTCGAGGAAATGCCTCAGAGAAACGTGGGGTCTTGGAATGCTATAATAGCAGGATATGCAAGTTCTGTGGATGATGATTCTGATAAGGAAATTTGGGAAATTGCTAAATGCATGCTAATGAATGGGGTGAAACCAGACGGGTTTACTGTTTCAAGTATTTTGCCTCTGTGCGGAGGTGATGATATTGAGAAATGGGATTATGGTAGGGAACTTCACTGTTATATTGTAAAGTATGAATTGGATTTGAAGTGGGGTTCAGATGTTCATCTCGGGTGCTGTTTGATTGATATGTATTCTAGGAGTGGGAGAGTTGATTTGGGGAGGCGGGTATTTGATCGCATGAAGTGTAGAAATGTATATGCTTGGACGGCGATGGTCAATGGTTATGCGCACAGTGGAGCTCCCGACGAAGCATTGGTTCTTTTTCAAAAGATGCAGGTCGAAGATGGAATACAACCCAATAGAGTATCCCTAGTAAGTGTCCTTCCTGCTTGTAGTTCACATGCTGGTTTAATGTGGGGGAAACAGATTCATGGGTTTGCTATCAGGAAGGAAATGAATCACAATGTATCGTTATGTAATGCTTTGATCGATATGTACTCGAAATGTGGGAGCTTGGATATTGCAAGGCAAGTCTTTGAAGATGATTCTTTTTTGAAAGATTCAATCTCTTGGAGTTCAATGATTTCAGGATATGGTTTACATGGAAGGGGTGATGAAGCCATTGTCTTGTATAATAAGATGCTTCACCTTGGAATCAAACCAGACACAATAACTATAGTTGGGATCCTTTCCGCTTGTGGCAGGTCAGGACTGGTAAATGAAGGCCTTTCCATTTATAGCTCTTTATCAACTGATTTTGGAATTAAACCAACAGTGGAGATCTGTGCTTGTGTGGTGGATTTGTTAGGCCGATCAGGAGACCTCGATCGAGCATTTAATTTCATCAAAACAATGTCTGTAGAACCTGGTCCAAGTGTTTGGGGGTCTTTAGTTACTGCTTCTGTGTTGCATGAGAATCGTGACATGCAAGATCTAGCTTACAGGTTCCTTATTCAACTAGAACCCAAAAACCCTTCAAATTATATTTCGCTATCGAACTTCTATGCCTCTTCTAGGAGGTGGGACGTTGTAGCTGAAATGAGAACATCGATGAAAGAAAGAGGGTTGAAGAAGGCACCTGGGTGCAGCTGGATAAGCATTAATTCAAAGACGCATTGTTTCTATGTTGCTGATAAAGCACATCCTTGTTCTAATTTGATCTATCGGATGCTTGACTACCTTATCTTAGTGATGAAGGGAGCCTGCTATTCTGATGATTTTGAACATCCAGCATAGATCCTTTTTATATTGGGTTGATATTACCATTTAGTGATATAATGATTGTTGTTAGTTTCTTACACAACTTTGTAAATATTTGGACATTAACGCATTGCTTAAAAGATTTGCAGCACACCAGTTCATGCTTCTCTTTAGATATGCAGATGGGGCTGCTCATAGAGTATCAGAATTATGCTCTACATAGAGGTGGCCCTGTGTTTGGACGCAATGTTAGAAGATTTATTTTTCTTGTACTGTGGAGGTTATCTTTTTTTATTAAAAAAAAAAAAAAAAAAAGGGGCAGCCTCAATGATCCAGGGTTGGCCACATCAGTTTTCGATTTTTGGTCAATTCAAGGCCGCATCAGCTTAATATAAGGTTTTCTTTTTCTTTTTTCACACTTGATGATACCGTGTATCCCTGTCCACCACAACAACAAAAGATATTCTCATGAATCAATCTAAAAACTAGATCTGGTTTACTTGTTTTCGTTTTGGCGAAGAGAGTAAGCAGTAGAGAGAATGGCTGAGGCAGTTGTTTCCTTTGTGCTCGAAAGTGTCAGAGACTTCACCATCCAGGAAGCCAAGTTCTTGACTGGAGTCAGCCATCAAGTTGAGGTTGCACAAAATGAGCTGCAATTGATGCAGGGATTCCTCAAAGATGCAGAAGCAAGACAAGGACAAGATGAAACAGTCCGTATTTGGGTTGCCAAGATTAGAGATGCTGCTTATGATTTGGAGGATGTCATCCAAACTTATGGCTTGAAAGTGGTTTCCAAGAAGGAAAGAGGTGTGAAGAAATTTCTCAAAAGATTTGCCAGCATCTTCAAGGACGGGGTCAATGTTCAAAGGATTGGGAAAGAAATTGAGAATATCACTACCAAAATTTCTGCGTTGAGGTCGAGTTTGCAGAGTTATAATATAAAGGAAAT
The DNA here is from genome assembly GCA_018703695.1 of Prunus fruticosa. Taxonomy (NCBI): domain Eukaryota; kingdom Viridiplantae; phylum Streptophyta; class Magnoliopsida; order Rosales; family Rosaceae; genus Prunus; species Prunus fruticosa. The sequence goes on from CM031917.1 coordinate 5,159,691, forward strand.
AAGGGACAGAGACAAAAAGAGGGAATAGGGAGGAACCACATAGGGCGAAGCCTAAAGGGAAGCCAGTAAACACAATAGAGCAACAATAAAAACCCAACCTCTAACTGCCCACTCAAACCCCCCCCTTCCTCCCCCCCTTCTTTTAGATCAACAAAAAGGTACACCCTTTGCTCTTTTTTTTTAGTGCTCCATTGGTTTTGTTTGTGGCACAAAGCCGGCACCGGTTGAGACCCACAAGGCCCACCAACAAACAAGGAAGAACAAGATCAAAGGGAAGAAAAAAATTGGATTAAAAATTAGATTAATAATGGTTATTAAAAAAGGGGGGGGCTTTAACCCAGCCCGGCCCCCCGGGCCCCTTCCCAACGCAAAGGTAGTGACAGTAGTGGTGGTGAATCTTCCTTGCAATTGCATAAGAGGCAAGGACTACTCAGGCGAAGTTATTCTCATGTTGTTGGGTTAGAGAACAATGTAGAAGAATTGGTAATGAATTTAGTGAAAGATGATAATCGTCATCAAGTTATATCTATTTTGGGGATGGGCGGTTTAGGGAAGACGACCCTTGCAAGACAGCTTTATCATCACAAAAAAGTAAGGCAGCATTTTCATAGTTTTGCTTGGGTCTTTGTATCTCAACGGTGTCAAGTAAGAAAGGTTTGGGAAGGAATTCTGTTTAAACTGATTTCTGCTACCAAGGAACAAAAACAAGAAATTAAGGAAATGACTTATGATGAAATAGCAAAGAAGCTTTTTCGTGTCGTGGAAGAAAAGAGATGTTTGGTGATTCTTGATGATATTTGGAGTATCGAGACATGGAATCTTTTGAAGGTTGCATTTCCAAATGTGGAAACAGAGAGCACAATACTGCTTACTACACGGAATCAAGCAGTAGCTTCGCTCCCAAATAGAAATGCTTTTCTCCACAAACTCCAGCCACTCAATGAGAATGAGAGTTGGAACCTACTTGAGAAGAAAGCAATATCTGAAAGGGCTGATATCGGTCTTTTCTCACCCTTACTCTTTTCTGTTCCAGGTTCTTAGTTATATATAGCAAGCCACATAGAAACAAATACATTGCATATGACACAACTTAAGTAGTGTTTTTTCTTTTTTCATTCATTGTTGGGATTACCCTTTACAATTTTTGAATACTGTCAAACATGCAGCAATTTTTGGCAAAAAAAGATAAGAAAAGAACATGTAGCAGTTTTATTAACTGCCTTACTTGGTCACACATTTGTTAGGTAGCAAGATGGGAATTTATTTTACGTAATTGCAAATAATAATGAGGACAATGCTAGACAATTCAAAATTTTCTCCACCTTCTCTTCAATCCAACGAAATCCCATACATATTTTGTGTTGGTCCGGATTTAATTTTTTCATTTTTTTCATTTGGCATGTGTTAAAAAATCCAAACTTATAATAAGACAAAGGATATTAGTAAATTTCGGGATTTCACAATTTTAATTTTTAATCATTCAAGCAAAGGATGCGCACAACAATTACTCATACTACTAGTATGTATTTGATTTTTTTCTTTCTTATTTTTCAGATTTGAGAATTCTCACAAAGAAGAGAGAATTAGGAATGAAGATGCTCCGACATTGTAAAGGTTTGCCATTAGCCATCATTATGCTTGCTGGAGTTCTAGGTAAAAAAAACACTATTAGAGAATGGGAGAGAGTGTATGAGAATGTTCATGAATACATAAGTAGAGGCATAGGTCATGAACAAGAATATGAAGGTGTATCGCAAGTGTTGGCATTGAGTTATGATGACCTACCGTATTACTTAAAACCATGTTTTTTATTTTTGGGTCATTATCCTGAAGACTGTAATATTTGGGTGAGCAAATTGACTAAGTTATGGGTGGCAGAAGGTCTTATCTCCTTGAGACAACAAAGATATGGATTGAGGGAAACAATGGAGGATATAGCACGTGATTGCTTAAGTGAGTTGGTGGAAAAGTGTTTGGTTCAAGTGGGAACAAGTGGTTCAACTGGGACAATTAAAACTTGTCGAATCCATGATCTTGTACGAGACATGTGTTTGTTAAAGGCAAAAGAGGAAAGCTTTCTCCAAATTAACTATTCTTTGCAAGAAAATGAGGCAGCTAATCCATTTACTTCTTCTACGGCAGCCAAGGCAGCACAATTGGGGAAAATTCGAAGACTTGCAATTTACGTGGATGAGAACGCAGATAGGTTGGTTTCTTCAAGAGATGAAACAAATGGGCACGTAAGGTCTCTATTATTCTATGGTCTAAGAGAATGGATGCCAAAAAGTGAAAAAGTATTACTATCTCCGTTGAAGGATTTCAAAGTGCTTAGAGTTTTGAAGGTTGAAGGTCTTTATAAAGTAGAAGTAGAGTTGCCAAGTGAAATTGGAAATATGGTACACTTAAGGTTTCTAAGTGTGAGGAGTAGCGAAATAAAAAGGTTTCCACCATCCCTAGGTAATTTAGTGTGCTTGCAAACTCTTGATTTTCGTGTTTCAAGTTATATCGACATGGTCATCCCAAATGTGACAAAGAAGATGAAACAATTAAGGCATTTATATTTACCCTTAAATTACACAGCAAAGGATAACATGGAGCTGTCAACTCTTGGCCATCTACAGACCTTATATAACATTTCATGCGAGTATTGTGATTTGAGAGGTGTTGGTAGATTAACCAATCTTAGAAAACTGAGAATAAGACTGTCAAGGTCTTTGCAAAATTTGGAGGAAATCTTAAAATCTACAGGCAGCACGCTTAACCGTATTCGGTCTCTAATTGTAGAGAACAAAATGAATAGCGGTGAAGAGCAAGCTACGCAAATAGTATCAAGCTGTCGGCATATATACAAATTGGAGTTGATAGGGCCAATCACAGAATTACCGAAAGAGTTCCACAACTATCCAAACCTCACCAAGTTAGTATTGTGGGAATGTGGTCTCAAGGAGGACCAAATGGGAATACTAGAGAAGCTGCCAAATCTAACAACTCTGCGCCTTGGATATAACACTTTCCATGAGAATACAAAGATACTAGTTTTCTCCAAATGAGGCTTTCCTTCTCTTCAATTTCTATATGTTTCTAATATTAACCAAATAACAGAGCTGAGGGTAGAGGAAGGAGCCATGCCTAGTCTTTGCCGATTGAGGATTTCATATTGTAGGGGATTGACGACGCTTCCAGATGGGCTGAGATATCTTACTAATCTCAAGAAATTAACCATTACAGGGATACCTAGAGAACTCCACTATCAAGAAGACGGAGCGGATTTCTATAAAATTCAACACGTACCTTCCCTTGTAATTGGAGAACCATACGACGAGTACGATGCAATGATGGCAAGGTAATTTCTTTATTTTTTATTTTTAATATTTAAAATGTGCATTTTTAAGCGAAATATGGGGTCCCCTGTTTAGCTATGTTTGATTGGTTTTTGCTTGTGCTTGTGAGTTGTGAGTGAGAAGCTTAATCCAAAAGCCAACATGTTAAATTTCCTTATTTTATTACTTATAAAATGAAGCATCGACACCGACACTAAGAGCACAATATGATAATTCTATTGCATTCTAAATTCAAGTTTTCGATGGTTCTGTGGCAATCTTATAATAATATTTCATGGCATATTAAAATACATCATCATTAGTTTTAGATGTTCTTTTTGAAGTCAATCGAGTAACAGTTGAATATTTATGTGCATTTCAGAATCTTTGAAATGGAGAATCTTTCCATTGCTACGCGAACAACAATTCGAAAGCGAGAGGTAAACTGAAGCTGTCTACTCTTGGCAACTTACAGACCCTACATATGCTTAGAAAACTGGACATAAACCTATCAAATAATGGGCTTTGGACAGTCAAACCGATATTGGATGAGTATGACAAATTATCAAGCTTCCAACAATCCAGTTGCACCTCTCTAGCTCCAATTGCAGCTGCCTTATGAGCGGCGCGATTCAAATGCCTAGGCACCCAATTCCATCTAACGTAAGGCCACCACCGTCTCTTGTGGGTGTTTTGGTTTCCGACAGCCTTCCTTGTCCTCCCGGGGAGGTCTCTGCTCAGTAATTTGATTAGGTTACTTTGGGTGTAGGGTTTATTCTAGGCTCTCTTTTTTCGCCGCGGCTCAAGTGGGAACTCCTTTTTGCGAACCCCTATTTGCTGCTTCATCTCAGCCATCAAAGTAATCTCAACGGTTGGAAAGAAAAAGAGAGCTTACAATAGAAATGGGTACGCTGCACTTCCCCTTAAGGCACATATCCTGGTACGCCTTTTCTAATCCCGCCTTTTTCCATCCAATCGCGCCTATTTTTTTCGGACTCCCTCTTTTTCCTCTCAGACAAATTCTCCTCTCTCTCTCACCTCACCTGTTTATTCTCTCTGTGAGTGGCGATTAGGTTAGGGTTGATAATAGTTACTCACGTTTTTCCCATCTCCTTCACCTCCTCCACGCACATAGTACCCATACACCGACATCGCCTCCCTCAGACATCTATGAATCCCAAGAAAATCTTTAAGTTTTTAGAATTCTAACCTTCAAATATATTTTAATTTTTTGTGTTCATTCTCTCTCACGACTGCCTTCCTTGCCCGCCAGTGTCGGAGGTAAAGTGAGGGGCCTTGGCTCTGTCTTGGGCCTGTTTCCCTGTTACTTGGATCTGTTACTCTATTTTGCTGTTTCAATGAGCTTTTGTTGTTGTTTGGGATCTTAATATGTTTTTCCGTAGACTAGTTTTGGCCTCGACGGCTCTCTTTCTCGCTGGCGCTCTCTTTCTTGATGTCTCTCTCTCTCTCTCTCTCTCTGGTTCGCTCGGTCTCGCGCTCTCTCTCCATGGGAGCCTCCCTTCCTCCATGGATCATAGGTAACAACTGTCCTTCCTTCTCTTATTATTATTTTCTATGTTTTTTGAAAATTCAATTTCTATGTCCCTAATTTGATTTAGGGTTAAAATGTTTGGGTATTTAATTGTAAATTATCTGTGAAAATCATTATTTTTTGTATATATTTTCGGTATTTAATTGTATATTTGGGTATTTAATTGTATAATTATCTGTAAATTATGACTGTCAAATTCCCTTGAAGTTCCATTTTTTGATCAAATTAGGCACTTTTCAGTTCAGTTGTTGGTTTTTTAATGCGAACCTACACTGAGTTTTGCCCGTGCAATTTCATCATTCACATTTAGGAAACACTGACTGTCTCTCCATCTCTCTCTCGCCGGCTCTCTCTTTCGACTGTTCTCTCTCGCCGTCAAACCTTCCTCTATTCCATAGGTAACAAATGTCCTTCGTCCTCCTAGAATTATTTTCTATAATTTTTGAAAAATCAATTTATATATCCCTAATTTGATTTAGGGTTAAAATATTTGTGTATTTAATTGTAAATTATATGCGAAATCATTATCTTTTTCTATATATTTTCGATTTACATAGAAATATTAGTGATTATATGTGGATGTGCGTTTGTTCCTCAATTGTTTATGAGATTCTAAATCAGATGTCCTGTTGTTTGTGATTTGTTGTTGTAACAAGAGATGAGAATCAGATCTCTTGGTGTTTGTGATGACTTTACCTTCCAACTTCCTACCAACTGTATTATGTTAATGGAAATTACAGAAACCCATTTGATTGAAACTTGGCAACAATGAGAATGCTCTGTGTAAGTTTATGAACCAATATTTCTTTTTTGCTTTTTCTCCGTTCCTTTGTATCTGCCAGGAAATGCATTTAATTATTCACTATCGATGTGACTTGGGCAACAGATGAGATGAATAAGGGCATTTTGTTGATATGGGGCAGTATTATGAGATAAATATGCAATATTTTGCTGATAATTCAAAGCTTAAGAAACATGGCCGTAAGGTGAGAAAACACTATCTCTAACTTAGCACAAAAGTATTGGCAAAATGTGAATTATGCCATTTTTACGTTTTGTTTCTCCATCAATTTGATGACTTTGTATCTGTATTCAGTTTTAAGTTTTAATAGGTTTGACCACCTAAGCTGTCTCCACCACCACCATATCCCTTTAGTTTTCTAATTGTTAATTTAGTTTGTTAAGTAATTTTGATATATTGTTCATGTTTGGATAGTATTTGAGTTTTTCTATTTCTAGTTTAAGCCTCAATCTAAAACTGTGATGTGTACAGGTTTTCTGTTTTCTTAAAAAAATAGAACAGAGACTTTGGCACATCTTTTCTCAAATCGGCTGATTCCTTTGCTGCAATGTATGACCCTCTCCTTATTGATTGTTTTTTCATAAATTTCATGCCAATTTTTTTGGGTACATGTATGTTTGTGGATACTGGTGATTTTGGATATAAGGTTAACAGTTGATCCTACGTTTCTTTTATTTGTATTGTCACAGAGGTCAAGGCCTTCCTACTGCAAACTCTCCTTCTTTTGGTCCTTCTCTTTGAGCTCAAAATGGTTAGCGTGCTCCATTATAGCCTTTAGTACAGTTGGAGTTGGATTAATAAATCTAATGGTTTCTGATACACTATTGATGGGTTACTGATACAATATTGACAAATTATGCACGTGTTATTACTGATAAAATAGACTAGAGTGATAATCTATTCACCTGTTGTTGACAAATTATTGATGGCTTCTTGGCATTCATAAGTATCCTAAAAGGTAGCTTCAACTATGATTTGTGAAAATAAAATTTTAACTTTGGGAAATTTGAAGTAATAAGTTGTTGTAAGGGAGAGTAATGGTGGTCAACATAGTAGTATTGGTAGTATAGAAATAAACTTGACTTTGAGAAATTATTTGAAATTTGTATATGTCAAAATTATATTTTAAGGCTTAAAAGATGAAGGAAATGTGATTATATTTTAAGGCTTAAAAGATGAAGGAAATGTGATTGGAAGTTTGTAGGATTTTTTGGTGAATGTGTCTAATTTTGTATGAATTTATTATGATTTTTGGAAGTTAAAGCATTGGAAAATACTAATAAATGAAAGAGAATGACACATGACAGCGTCAGATTGGTGCATCATCAGAGTTTTTGACATGTGTCAATATCATGTAGCAATACGTGTCATCACAGGTTCATTTTTGTATCTTAAACTTAAAAAATTCTCACAAAAAAAGGATGAAAAATCAGAAAAATGCACCAAAAATTTATAGAAACTTATTGATATCTGCCAATGATAACGAGAGCAGTATTGATAGCACCTCCCTTCCAGTTCCTTTACTAGTAAGGGGAGCCATCACCATGGCACATTATCTTCGACTATGATGTGTGAAAATAAAATTTTGAAGTTGGGAAATTTGAAGTAATAATTGAAGAAAGAGTTGTTGTAAGAGAGAGTAATGATGTTCAACATAGTATTATTGTTAGTATAGAACTTTCAGAAATTATTTGAATTTTTTATATTTAAAAATTATATTTTCAACTTAAAAGATAACAAAATGCCACAAGGAATTCATAGGATTTTAACGATTTGACTTTATTGTTTATACATATTTTGTCGTTGTTGTAGCTCGTAATCTTTTGAAACAGATGTGGCTGCTTCAGTTATTGAGAATATGCACCCTACCTAGAAGACGCAGAATAGTGAACGTATTGTGCAGCCTAATACGACAAAGGCATTTTTGCAAGACTTTGATTTAATGCACGGACCCTGCATTTGAGTAGTTATTGTTACATTTTCACATGATTGTTGAATTTTAATCAATCGTTTGTGAGACTTTTTTTTTGGTCTGAATCGTTTGTGAGACTTATGTATGTTCATATCTGATACTGAAGGTTACTCTAAAATTGACATAAACTAGCCTGTACTTGTGTTGAAGCCATAGTGAATCCATTGGGAAACAGATAAACACACTCAAACATGCTCCAAAGTAATCTGAGAAGCTGAAACCATTTTTTGAAGTCGAACGCAGTCAATAGAGTATCAACCGGCATTCTGCTGTGTCAGTCAGTTGTTCCATTATGCTTCATTAAGCTCCAATCTTGGTTATGAAAATTTGGATCTAAAAGTTGATGTGCATGTGGTGGAGGATTTGCCTCCATTTTTAAGCTTGTAGAAAAAAATGAAAATGCATTTCTAATAGTGTAATACGATGCCCAAAAAATGGAGACACCCAAAGCGGATGGAGACATTTATTCCGTGCTAAGTTGGGAATTCACACCTAAAGCAATAGTTGGGAATCACGCTGTGCTCCATATTAAACAATGTGCTCTCACAAGTTGTTTTCATACTACAAAACCCTTATCTTGCATTCATGTATGTGTTCTTGGTTCATGGAAAAACTTGGATGCAAAGGACATATAATTGAAACAAAAATTTGAATAAACAAAGCAGATGAGCCAGCAACATAACACAAGTAAATGAAACGATGAGTTCGAATAAAATTGAACAAGAAAATGATTTTAATGTATGAAAGTGGTTGTTAACCTCCGATGTCCCAACATCTGTTGGAAATCCCTCTTTAGTGTGAAGTCAAGATATGCGGCAGGTATTTTTCCCTTTGCAAAGCACATGGATGAATGTATGGGATATGCATGCATGGTCATTAATTGATGGATGAATGTATGGAAGGAAAATAGGGGAGCTGCACATGCTTTCAGCGCCTTGGGTTTCCTCTTTAGTGGAGGAATATTTTTTGTATTAATGATGTCTTTGGTGGGAGACAAGGTGTAATGATGGGGGAAGTTATTTGATCAACATTATTATGGTTTCTTTAGCATGCATGTGGGGTATTTTTTGGGAGTTGAAAATCAGCCTTTCTTTTATGGTTTTTTTTTACTAACATAATAGTTACCAAATTTGCAGGCAACCAGAGCTTCCTCCCTGCTTAGGATGGTGAAACTTACAAGAAGTGCCAAATTTGCAAGACCCTCTCCTCATATAATACTACCACTAAAGAATCACAGCACATCTTATCCAAAAAAAAAATCACAACACAATCAAACAAAGGAGATTCACAAACTTTCAAGGACTATCAAGATCTGCTACTTTTTCTACCATCAATCTGTACAATATGGTTGAAAATTTATCAAAATCGTGAACTAGATACAATGAACCAACAACAATATACTCATTTTTTCAGAACAAATACAGAAAAATTAATCAAGAAACATTTAAAGAAAAAACAAATTGGCATTTAGGAATTGATACAAACCATGAGTGAGAGGGTTCCTGGAACGAAGAGGGAGAAAGTAGACAAACCAACCTAGATTCCGCAAAAATAAAAATAAAACTTGAAACCCAAATACGAAATAAGAGATTGAATTCTTGAAATGGATACTTACAAAGCAATCATACTTCTTCTTGGAGAATGTAGCCAGAGAGAGAGAGAGTGGGTGTGGGAATTTGAAGAGAGAGAGAGAGTGGGTGTGGGAATTTGAAGGTTTGGGTCTGGAAAAGATATAAGGAGAGAGGAGGAAGTGGTTTCAATTTGGGGCTGAAAAAGAGAAAAGAAGCGTCAATTTTTTTAGGATGAGGGGAACAAGATGGGTAGCGCGAAAATAGAATTTCGCCCAAAAAAAAAGAGCGGCAGCAAAAAAAAGGGAGGAGAAATCAATGTCCAAGACTCTGCCACGTGTCAATCTATTATATTTCATATTATTTCTCTACAATTTAATTTCTAAAATTCATAATAAATAAATTAAAAAAAAAACACAGAAAATTCCTATGAACATCTTGTGATATACTCCAAAATGCTAATTCTAAATTATAAAAATACAAATCAATAATAACAACTCAACTTTGTTCATAGATATAAATCAAAACATTCTTTCACATACACTCTTGTTTCTTTGATCAAATGATTCTCATTAATTTAAATATATGAAATCATAATTTTAGATCTCCATAATCGAATGGTGTGTCAGAAGAAATTTGTAGCAATTTTTAGTATATTTTTCTGATTTTTATATAATTTTTTAAGAATTGTTTAAGATAAAACACAATAAATTACAAAAACATGACACGTGTTATCATCTTATAAGGCCACACATGAGAAATACTCACAGGGTGCTCTAAAATTCATAATTAAAAATTAAAAATCATAAAAATACTCCGAAAATTCATATATTTTCTGCTCCTTTTGCTGACACGTGTCATATTTGTTATATTTTAATCATATTTTGTTGTAAAATTGTTTAAAATATAACAATAAATGAAAAGAATACAAAAAAAATACGTACATATTTCTCAGCACCAATACTTGTATCCCAAGTCCAAAAAGTGGTTTACAATTGTTTTAAAATTAAAATTTGGGGGTCATCCCTAAATGTGAATGATGCAAATAAAAACATAACTACATTTTGTAAACCCTAAGCTATTGTTTGTTTGATCACATAAGGATCGAATCAAAATTTGAATGCACTGGTGAAATTTGACGTACGTGCTCGAAGAAAATGTCATACCAATCCCGACATTATTTTTTGGGAATTTTTGAATTATAAACAATTTTTAAATCAATTTTGAAGTAAAAAGAAATAGTTAATTGGATGAGATGCCAGGTGGCGGCTTACCTTGCCGATACATGGAAATGAATGGGATGCTAGGCTCTCCTTGTGCTGACATGTGTTACATTTTTTATATTTTAATCATATTTTGTTGTAAAATCGTTTAAAATATTAAAATAAATGGAAAAAATACAAAAAAAAAAAATTACATACATATTTCTCAACATCAATACTTCGTATCCCAAGTCCAAAAAGTGGTTTACAAAGTATTGATCACTACTTTACAACAACTCTTCCTCTAATTATTACTTCAAATTTCCCAAAGTCAAAATCTTGTTTTCACACCTCATAGTTTAAGTTTCAAAAATCACAATCACCATAAATTCTCACAAACTCATTATGACATTTTCTTTATCTTTTAAGCTTTAAAATATAATTTTTACACATAAAAAAATTCAAATAGTTTATCAAAGTTTCAATTTTCTTCCTCTTACAGCACCACATGTCATCATATGTTCTTTTTTTTTGTTTAACTGACAAAATTCACAAAAAATGATTAAAAAAAACACCGTAAATTTTCTCCCTATATTTTCGTGTATTTATTTGAAGATAATCATGTTTTGGAAAGTGTAGAGTGTCATAAATGTAATTTTACTTCATTTTCTCCCTAGATTCTCCTTAGTAAAAATGTAAAGTGTCATAAATGACTCAAAAGATTATCAACAGTTTATCATGTTTTGGAATTTTAATATACATATTATGTCACAAACACTGATATGATTTGATTTTAATCTCTTGGTGTGCCACGTGTAATATGATTATGATTATATTTGTTTTCATAAAATTCATAATCCCCTTTTTTTATTAGCATATGAAGAATCCTATGAATTATGAGTTGTCATCATGTGAGTTGTTGTCATGTGAAACACCAAGACCAAACATAAGTCCCTACACTTGGCCAAACCTTTCCCTCCTTAATTCATGGAGGACACTTTCCCTACACCTTTTCTCCTTGTCTCATGGAATACTTGTTTCATGGAAGACTTTCTCTCCTTGTCTAATGGAGACCTTGTTTCATGGAGGAATCCCAGGTAGAATTTGTGTAATTAATGTCAGGCAACACTTGTATAAATGTATCATGAGAAATAGAAAGTAATAACAAGAAAGAAAACCAGAAAACATCTTTGTGCTGTTCTCATTCTCGACATTTCTCACTTGTTCTGTCGAAACCAGAAACCTTCCTTATGATACCTTTATGATACTCTCCTGATACTATTTTGACATTTTTTAGGGTGGCGCATGTGCCAGATATATCCCTAAAACCCCACACAAATCTCTTCAACTCCTCCTCTTCTCCGCCTTCTTCTTTGCTCTTCGGAAAATCCAATCTTCTAAACAATGTTTTGATATAGTGAGGTTGAATATGTGTTGTAGGGTGCATAACGATAACCATAATGATACATATTATTATGTATCATTATGGTTTTGATAGACAGCCTGAAATATGCAACAAGCATGATACACAATGATGCCATGATACAAAAGAGTTTCTCAGTGAATATTATCCTGCTTTTAGTGCATACAGATCATACAACTTCAATGCATCCTCAAGGGAATCAAATTCAAGTCCTAATTTTGGTTTGAACTCCACACTAACTTCCTGTTTCACCTCCGCTTCTTAGACTCCATTTCACAATTCTTGCAATTTAACCTCGAAAATCATATCATCATCATAATAATATTGCCACATGCGTTTAAAGAGCATTCAAATGTATATTAACCACAATACTATAAACACAGAAATATCAAAATTTCAACAAATACCAAATAGACTATCAAACATTAGCAAATAATTGAGTCTGAAACAAAATAAGCTATGAACCATTAGTGAATGCACGTGCTTCACCTACGAAACTGTTTGGAGTCACTAGTGAAACCTTAAACAACCTACATCCAAACTAGCATAAATTATGTCCATATACTCAAATTAACAATTCCTGGATATCAGTTACCTCGTAAGTGATTTTGATCTTCAAATTTTCACCAAATATCAAATACACTATCAAACATTAGTAAATAATGAAGTCTAAAACGAAATAAGCTATGAACCATGAGTGAATACAAGTGCTATATCTACAAAGCCTTTTGGAGTCTCTAGTGAAATATTAAACAACCAACATCCAAAATAACGTAAATTATGCAAATATATTTGGTAAAAACAATTCCTCCAGGATATTGAAATTAACAATTAAAGGATATTAATTACCTCATAAGTGATTTTGATCTTCAAATTTTCCACAAATATCAAATAGACTATGCAACATTATTAAATAATGGAGTCTGCAACAAAATAATCTATGAACCCATTAGTGAATATTAATGCTACACCTACGAGGTCATTTGGAGTCTCTAGTGAAACCTTAAACAACCTATATCCAAACTAGCGTAAATTATGACCATATACTTCGTCAAAACATTTTTTCAAGTATATTGAAATTAACAAACACAGGATATAGCTTACCTTGTAACTGATTTTGAGTTTTGAAATTTCAACAAATATAATAATGTCGTCGATTTAGAGCGGCACATCTACCCCAAAAAATTCAACCTTCCTCTCCTCAACGATTCAAACTCAACTCTAGTTTCCCGTTTGCTCCAACACTTTAACTGACAACTCAGAACCAGAGGGTCTCAAATCCTCAAGTATTCGAAGTCAACGCCAGTTTCGACTGTGCTCAACGATTCTAACAAGGTGTAACGCTCACTAGTTTTTTGGTAACTAGATGGGTCCTCAAGGCTTCACAAGAGCGCAGAACACAATCATCAAACCAGAAAAATAAAAACAGAAATAAGAATTACAGTGCTACATGTGCTCTTCAGGATAATACCTTGCTTTGTATGCTTTGAATGACCAAACCAGAAAAATTAACAGCTGTTTTGGAGGGGGTTGATGTATGCACTGAGAGAAAGAAGAAAAAAGAAGAAAACTATGTTATCAGAGAGAGAGAAAGACTGAGACAGACAGACATAGAGAGAGAGAGAACTTTTTTGGAGGAAGATATTGTGGTCTTCAAGAGCACAATACATCTGTTTTGGAGGGAGGAGGCATCGTTCCAGTGGAACAGTTTTAGACACTTTCAGTTACAATTGCTTCTTAGCTGCCGTTGGATTTGATCCAATGGTGTTCCCATATAGAGGTTTGCAAAAAGAAGTTCCCACCAGAGAATAGCCCCTCTTTTTTATCCTAGTTGCATCTTGTTTGTTTTTCTGTCTTGTTGCTTTTGCTGGCGGTCTTTGCGCCTTTTATTAAAGTATTTTCAGACAAAAAAAAAAACCCTATCAAGCACCTTTGAAAATATGGAGGAAATCTTGGAATGCATCCAAACCTCACCAAGTGGGCTGAGATGTCTTCCCAATTGTATCTGACCTCTTTGTATTTTATCTAATATTGAATAGTAAAGTGAAGCACTGAGAGCACAATATCGCCTCCCCTGTTTTGCTCTGTTTTCTTTCTCCATTTTCATTGCTATATATTTGCTTTTTTTCTTTTACTTTTTTTTTTTTGCATCATTACCTCTTTAAATTAAATCTAATCAGAGATCTAGTTTTCATTGTTTTGAGACCATTATAATTCTGTTGCAGTCCTGATTCAACCTTTCGTGGATGTAGCAATCTTATAATAATTATATAATTCAAGCTCGTCGAGCAAAAGTATTTGTCCGAAGAAATTTAGAAAAGAACTAGCAATGGTGCCTGCGCAATGTTGCAGGTTTTGAAATCGTGTGAAATGAGTCTAAAATTGTGAAAATATGCAGGGAACATGGTACTGTTTGTATATACATGAAGATGTAAATAGTGGCATCTTGCTTAGTTTTGAAAATTTAAGTTACAAAAAATAAACTAATAACATGTTTTATATGCTGCTTGTTATGTTAAAATATTGGCATATTTTAATATGGCGGGTAACAAGAACTTGCAGAGAGAGAGAGAGGCTGAGGTTGGGTCAGTAAGGAAAGGGTGGGGTGGGTGGCGGTGAGGGGATGGTGGGGTGCTAGGGTTTGGAGAGGGCTGTTAGGGATGAGTGAGTTCATTCGAAGAGAGAGATGGGAGAGAGAGAGAGAGAAAGGAGATGGATTAGGGAAGAAGGTGAGGTCTGGGGATGATTTTTTATTTTTATGAAAAGCTGGAGATGAATTTTTATTTTTAAAGCTTTTCCCTTTGTTAAAGTTTTTTTAAAATATTTAAATATTACATTTTACAATAAAGTTCATTATTTTTAACTTCATATTAAATATTAAATATTTTTTTTCCTAAGTCCTTAAAAGTCATTTTATAAATGGATAAATTTGTCTTTAAAATTTTGAAGATAAGGTGAGTGGGGAAATAAGACAAATGGATGGAAATAGCAGCACTCAATAAGAATTATCAAACAACACAATATCAAAAACCATATTAAATATAGTTTCTATAGCATAACCATGCAAAGAAGATGTAATCAATAACATTACAAGAGGAATCACATCTTAATTGGTTGAAAAGTAACCAATACCACAATGAGAAAACTAAATAAACTTACCACAACTCATTTCAAAATCCATATGCATGCAAGACAGTGTAGACCAATGTCAAATAAAAAATAAATTTAATAAAGCCAAACATGTACCAAACCCTATATAATTAGTTAAGCCAATGGAATGAATTTGTTTGTGGAAATTAGTTCAATGGCCCGTAATTGTGACTTGCAACCAACCATTTGCGGAGAGGAGCAGTTTGAACTTAGAAGACAACTTAAATGAATCTAAATCTTCCATTTATATGAGTGGATTATGATGGAAATTTAAAACCCCAAGAAACAGATTTATAAAGCATGGAAAACCTTACAGTCATAGAAACACATAACAATGATTATGCTATAACAGAAATATTATTACCGAAACGGAGACGCTCGAGGCACCGACAGAACTCTGAAACCAAAAAACAACCTCTGCAACATCACAAATAAACAAAATGAGTAACACTCAGTTGTAAAAAAAAAAAAAAAAATTATAATGTGACACATAATTTCTTAGTATGTAATTCATATTTACATTACAGTGAGAAAAACCCTGAGTCTCAAGTGTCTCTTGCCTATCTCTAACTACAAAGATAAACAACACACTTTTCCTGCCCTGATTTTCAAATAATTAAATTTATACTAATGTATACAAAGCAACAAAACTAATTAGAAGAAGCAGCCGAAGTATAACTATTTGAATAAATCTCATAATTTGCTTTGACAATAACACAATACTGAACATGACCATTGGCAAGTCACAATATCAATCATTAACAAATTTTCAATAAATTCCTAAAAAATAACCAACAAAGAGCCTAGAACAACTATTCATTCATCCGTTTTCTATCACAAACAAACATGAATTCTCGTGTTTCACCAAAAGCTAACAATTTCACCTTTGCACAACAATAAACCACAGAAATTGTAAACTGAAATAAAGTTATGTTCTTGTATTCAATAAAAGAACGCAAAGTTGCATTTGAATCTACAGTGAAGTTAAAATACTGGAATAAGATTCCCAAGACCAAGAAAACAATTTTAATAATACCCAATGACTCTGCTAAAATATGAATATGGGTTTGAATATGTTAGGTTCTTTTTTATTCTTCTCCATAAGGAGGTATATATAAGAGTTCACATGAGTGCTTTACAAGGAATTAGATCTAGTAAAGGATTAGGAAAATATCTCCTAATTATACAATAATTTGACAACTATATAAAATAGGAAAGTAAATCCCTTAATTAATCAAGGAAATAAATCTCCTTGATTAATTAGGAGACTCACTTCAACAGACTCAAGCCTGCCAAACACAATGGGAAGATTAACTATAGAAGATAAGTTGGGGGTATGAATCATCAGATTAATATAATAGACTACTTATATTTTGGAAAAGAAAAAAAAGACTTTGAATTGCGCTGTGAAAGGTAAGATTTTGAATTGCGCAATAGTTTCTGCTAACCCCGAAAAACAAAGAACAAACACACGTAGATAAATATCTGTTTTAGTCAAGTCTCTCTCATATATGCATGACAATCTCGTTGCAACAACAGAAACAGATGCTTTTGTTCATCATAGTGTAGACTTGAAAAGAGAGAAGACCAGAATTATCAGATCAAAGCTTCTATTTAAGGTGTAAAGATTTTTGGTGGCCTTTCTCGAAAATCTCAATGAAGCTGGTGCCATCTCCACGTAAGTATTTGACAAAGTGAAGCTTCTGGTCGAACTTGTATGCCAAAGCAACTTGTTTGAATGTTATACATAATGATACACACTCTACTCTCTGTTGCTGCGTTGTCAAATAATTCGGGGTAACATGGTAAATGAGAGTGAGGGAAGTTGCAATCCTGATAGAAACTCGGGCATATCTCTTGATAATTACTCAATGAAGCATGAACTTCGTACCATTGAATGTGCAAAGAGGATGCAGGCAGAAAAAAATAATTGGCCTGCTTACAGAGTCGGGGTTTGTGCAGCGTGTCAAGGAGATTGGCTACGACTTTTATATTGAAGCAGTTAGTATTAAAGGTTCGTTCTAATTCCTGCAGCTGCTGGGTGAAGCCATTAGTTCAATTTGCTGATTCTACCAAAACAAGGGTTGGAGACACATAAATTACATCTTACACCTTCCGGTAATGATTTAGGTTGCCAAGATGCAGTGAGTAATATCAAGGAGCATATTTACAGCAAAGAGCTAGCAGCGAGTAATGATTTAGGTCTTTGTTCTTCTTTGGAAACAGTAGAAGTTGATGATGTCAAAACGGGCCGCACTTTTTATTTCAAACACTGGTTTTCGCCCTTAAGAGTGAAGGTAATAAGAGCTGCGGTGGATATAGTTAAAATTTTGGGAAACATTCCATTTGACCAGGACAACACTACCAATAATGGAAGGGTTGAGAACCTTATGGTTGGATACCTCATACCTTTGCAGAAAATTACTCAAATATCTCTGCAGTTGAAGAGTCTAGCACGAGAATTTGATCTAGTTACAACATCTTTCATTGACAAGGGCAAACAACTATTCATTGTAATTTATTTCATATTTTTTTGTACTTTTTTTGTTTGGTCTGAATTTTTTAATACTTTATAGGGAAAAAATCCGGTATTTTTTTACAAAAAATTTTGACTTTTTTTGAATTTTTTTTGGCCAAAAAAACGAGGGCCGTCGGATTTCTGGAAAAAAAAAAAACCATCGCAGCGCCCAGGACGCAGCAGTTTTCCGTTGGGGTCTGTCAGTCCCTGACGTCAGCACCTTTGGGCCGCAGCCCAGGCAGGATCTGCCCGCGGGCTTGCTCGGTTCAGTGGGTCCCAGCACTTGCCAGGGCTGAATTTCCTGCTCTGGAGGGGAAATTGGGTTGGCAGGGGGCCTTTTGCCTAGGCAGGAACCTGCGCTGGACTTGCTCTAACAGAGTGCAGTACAAAAAAGAGTAATAAGCGTCGAAGGGGCAACAATGATGATGAATTTGTAAATTCGTTTGTGCGTTTTCGAACTGAATGAAAGAGGGCAAGGGTTCTCAAATTGCTTGCTTGATGTTTCTAATCTCCCAGTGGGCACTTATAGAATCAAATGGCATAGCTGTTGTATTGATAGTCAGGGTACTTGTTGGACCCTCCCCCCTTCGAATTTGGGACATGTGTTTACCGTACCGAGGTTATAGGTTGATTTTTTAATAAATTAAGCTCAACATGTAAATAATCTTATACGTTGATTTTTTTATAAATAAATTAAGCCAAATATGTAAATACTAATACGAACCCTTCAATCCATTGACAATGTAGTAATATTCTACACTATACAAGGTGGCGGGCACATTGTCTTGGCCAATTGACCAAAGCCACAATGTTCGCTATCCATGCTACCATTGGGTAGATAAAAAACGCATATTAAAATTTTATTTGATTGGGAAAAATGAAGAATATAATACAAAAAACACTAAAACTGACAATGGGTTTCTTGTTAATGAAAAATGGGCTTCATTTGGCCCATAACCTTTTTCGATTTAATCAGATCCAAAACATTAACCTCCAATGAGGCCCTTCTCCTGTGCCCTTTTATTATTAGCAAAGGGAAGTAAAGGGAGGGAGGGTTAAATGGATATGTTATGTGTGGGTGGATGTGTGGATCTCTGAGTGGAATTTCTTTTGCACAATTGGGGCCATATGGTCATCATCAATGACTTTGCCAGAGGGTGTTGATTGAGAGGAGGAGGATGATGATGAAGTGAGAAACGGGGAAGCTGCTGAGACATAACAGAGAGATTGCCCTGTTTAATTTGAAACTTATAATCAAGAAGTGTGTATTCACATGGAGAATAAGCTACACAAGTGGTGTTCTCTGAAAGTTCACAGCTGCTTCTTTTCCATCTTCTTGGTGGAGAAACTCCCAAAATTAAAAACCTTTCAGCTTTCTTCTTTTTGGCGTAAACTTTAAGCTTTCTTTGCAACAGATATCCTTGTCGTGTTGATGGGTCTGGTACGTAGGCCTATTTGTCTTCTTAGAGGGTGTTTTCAGTGTCTCTTTGTCTTCTTTTTTTAAAAGCACAAATTAAAGCACAATCACTCTGATTTCTTTTTTTCTTTTATTTTCTGGTAAAGAAAGCGTGCTACCACTCCGAGTCGGGAACTGTTTGATAAAGCTCTTCTTAGAGGGTGATTTTCACAAGCGGATGAACAAAACATTAGCCAAACTTGCAGGCCTAGCTAGTTTACCACTAGACCAAACCCCTTGGGTAATGACTCCGATTTCTTTCGAATTGAAACATATTTGCCTAAAATTGTTTTAAAACCTACAACTTCCACAAGGGGACAAAAACGTCCAATTATTTTTAATCAGTTAGTCTTCTAGTTGCCGTTACATTATTGTTTGCATGCTTCAAAGACTTGCTTTTTTCTGTTTGGTCCAACATCAAAGACTTGCGTTACCAAAAATATATAATTGATGAGGAAGGTGGTCAGCAAACGCCAATTTTGACTATTATTATTTTTTTTTAATTTTTAGAGATGTTGGGACGATTATTTATTAGTTTACTGGACATAGACGGATAGAAATTGCTAAATCAATCTAAAACTAATACTGGTTCACCTACTACAGCTTGCATTACATTATATTTTAGAACAAGGTGGTCAGAAAACGACAAAGTTGATGAGTTCTTGTTGGGTTCAGAAGGTTTAGTTGTTGTTTTCGTTTTAGCGAAAGAGAGAGTAAGAAGCAGAGAGCATGGCTGAGGCAGTTGTTTCATTTGTGCTCCAAAATGTAAGAGAATTCACAACTCAGGAAGCCAAGTTCTTGTCTGGAGTCACCCATCAAATTGAGGTCGCACAAACTGAGCTACAATTGATGCAGGGCTTCCTCAAAGATGCAGATGCAAGACAAGGACAAGATGAAACAGTCCGTATTTGGGTTGCCAAGATTAGAGATGCTGCTTATGATTTGGAGGATGTCATCCAAACTTATGGCTTGAAAGTGGTTTCCAAGAAGAAAAGAGGCCTCAAGAATGTTTTCAAAAGATTTGCCTGCATCTTCGAGGAAGGGGTTGATGTTCACAGGATTGGGAACGAAATTGAGAATATCACCACCAGAATTTCTGATTTGAGGTCAAGTTTGCAGAAGTATAACATAAAGGAACTAACAACGGACAGAGACGGTAGTGGTGGTGAATCTTCCTTGCAATTGCATGAGAGGCTAAGGAGAAGTTATTCTCATGTTGTTGAACGTGATGTTGTTGGGTTAGAGTCCAACGTTGAAGAATTGGTTATGCATTTAGTGAAAGTTGAAAATCGTCATCGAGTTGTAACTATTTGGGGGATGGGCGGTTTAGGGAAGACCACCCTTGCAAGACAACTTTATCATCACAAAAAAGTAAGGCAACATTTTCATAGTTTTGCTTGGGTCTGTATATCTCAACGGTGTCAAGTAAGAAATGTTTGGGAAGGAATTCTGTTTAAACTGATTTCTGCTACCAAGGAACAAAAACAAGAAATTAAGGAAATGACTTATGATGAAATAGCAAAGAAGCTTTTTCGTGTCATGGAAGAAATGAGATGTTTGGTTATTTTTGATGACATTTGGAGTATCGAGACATGGAATCTTTTGAAGGCTGCATTTCCAAATGTGGAAACAGAGAGCACAATATTGCTTACTACACGCAATAAAAAAGTAGCCACACTCCCAAATAGAAATGCTTTTCTCCACAAACTCCAGCCACTCAATAAGAATGAGAGTTGGAGCCTATTTGAGAAGAAAGCAATATCTGAAAGGGCTGATAACGGTATTTTCTCACCCTTACTCTTTTCTGTTGGAGGTTCTTAGTTATATAGCAAGCCACATAGAAACAATTACATTACATATGACACAACTTATGTAGTGTATTTTCTTTTTCATTCATTGTTGGGATTTTACAATTTTTGAATATTGTCGAACAATGTAGCAATTTTTTGCAAAAAAATAGAAAAGAACATGTAGCAATTTTATTAACTGCCTTACTTGGTCACACATTTGTTAGGTACCAAGATGGGAATTTATCTTATGCAATAGCAAATAATAATCAGGACAATGCTAGACAATTCAAAATTTTCTCCACCTTCTCTTCAATCCAACGAAATCCCACACATATTTTGTGTTGGTCCAAATTTAATGTTTAAATTTTTTCATTTGGTATGTATTAAAAAATCCAAATTTATAATAAGACAAAGGATATATTAGTAAATTTCGGAATTTCACAATTTTAATTTGTAATCATTCGAGCAAAGGATATGCACAACAATTGCTCATACTACGAGAATGTATTTGATTTTTATTTCTTTCTTATTTTTCAGCTTTGGGAATTTTCACAAAGAAGAGAGAATTAGGAATGAAGATGCTTCGAACACTGTGAAGGCTTGCCATTAGCCATTATTGTGCTTGCTGGAGTTCTAGCAAGAAAAAACACTGTTAGAGAGTGGGAGAGAGTGCATGAGAATGTTCATGAATACATAAGCAGAGGGATAGGTCATGAAGAAGAATATGAAGGTGCATCATGGGTTTTGGCATTGAGTTATGATGACCTACCGTATTACTTAAAACCATGTTTTTTATATTTAGGTCATTATCCTGAAGACTTTGAGTTTTTGGTGAGCAAATTGACTAAGTTATGGGTGGCAGAAGGTCTTATCTCCTTGAGACAACAAAGACATGGTTCGAGGGAAACAATGGAGGATATATCACGTGATTGGTTAAGTGAGTTGGTGGAAAGGTGTTTGGTTCAAGTGGGAACAAGTGGTTCAACTGGGACAATTAAAAGTTGTCGAATCCATGATCTTGTACGAGACATGTGTTTGTTAAAGGCAAAAGAGGAAAGCTTTCTCCAGATTAACTATTCTTTGCAAGAAAATACTTCTTCAATGGCAGCCAAGGCAGCACAATTGGGGAAAATTCGAAGACTTGCAATTTACTTGGATGAGAACGCAGATAGGTTGGTTTCTTCAAGAGATGAAACAAATGGGCACGTAAGATCTCTATTATTCTTTGGCCTAAGAGAATGGATACCAAAAAGTAAAAAAGGATTACCATCTCCGTTGAAGGATTTCAAAGTGCTTAGAGTTTTGAAGGTTGAAGGTCTTTATAGCGTAGAAGTAGATTTGCCAAGTGAAATTGGAAATATGGTACACTTAAGGTTTCTAAGTGTGAAAGATAGCCGTATCAAAACATTTCCGCCATCCCTAGGTAATTTAGTATGCTTGCAAACTCTTGATTTTCGTGTTTCAGGTTATATCTACATGGTCATCCCAAATGTGATAATGAAGATGAAACAATTAAGACATTTATATTTACCCTGGAATTACAGAACAAAGGGTAAGCTGGAGCTGTCTACTCTTAGCCATCTACAGACCTTATATAACCTTTCAAGTGAGTATTGTGATTTGAAAGATGTTGGTAGATTAACCAATCTTAGAAAACTGAGAATAATTCTGTCAAGCTCTTTGCAAAATCTGGAGGAAATCTTAAAATCTACAGGCAACACTCTTTCTCTATCCGGTCTCTAATTGTAGATAACAGAATAAATAGCGGTGAAGGGCAAGTTATTTTGCAAATAGTATCAAGCTGTCGGGGTATATACAAATTGGTGTTGGAAGGGCCAATGCAGAATTACCGAAAGAGCTCCACAACTATCCAAACCTCACAAAGTTACAATTGTATGGTTGTGGTCTCAAGGAGGACCAAATGGGAATAGTAGAGAAGCTGCCAAACCTAACAATTTTGAAGCTTATATTAGAAGCTTTCGAGGAGAATACAAAGATATTGGTTTTCTCCAAAGGAGGCTTTCCTTCTCTTGAATTTCTTTTTGTTTCTGGAACGAACCAAATAACAGAGCTGAGGGTAGAGGAAGGAGCCATGCCTCCTCTCTGTCGATTGGAAATTGAATATTGCTCGAGTTTGACGACGCTTCCAGATGGGCTAAGATATCTTACTAATCTCAGGGAATTAACCATTAGAAAGATGCATAGAGAACTCCACGGTCGGATTGAGGAAGATGGAGAGGATTTCTATAAAATTCAACATGTACCTTCCCTTGTAATTGGAGAACCAGCCAACTTCTGACCACCACCGATGCAATGATGGCAAGGTAATTTCTTTCTTTTAATTTTTAAATTTTAAAGCGAAATGGGTGATTTGGTTTGTGTTTATTAGTTATAAAATGAAGTACCGAGAGAATATTAAACTAGAAAAGCCAACAAAATATGGGCTCCCTTGTTTAGCTATGTTTTCTTTCTCCATTTTTATTGCTTTTTTGCTTGTGCTTGTGAGTTGTGAGTGAGAAGTAAGCTTAAAAGCCAACATGTTAAATTTCCTTATTTTGAGACCATTGATAATTCTATCGCATTCCAAATTCCAAATATCATACAATAATATTTGATTTGTTTTCTTTGTCCATTTTTGCTTGTGAGTCCTGACTCCTGAGCCTTATCATTTCCCAATTTCCAAATATTTTTGCTTCTTCTTTTTTGCACCATTTACATCAAGTTTAGCGACCATTTATAATTCCATTGCATTCTGAATTCAAGTTTTCGTAGTTCCATGGGAATCTTATAAGAAGCATTTCTCTCCATAAATTTTAAAAATAATTTCCTTGTATATCCTTCTTCAAGGCTTGTTAAGATACACCACCATTGGATATATATTTTTTTCCAAGTCAAGTAAACTGCTGAATTTGTGTTATGGTAGCTAGCTGCAGGTAGGAAGGAACTGAGTATGTTGAAGCTCTGAAGCAGAGCGAGCACGTGCGAAGCTGAACTTACCTGGAGAAGAAAGAAATACTCTGAAAATCAAGAGGAGCAAAGATGTGGTCAAGTAATTCAAAGTGATCGTTACAAGTTTTTGGGTCTAGTGAAGTTATTGTATATATATTATAATTTCCTCAATGAAACCTTGTATTAATTCCTCTTTCGTGTCTGTTTTCAATTATGAATATTTGAGCCTGTGGGCATCATGCCTTTGTTTGTATCACGGTTAGCATTCTCACCTTGGTACCATGTGGCGTACGATATAATTTTATATCTGAATAAAATAAGGAGGAGGCTAGAGTTCGCCTGAGTCCTATCTCTCCAATTTAGACTAAGCAGAAGAGACTGAGAGTTTCTCAAATCAGCCTTATTATCTTTCTTTCTTCCTTTTTCTGCGTTAAGTTATCGGTAATTTGTGCACTGGCACAACCGAGGAAAGGAAGCTATTAGATGGGACTTGGGAGCAGAGAGAAGAGACTTGCATTGCATGCGTATATGTTCTACCAATTTTACATCAAGTAGCTAATAGCTCTGGAACTCTTCACTTTTTTGTTTCTGTTTTGTTATGCCACCGATCGTATATACATATATATGTAATTTGTGAAACAAAAGTTGTATTACAATATACTTGTTGAAAACTAAATTGCTTGCTAATTCCATATTAGTAAGTGATTTACTTAACTATTACTTCTTTTTATTTTAGCTAAGAGTTAGTGATGTTAACTTGAGCTCATATTGCCGAGTGTTAGGTCTTAGATCAGTTTGTTAGCTTTCAACGGCTTTTAGGCATTGAGCTGCCATGTGTCACAATCACATTGGTTGTTGTAATTGAATGGTGACGATGACTGCTGTAAGGAAATGAGCTGTATGAATGCAAGCAGTCTCATTTCACAACAGAGAATATTGAATTGATTATTCTCATTTTTCTTCTGCTCTTCCGCTTCTCTCTCTCTGCTCCCTCAGGAATCCAAAACTTCAACATGGTATTAGAGCCAGGTTGGATCTGGATAGTGGGCGTCAACGCTGTGTGTGCTAAGCTCGGGAAAATCCAACGAGAAATTTCCGACTCAGTTCATCGATTCCGGTCTCAAATGGCTGCTCAAGTGGTGGTGATCTTCGGGCTCCAATATTCAATGGTGATAACTATGAATTTTGGAAGATCCGGATGAGGACCATTTTCAAATCGCACGGACTCTGGGATTTAGTGGAAATTGGACTTGGAATCTCATAATCGAAGGGAAAGAAGATTGATGAAGAAGGGTCATCGGCATCGGAGAAAGAAGCTCTATTAATGAAGGATGCTAAAGCTCTTGGCATTATCCAAGGAGCTATCTCTGATGATATATTTCCCAGAATCTCGAATGAAGAAACCTCGAAGGGAGCTTGGAACATCTTACACCAGGAGTTTCATGGTGACAAGCAAGTCAGATGTATTAAGGTACAGGGTCTGCGTCGAGATTTTGAGTACACAAGGATGAAGGATGATGAAACCTTGTCTGTGTATCTCACTCGTTTGCTTGAGTTGGTGAATCAGATGAAGTGGCTTGGGGAAGATCTATCCAAAGGGCGGTTGGTTCAGAAACTGCTCATAAGCTTGACCAAGGAGTTTGATCCGGTCTGCTATGTGATTGAGCAAACTAAGGACATTGAGACTATTGAGGTACAAGAAGTGATTGCTGCATTAAGAGGGTTTGCTCAGCGCCTAGATAGGCATGCTGAGAATACTCCTGAGAAAGCCTTCAGTAGCATGAGTGTGACTCAAAAGGGAGCTCAGTTCAATTCCTCTTCCTGGTGACTCTAAGCCAAAGAAGAACTGGAAATCGAAGGGTAGAACCATGTTTTTTATATTTAGGTCATTATATCCTAAAGACTCTGAGTTTTTGGTGGGCGAATTGACTAAGTTATGAGTGGCAGAAGGTCTTATCTCCTTGAGACAACAAAGACATAGTTTGGGGGAAACAATGGAGGATATAGCGCGTGATTGCTTAAGTGAGTTGGTAGAAAGGTGTTTGGTTCAAGTGAAAACAAGTGGTTCAACTGGGACAATTAAAGGTTGTCGAATCCATGATCTTGTACGAGACATGTGTTTGTTAAAGGCAAAAGAGAAAAGCTTTCTCCATATTAACTTCTTCTGTGGTAGCCGAGGCAGCAAAATTGGGGAAAATTTCGGAGACTTGCAATTTACTTGGATGAGAACGCAGATAGGTTGGTTTCTTCAAGAGATGAAACAAATGGGCACGTAAGGTCTCTATCATTCTTTGGCCTAAGAGAATGGATGCCAAAATGTGAAAAGGTATTACTATCTCCGTTGAAGGATTTCAAAGTGCTTAGAGTTTTGAAGGTTGAAGGTCTTTATAAAGTAGAAGTAGAGTTGCAAAGTGAAATTGGAAATATGGTACACTTAAGGTTTCTAAGTGTGAGGAGTAGCGAAATAAAAACATTTCCGCCATCCCTAGGTAATTTAGTATGCTTGCAAACTCTTGATTTTCGTGTTTCAAGTTATATCGACATGGAAAGAAGATGAAACAATTAAGACATTTATATTTACCCTTGAATTACACAGCAAAAGGTAACCTGGAGCTGTCTACTCTTAGCCACCTACAGACCTTAGATTTCCTTTCAACTCGGTATTGTGATTTGAAAGATGTTGGTAGATTAACCAATCTTAGAAAACTGAAAATAAGAGTGTTAGGCTCTTTGCAAACTCTGGAGGAAATCTTAAAATCTACAGACAGCACGCTAACCGTATTCGGTCTCAAATTTTGGAGAATGATTTTGAAACGAATAGCGGTGAAGAGCAAGCTATGCAAATAGTATCAAGCTGTCGGGGTATATACAAATTGGCGTTGGTAGGGCAAATCGCAGAATTCCTGAAAGAGCTCCACAACTATCCAAACCTCACCAAGTTAGAATTGTGTAGGTGTGGTCTGAAAGAGGACCAAATGGGAATACTAGAGAAGCTGCCAAACCTAACAGCTAATCGTAATTAATCAGGAGGATATAGAGCTGGCAAACGGGGTCGCTTTAGCGGGTTCGGGTCGTTACGGGTTAACCCGTTTTCTAACGGGTTGACACGAACACGACCCGTTAAGTTAACGGGTGACAAATACTCGACCCAAACACGACCCATTACAAATTCGACACGACCCTAACCCGTTAAGAATAAACCAGAAAAAAAAAAAAAAACCATCAAAGCACAACTTCTCTACCCAGCTAGCCAACACCTTCTCTGTGCTTTTTCCCCAAACCCCAACCCTAACCTTTCTTCCCTCTTTCCCTTTACATTTCAATCTTTTCACCCCAAAACAATATATATCTCTCACAAATATATTAAAACCCAACAACAACAGAAACTGAGAAAGAAAGAAAATTCAATCTGTGGAACTCGACCCATATACCTCCTCCTTATTCCCTGGCTGACTCTGGTGGCTAGGCTCGTTGGTGGACTCTAGTGGCTGGGCTAAGAGAGTCTATTGAGTGGAGAGAGGCAGAGAAGAAGATAAGAAGAAAAAAAAAAGGAGAGGAAGAGCTGGAGGAGTCTGTTGAGTGGAGAGAAGAAGAAGAAGAAAAAAATGAGAGGAAGAAGAAAAGGAAAGAAGAAAAAGACACGGAAAAAGAAAAGGAAAAGGTGAACTCATCCAAAAAAAGAGAGGAAAAGGTGAAGAAAGAAAAAAAAAAAAAATTCTGCAAAATTCAAAATTAACCTCACAACGGGTGGCAAAATTCACCCAAAATTAACCTCAGCTAACGGGTGGCTAACGGGTTCACCCGTTTCAACCCGAACCATTAAGCTCAACCCAAATACTGATAATTTCTGTGCGAATTCATGTCGTGTTAACGGGTTGTGTGCAATATTGCCAGGTCTAGTAGGATACCAAATCTTTGCCTTTTATTTATTTTTTATTTTTTTAAATTTTAAATTAGGTTCGTCAATACAAGATTGATGGGTCTGGCAGGTAGGCCTATAATTGTCATTTCAAATGTGTTAGTGGAGGTCTCCTTTTATCATTGAGATGTATATTTTTCTAGAAATTGCGTGGAAATGTATAAGAAATGTTATAAATAATGGAAGTGGAACCCACAATCAAATTATGAGTTTGAAAATAAGGCATAAATTCCACTGTTCACCCACTGTTCACTCACGGATGAAAATGATGGTTTGAAAATTGAGACGGAAGTGCACTGTGCAATGCACTGGACGCTCACGGAAGTATTTCAGAAACGCCTATAAATAGGCTTATTCTATCAATTGTAAGATAGACCATCAGAGAGAGAGAAGAAAAAAAAAAGAGAGAGAAATTTGAGTTCCTATTTGAGAGGAAATTCAATCTGTGCAAACACCACAAGGAAAGATTTAATTCCACTATCAATTTTCAGTGGTAATTCCATACTCCAATTATTTTATTTTATAACACGTTATCAGCACGATAGTCTCTCCACTGTTAAATTTTCTCAGCCCAACACTATGTGGTTATTTCTCTTTCTCCTCTCCGTCATATGTCTCCTCTCGCTCTACTACTACGACGACATGCAAACTTTCTTTTTTGTGTTCTCACAATTTTTGTGTTGTTTCATCCATGTTTGCTTAATTTATTTCTTTGTAATATAATTTGGAATGGCACGGTTTTATACCCCATTCTGTTGTTTTATGGTGGTGTAATTTTCATTACCCATCGCGTTGTAACGCAAATCCTCATAATAAAATGATGGTGTGATCTTAAAACCCATCTATTATACAGTGGTGCAGTTATATTGCCCACAAAATATAATATGTACTTCCTATATTTTTAGTGGTGGTTTTATTCCCACACTTATTTTATTTATTGTATGGTGTAGGTTTATTACCCATACGGCAGTATTTATTTAAAGTGTGGAGCGGGTTTATCGTCCACACAACTGCCTTTTATTTCTTTTATTAAAAGTATGGAGCAGGATTAGTGCCCATACCAGCACGTTTACTTTACCGCACATTTACTTTTATTTAAAGTATGATGCGGGATTAACGTCCATACAGCAAGCAATTTACTTTACCGCACATTTACTTTTATTTAAAGTATGGTGCGGGATTAACGTCCATACAGCAAGCAATTTACTTTACCGCACATTTACTTTTATTTAAAGTATGGTGCGGGATTAACGTCCATATAACAAGCAATTTACTTTATCGCACATTTACTTTCATTTAAAGTATGGTGCGGGTTTATCGTCCATACCAGTAAATTTATAGCACTTTATTTTTATAACCAACTAAAATGAGGGCCTGAAGTTACTCAAACAATTATAGGGCCTGAAGTTCCTATTAATAAATGGCTTAATGTCCCAGATCCCGAATCTGAAATTTTGAGTAAAATTGCGAATTCTAATGCATCTCATTCTTCTTTTGAAGATGGCAAATCTGGCTAAATTGGAATTCGCTGCCCTAGAGCTTCTCGGGGACAATTACCTATCATGGGTTCTGGATGCCAAGATCCATCTGCGTGCTAATGGCCTTGGCAAAGCAATTGAAGATGGAAGTGATGCATCACCTCAGGAAAATGCGAAGGCCATGATTTTCCTCCGCCGCCACATTCATGAAGCGCTGAAGAGCGAATATGTGGTGATTGATGAACCATTGGTCCTGTGGAAAGCCTTGTGTGAGAGATATAATCATCAGAAGACGGTGACTCTCCCAAAAGCTAGATATGAATGGACACACTTGAGATTTCAAGACTTCAAGACAGTGTCCGAATACAATTCAGCTATGCACAGGATCACCTCCCTTATGAAATTATGTGGTGAAAATATATCTGAGGAAGATATGCTGAAAAAACTCTGAGTACATTTCATGCCTCAAATGTGCTTCTGCAACAGCAATATAGGCATAGTGGTTTCACAAAGTACTCAGAACTTGTATCTTGCCTCTTGCTAGCTGGCAGAACAACAACGAGCTTTTGTTGAAAAATCACCAATCTCGCCCAACAGGCTCAGCACCACTTCCTGAAATAAATGTTGCATCTCGGGAAGTGAATGCCACATCATCTCGTGGTAGTATCCACAAACGTTGGCGAGGGGCAAACGTGGCCGATGGCAAGGGAGTAGAAAAGATCGTGGTGCTCACTCATACAGCTTGGGGCCAAGAAACAATCCACCCATGAATGGCAAAAATGCACCCAGAAATAAGGGGAAAACACAAGCAAGCTATGTGCCTAGAAATAATGAAAGAGCTTGTTACATATGTGGTGCAAAGGGACATTGGATGCGTACATGTCGTACGCCGAGGCACTTGGCGGATCTTTATCAAACTTCACTTAAAAACAGAAAAGTGGAGACAAATTATGTTGCACCAGATCCGCCAGCCATATAGACGGCTCATTCGGAAATATCGCGTCGTTTAGACAAGACGCATCTAGATGTTTCCGATTTTGTTACTGAAAGGGGGAATGAAATTTATGGGTCCGAACTGGATTAAATTCCTTCATGTACCATTTGTATTATCTGAAGCACTGTTTATTTTCCTTTCTGCATTCAATAAAAATGGTAATATTTTGAATGATTGTTGATTCAACTTATTTTATTTGAAGGCATGGATGTAAATTATGGATGCCCCCAAAACAAGAGCTCTATCAAAAATATTTGTCTTGCCGACAGTGCAACTACTCATACAATCCTTCGAGATCGAAAGTATTTCTCAAAATTGATGCTTACAAAAGTAAAGGTAACAACCATATCAGGACCTACAGACCTGATTGAAGGCTCAGGCATAGCCCAAGTTATGTTACCAAATGGGACAATACTGTCAATTCAAGATGCCTTGTATTCATCTAACTCCAGAAGAAATCTGTTGAGTTTCAAAGATATTCGTTTGAATGGTTACCATGTTGAAACAAAGAATGAGAAAAACATGGAATATCTTTGTATTATTTCCAATGATACCCAGAAACGTATATTGGAAAAGCTTGGTGCGCTCTCATCAGGGTTGTACTATACAACCATACAGAAAATTGAGGCACATAGTATCATGGACCAAAAGTCCATTGACTCAAATACTTTCAAGCTTTGGCATGACCGGTTGGGTCATCCTGGATCCACCATGATGCGTAGGATCATTACCAACTCTGAAGGACATCCCTTATTGACAAAACATATTATGGTATCAAATGACAACTTTTGTCAAGCTTGTTCACAAGGGAAGTTGGTAATCAGACCATCACAACAAAAGGTTGATGTTGAATCCCCATCATTTTTACAGAGAATTCAAGGGGACATTTGTGGGCCTATTCATCCTCCATGTGGACCATTTCGATACTTTATGGTCTTGGTGGATGCATCTACCCGATGGTCACACGTTTGCCTTTTGTCCACTCTGGAATATGGCATTTGCTAGGCTCTTGGCTCGGATAATTAAATTACGAGCCCAATTCCCAGATTATCCCATTAAGTCAATCAGACTGAATAATGCTGGTGAATTTACATCTAGACTTTTGATGATTACTGCATGTCGTTAGGCATTGACATTGAACATCCTGTTCCCCATGTTCATACTCAAAATGGCTTGGCAAAAGCTTTGATTAAGCGTCTTCAATTGATAGCACGCACATTGCTAATGAGAACAAAGTTGCCAGTTTTCTCTTGGGGATATGCCATTTTACATGCAGCATCTCTGGTGCGATTGAGGCCCGTCGCCAACAATCAATATTCTCCAATTCAGCTTGTGTTGGGCAATCAACCAAATGTTTCACATTTAAGAGTTTTTGGTTGTGCGGTCTATGTGCCTATTGCACCACCGCAACGTACTAAGATGGGCCCTCAACGCAGATTGGGAATTTATGTTGGCTTTGATTCACCATCTATCATCAAGATCTGGAGCCCCTGACTGGTGATATCTTTAGGCACGATTCGCGGATTGTCATTTTGATGAGACAATTTTCCCACTATTAGGGGGAGAAAAACCTGTTCCTAAAGAACAAGGCAAACTCGTTCATGAAGAACGACGTGAATTATCATGGGATGTACCCACTTTGTTTTATCTCGATCCTCGTACCGCTCAATGCGACAAAGAAGTGAGAAGGATCATTCACCTCCAAAGCATTGCACATCAGATGCCAGATGCTTTTAATGATGCATCGAAGGTGATGAAATCACATATCCCAGCTGTAAATGCACCTGCAAGGATTGATGTTCATAATGAAGAAGGCAATGCGCGAGCAAGAGGCTCATCTGCACGCTGAAGCGTGGCAGACCACTAGGCTCAAAGGACTCAGTTCCTCGAAAGAGGAAGCTGATGGCCAAAATGAATGCAAATGAAATAAATGGAGAGCCCATAATTCATGATTTAAATCCCCCTCAAGAGGGACGGGTACTTCCTGAGAAGGAAAATGTCTTTGATGAGACATGTGCTCCTGAAGTGGTAGCTGTACCCGAAAGCCAAGAAATCTCCATAAATTATACATCCACTAATGAAGTGTGGAACAGAAATGAGATAATCATCGATAATATATTTGCATTCTTAGTGGCTACTGAGATCATAAAAGTTGATGATGTTGAGCCTTGCTCCATTGATGAATGCACACAGAGACAAGATTGGCCTAAGTGGAAAGATGCAATCCAGGCAGAATTAGACTCTTTGGAAAAAAGGAGTGTTTTTGGACCTATTGTTCCAACCCCACTCAATGTGAACCCGGTAGGTTACAAGTGGGTATTTACAAGAAAGCGCAATGAGGAAAATGAGATTGCAAGGTATAAAGCACGACTTGTTGCGCAAGGTTTTTCACAAAGGCCTGGAATTGATTATGTGGAAACATACTCTCCAGTAGTGGACGCAATTACGTTCCGTTACTTGATAAGCCTAGCGGTTTCAGAAAAACTTGACATGAGACTTATGGATGTCATTACCGCATATCTGTATGGAGAGTTGGATACCGACATATACATGAAAGTTCCAGAAGGACTTAAGCTGCCCGATGCAGCCGGTAATAAACCACGGGCTATGTTCTCAATCAAATTGAGAAGATCATTATATGGGTTGAAACAATCTGGGCGAATGTGGTATAATCGTCTCAAGCAAGTATTTCCTGAAGGAAGGATACACAAATGATCCTGCCCTGCCCATGTGTGTTTATTAAGAAATCAAGACCTGGATTTGCAATAGTGGCAGTCTATGTTGATGATATGAATCTAATTGGAACTCCTAAAGAGCTCCAAAAGACTGCTGATTATCTCAAACGCGAATTTGAGATGAAAGATCTTGGAAAGACAAAATATTGTCTTAGCCTCCAGATTGAGCACAGTGCTGATGGAATTTTGGTGCATCAATCAAATTATACTGAAAAAGTATTAAAGCGGTTTGGCATGGATAAAGCTCATCCACTTAGCACTCCAATGGTCGTTCGGTCCCTGGACACTAAGAAAGATCCATATCGTCCGAAAGGGGATGATGAGATGGTACTTGGTCCAGAAGTGCCATATCTTAGTGCAATATGTGCTTTAATGTATTTAGCACAATGTACCAGACCTGACATAGCATTTTCAGTAAATTTGTTAGCAAGATACAGCTCTGCTCCAACAAGCCGACATTGGACCGGTGTTAAACATATTTTACGATATCTTCGTGGAACGACAGACATGGGCTTATTCTATTCCAGTGAGTCGACCAATGCCCCGAGTATTGTTGGATATGCTGATGCAGGATATCTCTCTGATCCACATCAAGGACGCTCACAAACTGGGTATGTGTTTACATGTGGAGGAACTGCAATCTCATGGCGCTCAACAAAGCAAACGTTGGTAGCCACATCTTCCAATCACTCAGAAATACTTGCCCTCCATGAAGCTAGTCGTGAATGCGTTTGGTTACGGTCAATGATTCATTACATTCGAAGCACCTGTGCTTTGCCCTCAACAACGGACACTCCAACCATTCTAAATGAGGATAATGCAACTTGTATTGCTCAAATCACAGGAGGGTACATCAAGGGTGACCGGACCAAGCACATATCACCAAAGTTTTTCTACACGCATGAGCTTCAGAAGAATCAAGAAATCAAAGTCAGACAAATCCGTTCAAGCGATAACTTGGCAGATCTCTTCACCAAATCTTTACCCAAGTGCACATTCCAGAAGCTAGTGCATGGCATCGGATTACGACAACTCTGCAAGCAATCAAGTTAGAGCATGCAAAATCAGGGGGAGCATTCAAGAGTCCTCTAACACAGGACATAAGCGCGTTGTACTCTTTTTCCTTCGACTAGGGTTTTTCCCACTGGGTTTTTCCTAGCAAGGTTTTAACGAGGCAACATGTGCGCACTTCACATTACTCTAATGTCCCAAGTAAGGTTGTACTCTTTTTCCTTCGCTTCGGT
Organism: Prunus fruticosa; assembly: GCA_018703695.1. NCBI lineage: Eukaryota > Viridiplantae > Streptophyta > Magnoliopsida > Rosales > Rosaceae > Prunus > Prunus fruticosa. The sequence goes on from CM031917.1 coordinate 5,193,763, forward strand.
TTTTTCCCACTGGGTTTTTCCAAGCAAGGTTTTAATGAGGCAACTAATCTAGGGATATGTGGTCTCCAAGGGGGAGTGTTATAAATAATGGAAGTGGAGCCCACAATCAAATTATGAGTTTGAAAATAAGGCATAAATTCCAATGTTCACCCACTGTTCACTCACGGATGAAAATGATGGTTTGAAAATTGAGACGGAAGTGCACTGTGCAATGCACTGGACGCTCACGGAAGTATTTCAGAAACGCCTATAAATAGGCTTATTCTATCAATTGTAAGATAGACCATCAGGAGAGAGAAGAAAAAAAAAAGAGAGAGAAATTTGAGTTCCTATTTGAGAGGAAATTCAATCTGTGCAAACACCACAAGGAAAGATTTAATTCCACTATCAATTTTCAGTGGTAATTCCATACTCCAATTATTTTATTTTATAACAAGAAAGTTGTTTTTGTCTTCTATTTTGAAAAGCACAAATTAAAACACAATCACTCTTATTTCTCTTTTTCTTTTTTTTCGTTAAAGAAAGCGTGCTGCCACTCCGAGTCGAGACTGTTTGATAAAGCTCTTCTTAGAGGGTGTTTTTCTCTTTTTCTTTTTTTAGGTAAAGAAAGCGTGATGCCACTCCGAGTCGAGAACTGTTTGATAAAGCTCTTCTTAGAGGGTGTTTTTCACAAGCGGATGATCAAAACATTAGCCCAACTTGCAGGCCTAGCTAGTTTACCACTGGACCAAACCCCTTGGGTAATGACTCCGATTTCTTTCGAATTGAAACTTATTTGCCTAAAATTGTTTTAAAACCTACAACTTCCACAAGGAGACAAAAACGTCCAATTATTTTTAATCAGTTAGTCTTCTAGTTGTCGTTACATTATTGTTTGCATGCTTCAAAGACTTGCTTTTTTCTGTTTGGTCCAACATCAAAGACTTGCGTTACCAAAAAAAACATCAAAGATTTGCTTTTGGTTATTCTGATCCTATAATAAAAATATATATCACATATGCTTTTTTTTCCTCTATCTTGGTCGTCTGACTTTGTTAAAGTAAATTCAATTGCTGCCAATATGTATATTCTCTAATAAAGGTGTATGTTAGGTGTATGTGGGAAGCAATGTGTTATAAATAACATTATTGTTTTCTCTTTTGTGAGATGGTGCTTGATTCAATTGGAATATGAGTAAATATTAGGGAATCCATCACATCGGCTTAAGATTTCTTTTTCTTAAATTATACAACTTGCATTGGATGCTGTGGAAGGTGGTCAGAAAGAACGAAAACGTCAAAGTTTACTACTTTTTGTTGGGTGGAATTGGACTTCATACGTAGACTGATAAAGAGATATTCTCATCAATCTATCTAAAAACTATATCTGGTTTACTTGTTTTCGTTTTGGCCAAGAGAGAGTAAGCAGTAGAGAGAATGGCTGAGGCAGTTGTTTCCTTTGTGCTCGAAAGTATCAGAGACTTCACCATTCAGGAAGCCCTGTTCTTGTATGGAGTCAGCCGTCAAGTTGAAGCTGCACAAACTGAGCTACAATTGATACAGGGCTTCCTCAAAGATGCAGATGCAAGACAAGGACAAGATGAAACAGTCCGTATTTGGGTTGCCAAGATTAGAGATGCTGCTTATGATTTGGAGGATGTCATCCAAACTTATGGCTTGAAAATGGATTCCAAGAAGCAGGAAACAGGCCACGAGAATGTTTTCAAACGATTTGCCAGGACCGTCAAGGAAGGGGTTGATGTTCGCAGGATTGGGAAAGAAATTGAGAATATCACTACCAAAATTTCGGCGTTGAGATCGAGTTTGCAGAGTCATAACATAAGGGAAATAAGGGACAGGGACAGCAGTGGTGGTGAATCTTCCTTGCAATTGCATGAGAGGCTAAGGAGAACTTATTCTCATGTTGTTGAACGTGATGTGGTTGGGTTAGAGTCCAACGTTGAAGAATTGGTTATGCATTTAGTGAAAGATGAAAATCGTCATCGAGTTGTTTCTATTTGGGGTATGGGCGGTTTAGGGAAGACGACCCTTGCAAGAAAGGTTTATCATGATAAAAAAGTAAGGCAGCATTTTCATAGTTTTGCTTGGGTCTGTGTATCTCAACGTTTTCAAGTAAGAAATGTTTGGGAAGGAATTTTAATTGAACTCATTTCTGCTACCAAGGAACAAAAACAACAAATTAAGGACATGACAGATGATGAAATAGCAAAGAAGCTTTTCCTTCTTCTGCAAGAAATGAGATGTTTGGTGATACTTGATGACATATGGAGAATCGAGACATGGAATCTTTTGAAGGCTGCATTTCCAAATGTGGAAACAGAGAGCACAATATTGCTTACAACACGCAATCGAGCAGTAGCTTTGCCCCGGAATAGAAATGCTTTTCTCCACGAACTCCAGGCACTAAATAAGAAAAAGAGCTGGGAACTATTTGAGAAGATAGCAATATCTGGAAGGGCTGATATCGGTATTTTCGCACCCTTTATGTAGTGTTTTTTATTTTTTCATTCATTGTTGGGATTACCGTTTACAAATTTTTAATATTGTCAAACATGTAGCAATTGCAATTTTATAAACTGCCTTACTTGGTCACATATTTGTTAGGTAGCAGATGATTTATCTTATGCAATTGCAAATAATAATCAGGACAATGCTAGACATTTCAAAATTTTCCCCCAACCTTCTCTTAAATCCAAACATATCCCAAACTCATTTGTGTTGGTCCAGATTTAATTTTTGAATGTTCTCCATTTGGCATTTGTTATAAAATCCAAACTTATAATAAGACAAAGGATATTAGTAAATTTCGGGATTTCACAATATAAATGTCTTAATTGGCAGCCTTTGCTATTTCATCATCTGTCATGTCCTTAATTTCTTGTTTTTGTTCCTTGGCATGCTCATACTACAAGAATGTATTTGATTTTTATTTCTTTCTTATTTTTCAGATTTGGGAATTTTCACAAAGAGAGAATTAGGAATGAAGATGCTTCGAACACTGTGTAGGCTTGCCATTAGCCATTATTGTGCTTGCCGGAGTTCTAGCAAGAAAAAACACCGTTAAAGAGTGGGAGAGAGTGCATGAGAATGTTCATGAATACATAAGGAGAGGGATAGGTCATGAAGAAGAATATGAAGGTGCATCATGGGTTTTGGCATTGAGTTATGATGACCTACCGTATTACTTAAAACCATGTTTTTTATATTTAGGTCATTATCCTGAAGACTCTGAGTTTTGGGTGAGCAAATTGACTAAGTTATGGGTGGCAGAAGGTCTTATCTCCTTGAGACAACAAAGACATGGTTCGAGGAAAACAATGGAGGATATAACACGTGATTGGTTAAGTGAGTTGGTGGAAAGGTGTTTGGTTCAAGTGGGAACAAGTGGTTCAACTGGGACAATTAAAGGTTGTCGAATCCATGATCTTGTACGAGACATGTGTTTGTTAAAGGCAAAAGAGGAAAGCTTTCTCTATATTAACAATTCTTTGCAAGAAAATACTTCTTTTGTGGCAGCCGATGCAGCACAATTGGGGAAAATTCGAAGACTTGCAATTTACTTGGATGAGAAGGCAGATAGGTTGATTTCTTCAAGAGATGAAACAAATGGGCACATAAGGTCTCTATTATTCTTTGGCCTAAGAGAATGGAGGCTAAAAAGTGAAAAAGGATTACTATCTCCGTTGAAGGATTTCAAAGTGCTTAGAGTTTTGAAGGTTGAAGGTCTTGATAAAGTGGAAGTAGAGTTGCCAAGTGAAATTGGAAATATGGTACACTTAAGGTTTCTAAGTGTGATGTGGAGCAAAATAAAAGAGTTTCCGCCATCCCTAGGTAATTTAGTATGCTTGCAAACTCTTGATTTTCGTGTTTCAGATACCTACATGGTCATCCCAAATGTGATAATGAAGATGAAACGATTAAGACATTTATATTTACCCTACAAAGCAAAGGGTAAGCTGGAGCTGTCTACTCTTGGCCATCTACAGAACTTATATAACCTTTCAAGTGAGTATTGTGATTTGAAAGATGTTGGTAGATTAACCAATCTTAGAAAACTGAGAATTATTCTGTTAAGCTCTTTGCAAAATTTGGAGGAAATCTTAAAATCTATAGGCAACACGCTTAACCATATCCGGTCTCTAATTGTGTACAACGACATGAACAACGGTGAAGAGCAAGCTATGCAAATAGTATCAAGCTGTCGGGGTATATACAAATTGAGGTTGGAAGGGCCAATACGCAGAATTACCGAAAGAGCTTTACAACTATCCAAACCTCACCAAGTTACAATTGTATGGGTGTGGTCTTAAGGAGGACCAAATAGGAATACTAGAGAAGCTGTCAAACCTAACAATTTTGATGCTTTCTGGAAACTCTTTCAAAGAGAATACACAGATACTGGTTTTCTCCAAAGGAGGCTTTCCTTCTCTTGAATTTCTTTCCGTTCATAGTATGTATAGAATAACAAAGTGGAGAGTAGAGGAAGGAGCCATGCCTCGTCTCTCCCGATTGAGGATTGCATATTGCTCGGGATTGACGACACTTCCAGATGGGCTGAGACATCTTACTAATCTCAGGGAATTAACCATCTTATGGATGCGTAGAGAACTCCACCGTCGGATTCAGGAAGATGGAGAGGATTTCTATAAAATTCAACATGTACCTTCCCTTGTAATTGGAGAACCGTGGGACGAACCATCACGATATGGCAAGGTAATTTCTTTCTTTTAATTTTTAAATTTAAAAAAAAAAAACAAAGGGTGCATTTTAAAGTGAAATTGGTGGTTTGGTTTGTGTTTATTAGTTATAAAATGAAGCACCGAGAGAATTTTAAACTAGAAAAGCCAACAGAATATGGGCTCCCTTGTTTAGCTATGTTTTCTTTGTCCATTTTTATTGATTTTTGTTTGTGCCTATGAATTGTGTTGTGACCATTGATAATTCTATCGCATTCCAAATTCCAAATATCTTATAATAATATTTGATTTGTTTTCTCTGTCCATTTTTATTATTTTTGCTTGTGAGTCTTGACTCCCGAGCCTTATCATTTCCCAATTTCCAAATATTTTTGCTTTTTTTTTTTTTTTTCACCATTACCTCTTTACATCTAGTTTTCCTTCTTCATCGACCATTTATAATTCCATTGCATTCTGAATTCAAGTTTTCGTAGTTCCATGGGAATCTTATAAGAAGTATTTGCCTCCACAAATTTTAAAAATAATTTCCTAGTATATCCTTCTTCAAGGCTTGTTAAGATACACCACCATTGGATTCTTTTTTTGCAAGTCCAGTCAACTGCTGAATTTGTGTTACAGGTGGGAAGGAACTGAGTATGTCGAAGCTCTGCAGCAGAGCGAGCACGTGTGAAGCTGAACTTACCTGGAGAAGAAAGAAATGCTCTGTGAAAATCAAGAGGAGCAAAGATGTGGTCAAGAGATTCAAAGTTCTTTATAAGTTTTTGGGTATAATGGTTGTCCAACAGTACATTTGTATTCCTCTTTCGTGTCTGTTATCAATTATGAATATTTGAGCCTGTGGGCATCATGCCTTTGTTTATTTCACGGTTAGCATTCTCAACTTGGTCCCATGTGCCATATGATATGATATTACAAAATCCTTGCCAGCTGCTGGTGGGAGAATTTAAAAGAATGATTGGTAAATTTGTTCGACATTTAATAACTGCACAAGAGGTTTTAGAGATCTTTTTCTTTTCCTATTAAGAAACAATTGCCGTCTGTGAAATTTGAGTTCTGAGGACTTCCAACAAAGTAAAGATTGCGTGCCACTAAGTCAAATTGTTATTAGCAAGGGATGTTAGATATTAACAAAAAGTTGTACAAAATGATGTGACAATTTATGTGGATGGTTATATGTATCATGTCATTTTCTCCTGTTCTCTAACAAAAGAAGACACTCTTGGTTTTATGGAAAAGGAAGTAGGAGGCTAGAGTTCGCCAGAGTCTCATCTCCAATTTAGAGTTAGCATATATCTGAAAATTTTGTGACACACAAAGGAGAATATCAATCAGGCTTTTTATTTTTCTTTCTTTCTTTTCGTGGCTTAAGCTACCAGTACCTTGTGCACTTGGCCAACGAAGGAAAGGAGGCTGTAAGATGGGACTTGGGAGCAGAGAGAAGAGACTTCCATGCACAACGCATATCCCAGGTACTTGTTCTACCAATTTTTACATCAAGCACCTCATAGCTCTGGAACTCCTTAACTTCTTCTGTTTCTGTTTTTGTTATGGGATAAGAGCTCAGCATCGATCATATATACATATTTGATTTGTGAAACAAAAGTTATATTACAACATACTGACTGCTTTTTGCAAAATTCAGCACCATTTAACATGATGCAACAACTTCAGCTTTGTCACAGAAACTACGATTGAAACTGATATCCGAGATGAAGCCTCTTTCTAAGTCATCGAGCAGTTTGGAGAAAATGAACAACATTGAGGCAATCCTAGATTCCTCTCGTACCTTCACTTCTGCTGCTCTCGTTAAAATGCAACCATATGAAGTAGCTGCTTCACCTCTACATTACAGATTCTCACTCGGGTAATCCTGCATATTGCTTCCACTTTCAATTGGCTTGCTATATGAAAACGAGCGTTGATCATAAGTAGTTCTTTCACTTTTATGCCTCAGATTCTCTCTCGCGTCTGTAGATAAAAACTGAACCATATACCACTCTACCGACCCTTCTACTTTTCTGGCTTCTTCTACTCAAACCTCTCTTCCTCTCCTTCCCAACAACAGCTTCTGACATGGGTAAATTACAAAGCCATCCTAAAGGAAGTAAAGCCACAACGAACTGTACCAGAATTCCAAAAGGCAGGCTTGAGTAGTCGCCTGCTGTTACTCCAATCAGAGAAGCCAATCCAACGCCTAAAAACCCACTAGCTATTGATGATAAACACAAGGCTGACGCTAAGAAAGAAGTCAGAGATCCTTCACAACCTCGAGGACATAAACTTGCAAATAGCACTGTGAAAGGTAAGATTTTGAATTGAGCAATAGTTTCTGCTAACCCCGAAAAACAAAGAACAAACACCTCATTCGGAATCCCCAGTCTAATATTGATCTGTCTTACTAAAAGAAGGTCAAGAAGAAGTGAAAAGGCATACACAAGTTGCACCACACCAACCAACTTACTCATGGGAACTTTTTTCCAATAACGGTCATAAAGTACAGCAGTTGAAAGAAGCATCAGTTGGCCAATCACTCGAGACATGCCAATGACTGAAGGATCAAGATGTAGACATTGTGTTTGGTAGCAAAAGATGGAACCTGACAGGATGGGAACCATGGCAATAGAAGCTACTATCCAAGTAAGAGGACGAACAATACTTTTCCTCTGAATTTCCATCATCAGCTCAGAAAATTGTTTTCTAATACTTTCAAAGATTGGCTTCCTTATAAGACAGTGATCTGGCAATTGTGGTAAACCAAGAGATTCCTCTCTTATTCTCAATGAAATTGCAAGTTGAGCAGAAAGCAACACTGAAAATACGAGAAACATGGTTCTTGGTGGTGTTTTCATTAAGAAATATCCACCTATAAAGTTACCAAGGATTCCACCAGCAGCTGATGCCATGAATGCATAAGATTGGAGGCCTTTCATATTTTTTTCTTGCCCGTACTCTGCAACAAGAGAATCCTGTGCTACTTCTGTAATGGATGCTCCAAGATTACTAAGAAGAACACATGCCATAAGGGTAGGAAGGGCTTTAGCTGCAACAGGGATAACTGCCATTGGCCCCCAAGATAGGACCTGTAAAAGAACTGAAAATTTGAACTCCATCAGAAATAGCCCATAGGTTTTTAGAGGACAAATATACCTTTTTTTTAATTGCCTTTCCAAATGGTTCATATTACTTTCTGATTGATACCTATGTTAACCCAGCATTAAACAGTGTTTTTAGGTTCCACTTCAACATTGTTGCAACTTGCAAGGAAAGCAGCATAAGGTTAAGCTACCTTTTACAGGTATATGAGCACAAAAAGCAGTAGAATTTGTCAAATTTAAAGAGAGAAGTTTCCTTACATTTAGGAATCTAATAAGTTTTTGTTTCCACAAATTGACCAAAGAAATTGTGGACATGAAAGAGACAAATAGAATCTCTAGCATAATCAAAATGGGAAGAAAAGAGCAAGAAAGCAAAACCAAGCAAAGGAAAGAATAAAAACAACATAAACAAGCAACCCGAACAAAAAGCACAAACAATATGACTTAACATTTAAAAAACATATTAAAATTGAACAGATTTCTCTACAACAATGATAGAAAACAGAGCACATGAATATATTAAAACTAGGAAACATAAACAAAATTGACAAAAATGGAATGACATCAATGAAATAAGGCAAGGGAATTGTAACTAACCTCCAATGGAAATATAAGGTAATCTATGGGCACCAGAAATGTAAAGAGCATCAGAGAGGATTCCATAAAAGGGTTTGGCCACCATGGGAAGGTTACCAGAATGCTGTACGAGCTGCAATGTTGAGGGGTGCATGTTAAGATTGTGAGCCATGTGGAAGTTCAACGCCAGCCATGGAAAGCACCTAAAACCTTGCATCCAGTACCCAAATCCACACAGAAACAACATTTGCTGGCTACCCAGATGGGGAAAACCTCTTCTTTCCTCATGAATCCTGCTACTCTTGGTTTTTCTGTAAATAACTTGAGTTGGGTTTATCAAGATGGGGCTTCTGAGCTGGGTTTTGGGTTCTGCTGGGTTCACAGGGCTGTTAATGGTGTCTGGGTTTTGGCGGTGAAAACTAAGGATAGGATTTAAGTGAAACGGACGTTGCTTTGTTGAAGGTCTGAGGACTTTTGGGCTGATTGTTGTCCATGGATTTTCAGAAGAAACTGATGAATAAATCATGGTAATTACTAATTTGGTACTTTTAAAAAGAAAAATGCAAATCCAAGAAAGAAATGGAAATGAGGTGCCTCTATAAAACTCTCTACATGCTTCTATTGTATATGCAGTATGGGTGAAACAATGAGGAAAAGTAGAAATGTGGAAAAGACAGGGACTTTGTTATTTTAATAAATAATATAAGCTGGCAGCTGAATCGCTCTAAGAAGAAGAAAGAATATGCTTGTTGCTAATGGAGAGATCTAGAAAAGTGTATGACTGTAGTGAAGGGTTTTAGTAATTTTGAAGTAGAGAGAGAGAGAGAGGGTTTTAGGCCTCCTCCTTCTCTAGCTCAGGCTGAGGCTGATGGATACCTTGTTTTTGGAGGTGTGTTTGTCTTTGTCTGTTTACGGTGTACTTATTTTGCTTGTCTGCATTGTCTTGCAGTCTTTTGGAAATTGGGAGGTTTAGCCATGTGTTTCACACGCGCCCCTGTGGAGCGAGTGGGTCCGAGGAAATAGGGAGGGGGCCAGCACACGGGAGTCGTGAGTGTGGGGGTGGGCCCTACATGTTGATTTGTTTTAGGTCAATTTTGTGGATCTGACTCTGACCCGACCCAATCAGCGGAGAGGATCTGAGTAGTAGATGGACTGATTGGGACTGCATATGAGATGTTGGATATGGACGCTCCGTATATGACCGTCCGTTTTTGGACAACTGTTGGGAGCTTCACACGCGCGGCAGGCACCGAATGCAAGGTTGGTAGAGGAGCATAGCGCGTGGGATTATACTGTCGGGTCATTTTGTTGTGAATTTAGTAATTTTATTTGGCGGTAGAGCTTCTAAGTTAAGGGCATGTGGCGTTGTCTAAATAAAAGAAGTCTCCAGCCTTCTTCCACCGTTGCAGTAGGGTTCAGAATTTTATTTTTTTATTTATACAAGTGAGGGTTTAATATTGTGGAGCAGGACTCGAATTTGGGTATAAAAGAAGGGTCGGCTCATGGCTCTAACCAATTGACTTAATTCATGTATGCAGATTTAGAATATTAAGATCAAAGAAAGAGCAAAATTACTATCATGATGGAATTTTAAATGCAGCTGAAAAATTCGACATTTTCACTAAGGTAGTGGAGGAAGGTGAGTATAGAACTTGGATGCCAAAGGATTGAATGTTAATAAATTTATTTTATAATGCATGTATCCATATGTTAATATTATATTCTAGATTCATGATATATAGTCTCATTCACCTATATACACATGAATTGATAACATCACGTAATAGTGTGACAATCAAATTTTAAAGTTTCTCTCATATAATGTGTATGCACACATGTCAACGTCTTAATTGTTGAAAATAAATGAAATCTTTGGCCTGAATTTAACTAAATGATTGACACACATTATTTAGGAAATATGACTTCATAAAGAAATTTGGTGTGTAACATTACTTCTCAACTAACATTGCATTATACACAAACATTATTGGGTGCATGGGGTTTCTGATCCTCGCCCATATGGCTTAAGGCCAATCACTTGTACTAAAAAAAAAAAAATCATCTTTGCTTAAAAACAAGAGTAATACAATGTGCAATTGATGCATGTAACGTCCTCTAATTTCCAAATGCTACCACTTATTGCAATGTTGTCACCAAAACTATAACTAATTCATAGCGTTATGGTTGTAATGTATGTTTGTAATGTTCACCCTATTTTTCATTTCTTCATTCAAGAAGACGAGAGCAAACCCCAGGGGAAAGTGCCCCTCATGTAAGCAAAAGTCTCAAGACGAGACCATTAATGATTTCTAAGTTTTCCTCTGACTTTTTGTTGTTTTTTCAAAGAAAATCTTTCACTGAACAAAGCAAACCCAGATATATAAAGTAAGGTACACACTGGCACCACTGCATGCACATGCTCAGAATTGCTAAAGGTGGAGTAAGATTATAATTAGTCTACTCCCATTCAGTTGCAAGATATGCAAATGACTGAAATCAGCATGAAAATGATTCTGAGATGCCTAACTATTCAGATGTTTCTGAGATACCTATCTTTAATTCTTTTGGTTCCTGAGAATATAAATCAAACCATCTAAAAGCAGAATGATTTTTCAACTCAAAATTTCACTCATGGCCTCAAAAGAAGAAGGATCATACATTCATTCACAAGAGAATCAGGAAACTTTATTCATTTGCAAAACTGACATCAGAAAGAATTTGTACATCAGTGCTTCAGCCAAAAAGAATGTCTTAAGAGAATTGACATCTGGAAACTATGATCAAGAATGGAACAACCTAAGAATGAGATCAGTGTGACTGAATTGGGTATGAAAAATCCAAACCCAAGAATGATTGGATGACTGGGAAATGGATATCTACATGAGCTTGTAGTAACACTCTCCTCCACTGAGAAGGAACTGATAGGCTTTGTCACAGTGACACCTGAAGTGAATGACCAAGCAGTCATCCTTCTTCTCCACGCTCACAGATTCAGCAAATTCTTTCTCACCCTCATCCTGCCACAACAACAAAAATGCTTAATTCACATATTAAAGAATCAGAAAATACAAAGTTAGTGATTGGTTTGATTGATCAAAAATGGAAGAGAAATCAAATTTTCTATCTTGATGTTAGATTATTAAGACCCAAGAAATCTTTTTTCTATCTTTTTTTTCATTTTCTTTGTGATCTTGTTTGTGGGAAACCCGGTATTCTTGAAAACTAAACAGAGAACCCAGTACCTCAGCAGCACCAGTACTGTTATGAAAATCTTGATCAGTGGCATCAACAGCCTGTACTTGTGCTTCTTCTTCCACTGCCTGCTGTTGCTCATCTTCATCTTCTTCCATCAAGTCCTCTTCACGCATCAGTTGCTGGCACCAATGGCTCATCTCTCTGAGGCGATCCTTCATCCTCCTCAGCCTCTGCAACAACAGTTTTCCCCAAACCCATTTCAATAACAACTCAAAAATAAAACATAAAGAACCGAGCTTTCTCACAGATTACAACATAAAACTCCCCAAAACCCATATCAGCAAAAACCCCAAAAAGAGAGAAAGACTCAAGCGTTTCACGGATTAGAACATTAGAGAAGGAAATTCAAGAAAATTTTCCGACCTTGGAATTGGGAGTGTCAATGTCGGTGCCCAGGTCTTGGAAGGAGGTGGAGAAGCGTGAGGAGGCCTTGGCAGGAGAGGGATTGATATCCGAGACGGAGCGGCGGAAGGTGTGAGGAGGAGGCAGGGGAGGCAGTACATGAGTCGGGGAATGGGATGGAGTCTTGGGGCAGTGGTGGCGATCAGGAGAGTACGGAGGAGTGAAATTGGGTAGAGAACCGCCACAGCGAGAAGCAGAGGAAAGAGAAGGATCAAAGAATGATGGGTTGGAGGCGGTGGCAGAAGGAGGGTTGAAAGGATCGGACATGCAGCGGCGAAGAAGAGGGAGAGAGATCTTGTGGTAGCCATTGCAAGGGAGAGAAGGGTCTGGTTCTGGGTTAGGGTTGCTGGGCAAAGAAGATGATGGATGGTTTTGGTGGTGGTGGTGGTTCATGGTGTTTGGTTTCTCTGATTCTTGGTTTCTAGGAAGCTCTGGGATTTGGAATTTCATTTGCAAGTTACAGAGGAAAATGGAGGGAGTTTGTTTATATAGAGAGGAAGAGAAGTTTAATGGGTAAAACAACAGTTGACAGTTAAACAAGCCGTTAAATTTGGCGCCACATAAAAAAGACACGTGCTTCAGTATAAGATGAGAAAATGACAATAATAGCAACATGCCCGTCTAGCTCAGTTGGTAGAGCGCAAGGCTCTTAACCTTGTGGTCGTGGGTTCGAGCCCCACGGTGGGCGTTTGATTAATTTTTTGTATAAAATTTTTACTACTTTTAACTCTTAACACCACTTTTGTGTGGGTTCAAACCATTTGCTACTTTTAAAGAGAATAATTTATTTGAAGATTCCTGAAGTTGTCTGGTGTGTGCGGTACAAGTGGTTGCACCAATCTAAAACTAATCCTGACGGTGGCCAGCAAACGCCTTTGTTGACTATTATTATTATTATTTATTAGTTTACTGGACATAGACAGATAGAAATTGCTAAATCAATCTAAAACTAATCCTGGTTCACCTACTACTACAGCTTGCATTACATTATATTTTAGAACAAGGTGGTCAGAAAACGACAAAGTTGATGAGTCCTTCTTGTTGGGTTCAAATTGAATCAATCTGCAAATTAGATCTGGAGGTTTAGTTGTTGTTTTCGTTTTGGCGAAGAAAGAGTAAGTAGAAGATAGAATGGCTGAGGCAGTTGTTTCCTTTGTGCTCGAAAGTGTCAGAGACTTCACCATTCAGGAAGCCAAGTTCTTGTCTGGAGTCAGCCAACAAGTTGAGGTCGCACAAACTGAGCTACAATTGATGCGGGGCTTCCTCAAAGATGCAGATGCAAGACAAAGACAAGATGAAACAGCCCGTATTTGGGTTGCCAAGATTAGGGATGCTACTTATGATTTGGAGGATGTCATCCAAACTTATGGCTTGAAAGTGGTTTCCAAGAAGAAAAGAGGTGTGAAGAATGTTTTAAGATTTGCCTGCATCTTCAAGGAAGGGGTTGATGCTCACAGGATTGGGAAAGAAATTGAGAATATCACCACCAGAATTTCTGATTTGAGGTCGAATTTGCAGAAGTATAACATAAAGGAAATAATAAGGGAAGAAGACAGTAATGACGGTGAATCTTCCTTGCAATTGCATGAGAGGCTGAGAAGAAGTTATTCTCATGTTGTTGAGCGTGATGTTGTTGGGTTAGAGTCCAACGTTGAAGAATTGGTTATGCATTTACTGAAAGATGAAAATCGTCATCGAGTTGTAACTATTTGGGGGATGGGCGGTTTAGGGAAGACCACCCTTGCAAGACAACTTTATCATCACAAAAAAGTAAGGCACCATTTTCATAGTTTTGCTTGGGTCTGTATATCTCAACGGTGTCAAGTAAGAAATGTTTGGGAAGGAATTCTGTTTAAACTGATTTCTTCTACCAAGGAACAAAAACAAGAAATTAAGGAAATGACTTATGATGAAATAGCAAAGAAACTTTTCCGTGTTTTGCAAAAAATGAAATGTTTGGTGATACTTGATGACATATGGAGAATCGAGACATGGAATCTTTTGAAGGCTGCATTTCCAAATGTGGAAACAGAGAGCACAATATTGCTTACTACACGCAGTCAAAAAGTAGCCACGATCCCAAACAGAAATGCTTTTCTCCACAAACTCCAGCCACTCAATGAGAATGAGAGTTGGAGCTTATTCGAGAAGAAAGCAATATCTGAAAGGGCTGATATCGGTATTTTCTCACCCTTACTCTTTTCTGTTCCAGGTTCTTAGTTATAAATAGCAAGCCGCATAGAAACAATTACATTGCATATGACACAACTTATGTAATGTTTTTTCTTTTTTCATTCAAATATGTAGCAATTTTATTAACCGCCTTACTTGGTCACACATTTGTTAGGTAGCAAGATGAGAATTTATCTTATGCAATTGCAAATAATAATGAGGACAACGCTAGACAATTCAAAATTTTCTCCACCTTCTCTTCAATTTTGTGTTCGTCCAGATTTATTTTTTTCATTTTTTCATTTGGCATGTGTTAAAAAAATCCAAACTTATAATAAGACAAAGGACATTAGTAAATTTCGGGATTTCACAATTTTAATTTTTAATCATTTGAAAAAGGATACACAGGACAATTACTCATACTACAAGTATGTATTTGATCTATTTCTTTCTTATTTATTTTTCAGATTTGGGAATTCTCACAAAGAGGAGAGAATTAGGAATGAAGATGCTCCGACATTGTAAAGGTTTGCCATTAGCCATCATTGTGCTTGCTGGAGTTCTAGGCAGAAAACACACTATTAGAGAATGGGAGACAGTGCATGAGAATGTTCATGAATACATAAGTAGAGGCATAGGTCATGAAGAAGAATATGAAGGTGTATCGCAAGTGTTGGCATTGAGTTATGATGACCTACCATATTACTTAAAACCATGTTTTTTATATTTAGGTCATTATCCTGAAGACTTTAAGTTTTTGGTGAGCGAATTGACTAAGTTATGGGTGGCAGAAGGTCTTATCTCCGTGAGACAACAAAGACATGGTTTTAGGGAAACAATGGAGGATATAGCACTTGATTGTTTAAGTGAGTTGGTGGAAAGGTGTTTGGTTGAAGTGGGAACAAGTGGTTCAACTGGGACAATTAAAGGTTGTCGAATCCATGACCTTGTACGAGACATGTGTTTGTTAAAGGCAAAAGAGGAAAGCTTTCTCCAGATTAACAATTCTTTGCAAGAAAATACTTCTTCTATGGCAGCCGAGGCAACACAATTGGGAAAAATTCGAAGACTTGCAATTTACGTGGATGAGAAGGCAGATAGGTTGGTTTCTTCAACAGATGAAACAAATGGGCACGTAAGGTCTCTATTATTCTTTGGCCTAGAAGAATGGATGCCAAAAAGTGATAAAGGATTACTATCTCCGTTGAAGGATTTCAAAGTGCTTAGAGTTTTGAAGGTTGAACGTCTTTATGAAGTAGCAGAAGTAGAGTTTCCAAGTGAAATTGGAAATATGGTACACTTAAGGTTTCTAAGTGTGTGGATTAGCAATATAAAAACGTTTCCACCATCCCTAGGTAATTTAGTATGCTTGCAAACTCTTAATTTTCGTGTTCCACGTGCTATTGACATGGTCATCCCAAATGTGATAATGAAGATGAAACAATTAAGACATTTATATTTACCCTGGGAGTACAGAGCAAAGGGCAAGCTGGAGCTGTCTATTCTTGGCCATCTACAGACCTTATATAACCTTTCAAGTGAGTATTGTGATTTGAAAGATGTTGGTAGATTAACCAATCTTAGAAAACTGAGAATAATTCTGTCAAGCTCTTTGCAAAATCTGGAGGAAATCTTAAAATCTATAGGCAACACTCTTAACCGTATCCGGTCTCTAACTGGAGATTACAGAATGAATAGTGGTGAAGAGCAAGCTATGCAAATAGTATCAAGCTGTCGGCATATATACAAATTGCAGTTGATAGGGCCAATCGCAGAATTACCGAAAGAGGTCCACAACTATCCAAACCTCACCAAGTTAGTATTGCAGAAATGTGGTCTCAAGGAGGACCAAATGGGAATACTAGAGAAGCTGCCAAACTTAACAATTTTGAAGCTTTTAGGAGATGTTTTCAGAGGAGAATACAAAGAAACTGGTTTTCTCCGAAGGAGGCTTTCCTTCTCTTGAAATTCTTTATGTTTCTAGTATGCACCAAATAACAGAGTGGAGAGTAGAGGAAGGAGCCATGCCTAGTCTCTACAAATTGCACATGCAATATTGCGAGGGATTGATGACACTTCCAGATGGGCTGAGATATCTTACTAATCTCAGGGAATTAACCATCTCATGGATGCGTAGAGAACTCCACCGTCGAATTGAGGAAAATGGAGAGGATTTCTATAAAATTCAACATGTACCTTCCCTTGTAATTGGAGAACCAAACGACTTCTAACCACCACCGATGCAATGATGGCAAGGTAATTTTTTTTCCTTTAATTTTTAAATTTAAAAAAATAAAAAATGGTGCATTTTAAAGCGAAATGGGTGGTTTGGTTTGTGTTTATTAGTTATAAAATAAAGCAGTGAGAGAATATTAAAGTAGAAAAGCCAACAGAATATGGGCTCCCTTGTTTAGCTTTGTTTCTTTCTCCATTTTTATTGCTTTTTGCTTGTGACTTGTGAGTGAGAAGCTTAATAATCTAAAAGCCAACATATTAAATTTTCTTATTTTATTACTTATAAAATGAAGCACCGAGAGCACAGTAGGATAATTCTATCGCATTTCAAATTCAAGTTTACCGTGGTTCCGTGGGAATCTTATAATAATATTTCAAGGTATGTTAAAATATATCACCATTAGATTTAGATGTTCTTTTTGAAGTCAATCAAGTAAGAGTTGAATATTTATCTTTCCATTGCTACCCGAACAACAATTAGAAAACTCGAGTCCATAAGCAATATGGTTTTTTCTAGTTGATCATGTTCACAAGTTATCCCCTGTTGTTTTTGCAAAAACATAAAACGCAAAGTTTAAATATATACATTTTTTGGCATACTCGATAAACTGTCACGTACAAGAGTATTAAATTGAAATGAGTGTTTTTCTTTTGGAAATTTATTACGATTTTACTACAATGTTCGTATTGGAATGCAATTTTCACAAGTAAACTACCAAATTTTGTTATGATAGCTGCGGGTAGGACCTGACTTTGAGAATGTCGAACCTTGTATTTGTATTCCTCTTTAAGCCAATTCCAGGGAACAGTGAAGTTTCATAGGGTCTTTCTGTTCAGATGCTGGTAGTCCGCACCTTCATAGACATATCTATTTCAACGAGCCTCTATCCGAGACAGTGCCCAGATCGTGTCTGTTTTTAGTTATGAATATTTGAGCTCGTGGGCATCATCCCTTTGTTTATTTCACGGTTAGCATTCCCAACTTGGTCCCATGTGCCATATGATATATGATTTTACAAAATCCTTGCCAGCTGCTGGTGGGAGAATTTAAAAAATGATAGGTTGATTCGTTCGACATTTAATTACTGCACAAGAGATTTTAGAGATCTTTTTCTTTTTCTATTCAAAAACAATTGTCGTCTGTGAAATTTGACTTTGAGGACTCCAACAAAGTAATAATTGCATGTCACTAAGTCAAATTGTTATTAACAAGGATGTTAGAGATTAAAAAGTGTTGTACAAAATGATGTGACAATTTACGTGGATGGTGATATGTATCATGTCATTTTCTCCTGTTCTCTAACAAAAGAAGAGACTCTTAGTTTTATGGAAAACGAAGTAGGAGGCTAGAGTTCACATGAGTCTCGTGTTTGGTTCATTTTTATACATGATTTTTCATGTCATTCAATCAATATTTTGAGTTAGTTCTTGATATTTTATAGCATTTTGCTTCCATTTTTCATGTTTTTATAAATTTTACCTTGGTTGGAATAAATATGAGCTAAAAGTGTATTATTCAATATAAATTCTGGTTTGCTCATTTTCGTAGGTCAACTTATTGACCGTGGATCACCATGCTCCGGTGCTCAAATGAGGTGAAGCTCTTCATTAAACTTGTTCCAATGGATGTTAACTATAATATATCTGAATTTAAGCTCCATTGAATAAGTATAGCCTGTCAATAGATCCTAACTCTGGAATTATGGTATGGACCACCTTTACCTCCATTGGATGTCACCCTCCCTTTTCTACTTATTACCACACCACTTGGCAACAATATTTTACCTCGGTAAGCTGGGATCTCATTCTAGCTAGTTGGATCCCTCTTAAGGTATTAAAAGTCAAAGAAATGATGAAATGGTGACATTAGCCTACCTAGCTTTAGGAAAAAAGAGAAGTATCCTATGGATTGGTTAGTTGGCAAGGGAGAGAGGGCAACTAGGGGGAGGAAATCAGCTGATCATTCGAGATACACTGAGGAATTTTCTGAAAAGCAAGGAGTAGCTAAGCAAAGCAACAATACCCAAGAGAAGAAGAAGTCATTCCACCATTGAAGGCTTTTGTGCTTTCAACCTTTACAAAATCTATAAACTTTTTCTAGTTATATTTTGAATTTGTGTTTGTAAAAAGCATGAAAAACTAAACCCCATAGCAAGGGCTTAGGTTAAAGCCCTAAACATGAATACTCTATTGTTTTGATGCTTGAGTTTATGGATTTCTAGATGTTGTTGATGAATTCTTCTTCATTAAATTAAGTTATCCTTGATGTATGTTTTCTTTGATTGATCACCCTTGAAAGCATGCTTATTGAGATTGTTGGGATTATATGTATCTTCATGTTTTCCTAAGAAACTAATTGATGGAGTAAGAATCATTCATGTGAATTGGTTTCTTGAATGCTTAATGTAAACATCATACTATTAGGGTTCTTGTGATGTTCATATTCTCTTCAAACTTAATGGGTTTCTTTATATGATTAAATCGAAGTACTAAACACACCTGGATTGATTGTGTAGAAAACACAAGTATTGTAGCACTAAACACGCATTTTACATATCTTAGAGAGAATTAATGCGTCTTGAACCACTAAACCCGATATTGATTGTGAATATCTTCATAAATGTATCTAGAATTCATAACTTGAGTATCCATAAACATGAGTAGGATTGTTTGTGAGAAACCCTAGTGTTTGTCACCATATTAAGTTACATTTTGATAATCACATTTGTTGATCTTATTAAAATTAGAGTTCGGTTACATTTAAGCATTAGAATTATGTCACTTGAATCAAAAACACCCCCTCCTTGTTACCAAAAAAAAAAAACACCCCCTCCTCCTTTTTGTTTGTGTTTGTTGTTTGAAACTTTGAATGTTCTTTTTATTGCATTCTGTACACTTCTGTAACTACTTTTGACATTTAGTCCAAGCTTGGTTCTTCATTTTTCCGTGTTGAATCCAACCATGTAAAGAGCGTAAAATTTGGATTAACGGTTTGAAAGTTACAAGTCAAAAACGAGACAGAGGTCGAAACTAGAAAACACATAAAGTTCATAAATTCTTCTTTGACCTAAAAGTGCTACAGTATGCAGCTGATAAAGAAGCGATACAATGACGATAAAGAAGTGATAAAGTGGTGTTACAGGAGTGATACAAAATGCTAATTGTGTTTACCTTTAGTTTCTTGTTTTGTTTCATTTTTTTTACTTTTCTTTACTCATTTCTAGTATCTAATTTGTATTTTACCTTTGTGTTGTGGTAAATAAGTGTTCTTTACGTACTCAAATTAGACCTTTGTATGAGCCGCCAATTCCTCATGGGAATGATCCCGTATTTACAAATCTATACTCCAATAGATTTGTACACTTGCGGATATTTTTAATTAGATAAGAAGAACATTAATTTATGCCAATTATTAATACAACATCTCATTACCAATTTAGAGTTAGCATATATCTGAAAATTTTGTGCCACAAAGGAGAATATATCAATCAGGCTTTTTATTTTTCTTTCTTTATTGTCGTGGCTTAAGCTACCAATACCTTGTGCACTTGGACAACGAAGGAAAGGAGGCTGTTAGATGGGACTTGGGTACAGAGAGAAGAGACTTACATGCACAATGCAGAACCCAGGTACTTGTTCTACCAATTTTTACATCAAGCACCTCATAGCTCTGGAACTCCTACAATTCTTCTGTTTCCGTTGTCGTTATGTGATAAGAGCTCAGCACCGATCGTATATACATATGTGATTTGTGAAACAAAAGTTATATTACAACATACTGACTGGTTTTTGCAAAGTTCAGCTTTGTCACAGAAACTACGATTGAAACTGATATCCGAGATGAAGCCTCTTTCTAAGTCATCGAGCAGTTTGGCGAAAACGAACAGCATTGAGGCAATCCTAGATTCCTCTCGTACTTTCACTTCTCCTGCTCTCGTTAAATCATTCCACAAATATATTGGGTGGGAAATTTGATTAATGTCTCCCAAAGCATTTGGTCAGGTTCTTGGTAACTGGTAATGAGCCTTTACCAGGCCAAGTTCAACACAATTTTTAAAACTAATATAAGTTTCATACAAATTGATTGGTCATCCGCCTAACCGGTTTCTAGTAGAAATTTTCTACCAGTTCCTTCCTCTTCTTCTTTCACTTTCAGGTTGCAGTTTCTTTGCTTCTAATCATTTCGGGGAGCAAAGAGCAAGCCATACAACAAGTGCTGCAACCTAGTTCTTTTCTAGATAATGCGTAGAGACTACAAATAAGGCTTCTTCTCCATCGAATGTGAAGATTGTCCGCAACAGGTTTGAGGATCAAGGTGACAGGTCAAAATGTGCTTCCAATAGAGAGTGAACTTCCATTAGGGAAGACACCTTGAAATCTGGTTTGAAATCGACATTGGCGTATTCTGGAGAGTCATACCTCCCACTTTCATCAAGCAAGCATGCAACAGCTCCTGCTCGCTTCCCACAAGCCACCTGCAAAGTCAGGCAATTCTTCATAAGCATTTCCAATATTTCTACTTATATCACGGAAATCAAGATCAGACAGCAACTCAGAAATGTAACACACTGCACAGTTGCAATGCAGAAGTTTAGGTTCCTTAAATTATATGACCATCATTCTTCTCTCAATACAACAAGGCCCATTTATCCTGGATCACATTCTTAAAGATGTAGCAAGAACATCACAGAAAACATACTTCGAAATGAAGTAAAAGAAACACAAGCACTCACATCATCTTTAAGGGAATCTCCAACCATCATTATTTCACTAGGTTTAACTTCCCAAGCTGAACATATATGCAGTAGTGGAGCTGGATCTGGTTTGTAAGGTCGAAATTCCCTGCTCAGAGCTGGAGAAAATGTCAACTGCAGCAATCATAACACAGAAAATAAGATATCAAAGTCCACTACTGAGTAGAAAGAACGTTAACAAAGGAGATGAGCCTCAAGATGGGTTGATTCAGTCAAAAAAGAAAGAAGGGATGGGGTTGATTCAGCAAGAGCAGAAAGTATAAGTTGGCTATATGAGGAACCATATTTTAGTTGTCCAACAAGTTTTAATTGTCCAAAACGTAGGCATGATGAGTACTGTATCAAAAATAACAAAAAGTGAAGAAAGAGGGAGAGGGGGGATGGCAAGAAAATGGGAATTCTAAAGACATTTGAAGGGAGAAATTCTCTGTGATTTAATCTAAAGACATTAATAACCCACTTTTTATGTGAAATAGACAATTTGTTGAAGAAAATGCAAGAAACTGGGAGATTCTTTCATATTTTTCTAAAGACATCTTAAGTAGGCATCATGAGTATGAGCACAAACAATTTGAATTCTCCTCAGGGGGAGACTTGAACAAGATCATATTAGGGATTAACAAAACCTCCTTTTGCAAATTTAAGAACAGAGGAAAAATGTACCTGAGGACAAATCAGAGTTAATGCATAAAGAGGCCCTGTTATCATGTTAACATTGCAGACAGTCAACCTTATTAGCGTATATGGTTGACAGATGTTGCTTGGAATGTTGGATTCCTTCTCCATATTTATTGCCCAAACAAAAACACATAATAACTAAACTACTGAATTGTAATGTGTTCTTAAGACAAAAGAAAATAATATGGTACAGTAATAGATGAATAACTCTTTACATGCAATCCTTTTCTACACCAATGACTTGATTTCAATATGCTTACCCTGAACCGTTCATGAAATATATCTACTGCAGCCTTGACATTGCGTGTGATTAACCCCCTCCTGTAAATAGTACAAATAAAAACAATAAGCATATATCGTAAATTATAATAAAAATTCAAAATCTTGCAAACAAAAGAAGATTAGGAGCTTCACTAGCATGCATATAAATATAGCCTACACTTCCAACCCCTAGAGATTGAACCCAGGAACTCAGGTTCCGCCCTTGTACTATTGACGTTAATTAAATAACTTTGTCACTTTTATGCACAGATAACAACTATACTCCAAGCACATGTTGATTAGGCTTGCAACTTATACCATCTCCAGGAAAATATAATACGGATCATGGAAAGGGATATACGGAGATCAACTTGACAACTTAAATTCCTAATCAGGATAAGGTTCACTCGTAATCCAAAAATTCCTTATCTTCCCTAGTACTGATAACAACTTGATTTGGCAGAAAGTAGGATTTCCTCTAGCTGCCCAATGTTCAAAAATCACGCAGCCATTAGTTAGGCATTTATCCGTACATACAACATAAGAAGGAACGACTATTAGGGAAGATAAAAACTTGACATGGGCTGAGAATGACCTTATATTCTTAGAATCTAGAAAACCACAAAGTTCCGCTGCACCTGCACCACAATTTACCCAAATGTTAATGAAGTGATGATGGGCAAAGGAATAATGCAATCTCAAGTCATAAGTTCATGCACAGTATAACTCAAATTCGCACGCTAATTGAGGACTAAGCACCAAAACACTCACTACAGAAGGGAAAAAAAAACACTCACTACAGAAGGGGGAAAAAACACTCCCAAAGAAGCAAAAGCATCCTCTTGTTTACAAAACTTCATCAAAATTCAAGATTCAAAATTTTCACTTTTTTTTTACACTTATTCACACCAAGGAATAAATGGATACGCCACATGGAACACTTTACCCCAAAAAAAAAAAGTTAAATTTACAGCTGTGCAATTAGCAACATAAAGTAATTGAAACCAGAGCTACATTATATTTTTTTTCCTTATCCGGTACTTTCCCGGGAACCAAACAGAAAGCCAAAACCAACATAGAAAAACTCTCTAACCAGGCATGATCTGGAGGCGATCGAGCCCCTGGCTCTCGTAATCAGCAATAATATCATACGCCTTTCGCTGCTTCTCGGGGCTCCAAGTCTCAATGTGGTGCAATATATCAATCCCAGAAGGGCTCTCGGCCTTGATTCTGACGTACTCGTCCTCGCCGAGCACAGCTCTGTACATTGCCGCGAAATCGATGACGGGGACCGTTAGGGTTCCGTCCATGTCGAACACCACGCCTCGGAGGCGAGCCCTGGGGCGGGGAGGCGGAGTTGAGGGTGGAGAGATTGCTGGCCATGGGTATTTTGGGGATTTTGAATTTTGGGTACAGGAGGAGGAGTGTTCTGGGTAGGAGAAGGGACATTGGGTTTGAGTATTTAGGTTATTTGAAGGGAGTCATTGGATTTTGGATAAAAGGGAGCGATTGGATTTCAGAAGTGAAATTGGTAAAACTTTTTAAAGTGTGAGTGGTACTTGGAGAGCCTCTTCTTGGGTAATGTTTTGTTTGGTTGCTGGGAAAAGTGGAGAGAAAATGAGTGTCAATCAATACAGGTGTATATAAATTTGTAGACATCACCGGGAAAATATCAAATTTGTGTTTGGTCATTAATGGTCTGTGATTTGTTGATCGATCTTGTAGCTTTTCATAAATATAGTGAACCATTGCTGACCAATCATACAATTTACGTACAGTCCTCTGTGCACGCATTTGATTTGAAAATCTTTTCATGTCGTTTGGCCGCATCATGGGGCCAATTATAAAAGTTGAGAAAAGGTTTACAAAAGGATTGGATTTTTTATTTTTATTTTTTATTTGGTCCAAAACGGGATAGATTGCAAACAAAGTCAGAAATACACGAACTCGTTCGAAGCAGCTAGACCTCAGTTCAAGGCTAGAACCAAGCTTCTTACCCAGTCAAGTTAAAAAAAACTAAAACAAAACAAAATAACCGTAATACAAAAAAACTGAGAAATGTCGCACCACCAATAACCAATTGGCAAGGCACCCAACGCAAGACCAAAACCACCAGAGAAGTCATAGAAGCCAAAGAACGAGAGGAAGATGGTGATGGATATGCCATCACGGCTCCAGAGAGCGCTACCATAATCCGAGAGGTAAGTGCCAAAAACACTTTAAAAGCATCCTGACGCGCAAAAGTATTCCTGAAGAGAGACACTCCAGAACGTAACACGGTGGAGAAGATCCAACATCGAGTCAAAACCGCAGGGAATCAAAGGAGAACAAGCATAACAGGAAACAAGGACAAATGCACAGAAACAAAGCTGCCGACACCTCCAATAAGAAGACAAAGGCACAGTGTAGAGGGGCTTATAGAGCATAAAGGCATCTTCCTGAGGAATTGTAGGGAAAATGCCCCGACCATGACAATTCCATAATGGTAGTTTCATGGACCTCCTGTGGCTGTCAAAGGCCAGCCACCACCGCCGTCAAATTGGCCTTTCTTAGCCCTCGGTTCAAGGATTTCCAACTCTTTGGAAGGACTCACCACTTCCTCACACAACAATGAGTCATTGATTGCAGACTTAGCCACACCAGTGGAGCCATGAAGCTTCTCTACGAACTCCACCCGTAATTCTTTGAAGCTACTTAGGTTCAAATCCCATACGTAGGAGGTAGATTCATCTACGCAGGGCCTCCCCCTTCCACCTCTGGCACGTTTTCCCCTTCCTCGAAAGCCTTTAACTCGACCCCTACCACGATTCCAGTTACCACTGACCCGGAGTAGGGACCGCCACCAGCCCATAAGAATCGATGTTAATAGTATCTTGATCAGGGCAGGATGCGCGCCTTGCAAGTCCTAAGACTCTCCTCGTAGGGATGATTGATAGCACGTCGCTTTGTAGATAGTGGTGGGAGGGCAGTTTGCATGAATGAGTAGGAGACAAGAGAAGGTGAGATGAGTGGTTGACAATCTGAGTCCATTTGCATTAGGCCCTTACCCCTTTGTATCAAATCGTGTGGGCCACAAGAAATCTTGCAATGTTGCTCTAAAGGCGAAGCCTTCAGAGTCCGTGACTTTAGAGAAATTGGGCCCGCAGGCAGAGAATTGGTTGGGGCCAAATCAAACTCCAGCTGGCTTTTAGATGCTTGAGCCTGGTCGTTAGCTGGGTTCCCCCCCCATGGGTCACAGCACGCGTGAAGACGTTGGAGATGGGGAAGCCAGCGGGTAGAAATCGATGTCTCATCTCCTGAGTGCTAGGGGACATGAGTGATTGTTGCGGCAGCATAGTCAGTTTGCGAGCAATTGAGTGGCCAGAGGTTGCTGCCTTGGTAGTATCAGGGGGACAGCATAACCCATGTCAGATTGCACTAAGGACTCTATGGCAGGGGGTGCAGTGACCGAGATATCACCAGCACGTGTTAGAGAATGAATCACAAGCAGCGCATGATCCTCCCTCGAGAAAGTGCGGATGGGGGCCTCCGTCGGCCAGCCCGGTTCAGGTGCTCCAAAGGTGGTGGAGGGAAGACTGGAGGTAGGCGCCGTTTCATCCATGGACCATACCACGGTTTTTCCGACAAGCTTGGACTACCCTCAGGACTTCCCCTGCAAGCATTCTCGAGTGGCCCAGGAATCCATAGACATAACAGAAGTCCCCCAGGCCTTCATAGCAATACTCCACACGGGACGGAATGGTGAGCGGATCTGGGATCCAAAGACCGGTGAGGAGAGGTTTTCGTGAGTCAACTAGAACTTTGACTATGAGAGAACCCCTTGTTATGGCACTACCCATTACAGGATCCTCCACATCCATGACTGTACCAATTTCTTCCCCGATGATTTTGGCATTTGCAGCATTCATCTTCTCCAGAGTTAGGCCTGAAATTTGGACCCAGGTAAAAGATAAGGTGTACGGCGACCTCCTCAATGGTTAGCTGGGGGCCAGACCACCACGTTAAAGCAGGTAATTAATGATGTTCAGGGGGCACCCTCTAGAATCTCAGATGCCACATCCCTGGAGGTAGAGATGGTGAAGGTGTTTCGTTTGTAGTGGGAGATGGAGAGAGCGCCCAGCCTGCTCCAAGCAGATCTAAGGGCTCCTTTGATCCCACCAATATTGGGCGACACATCAGCAATGATTGCACCCACAAGGATGATATCTTTTTGCACGTCGTCAAGGTCGAAAGAGTCCTCCAACCGTGAAGCTAGAGATTCAGCAGTCTGCAGCTAGTGTACATTTGTCATGATGGGATTCACCAAAGAGGAGAGAAAGGTGAGGAAAAAGGAAAAGGGAAAAGGGAAGGTGAGGAAAAGGGAAAGGGATGGGGAAAGCTACCAACAACTGGTAGAGCAAACGGAGAAAGCGAAAGGACCTACCACTTGGGTAGAGCTAGCCGGAGAAGAAAATTGAAATTATTCGTAACTCTTCCTTTTCAGTCAAAAGGATTGGATTGGAGATGCTCTAATAAGTATTTCAAACTTTCATATCATGGATCTTAACCCATGAGCCTTAACAGATGCATTGATCAACAAATTATATCCCAAGCTGCAGGCCCACCCAATACTGGGAGAAAAATCAATGGTTACAACATATTTTCAACCATTTGGGTGTGCTGAGAGATTTCTTTTGCGCACCCAACTAGTGGAGATCGCCTTGCCAATATGTGCCTACAGAGAATTTGGGCTTCTGTACTCTTTTGAGCCCCTTAATCATGTTGCCTTCCCTGGCCTCAAGAAAAAGAAAATTGAATAAGGACTCTACGATTTTTTATTTCCTCTATAATTCTCTCAATTTTATTTTTCTTAATCTTATATTTTGTTTTTCTAGTTCTCAAATTATGTTTTTTTAATCATAATTTGAAGTACCAAATGGAGGTACTATTATCATGTATGTGTGGATATGACAACGAATTGATTTTCTTCGTATATCCCGTTTGATAACCATTTCAATTTTGTTTTTTGTTTTGTTTTGGTGCTAGAATATAGAGGAAAATGAGAGTGAGAATATGAGTGAGAATGAGATTGAGAGAGAGAATGAGAAGGGAGGAGTAACAAAAGTGAAAATAATTTCAAATATATTTCAATTTTTAGTTTTTGTTTTCACTTTTGTTACTCTTTCCATCCATCTTCCCCTGTCATCTTCAATCTAAATCTCATCTTCCCTCTCATTCTCACTTTCATTTTCCCTCTTTTTTCTCTATATTCTATTACAAAAAATGTAAACTAAAAACTAAAATTGAAATAGTTATCACACGAATCCTTAATTTCTCTAGTTTTCAAATCATGTATCTAAGACTGCGACGTTAAGTAATAAATTAAATTTGGTGAATATATTTGGTGTGTTTAGCAGCACTTTTACATATAAGCTATAAAGTCAACTGAGTTCTTAATGAGGCCAAACTACAACCTACTTTGCCAGTTGACATTACAAACGCAAAAGGAAGCTTGACTGCTAGACCCATGCATCTCTTGAAAAACTCCAACGACCTTCAAAATCTGAGTTTAATCCATAACACAAATATTTGTTCTTTTTAATTGTGAATACAGGTTTTCTTTTTCTTGTTTCTTTTTTTTTCTCTTTTCTTTTTTAAATATAAGCAATTTTTAAATATAAGCAATTGGGAGAGAGGAGTTTACACAACTATTCAATGGGTGTCTATAGATTTCGAATATCTATCTACATGGGTGGGGATGCCAACTGAGCTATACCCAACTAGCGAATACGGGTTTTCTTTTTTACTTCAACGGAGATGCAATTATCTGCTAATTTTCTATCAAGGCCTGCAAGCAGGTTTTGAAGGTTAATTAGTAGATTCTTCTTGTTTTTGTTGATTAATTTAATAAGAGATGGTTTATAAGCAGTTGACATTTGACCTGCTAAACATATATATGCGTGTGTAACGTAATTAGCCATGAGCGAGCAGCCAAACACAGATCCTACAGATTGTGATAGATGCACAGTTGACAATTGAAATGTTGAATATATGCAGCTCTACATGCATGACGTGATGTATTTCTTAAATATAGAACGCATCGAGAAAACACCACTTTTACTTAATTTTTTTCAACTTTAATGTCATTTATAGACATAGTTAATTGTTTTTACAGTGTAAAAATGTTGAGTTAAAACTGAAATATGAAGAAAGACTTTGAGGTATAGTTTTTACTCAACAAGAAATCCTCATTTAGAATTATAGTTGCTAGCCTCGGATTGGTTAATCGCTTCACTTTTAGGTTTTAAGTATTAGATTTTGAGAATAACCAACCTATCATTAAATGAAATCAAAGTTAAAGAAAATTGAATAGAAATGACGTTATTATCTTGATTAAAAGAGTTTCTATAAATATGTAGATACGTAGGTGTGACATAACTAGGAGATCGCTGAACATATTTTGTTTTCTCCAAGTTGCATTAAGTCGTTGCATGACTTTGTCATAAACCATGAATGACATATTTACTTGACAGACATGCATCAATAATGTATAGCAATTCGCAGGTATTTTATATAAATTGAATCTTAGCCGGTATGAAGCCAAATATCTTCTTTTCTTTATCTTTTTTTTTTTTTTGTTGGTTTGATGAAGATTACGAAGCACAATATTGAGAATACAAATGTAATTTACTTATAAATGATTAATTGGATGTTCCTGAAAGGACTAATATCCCTCTTTTGTTGGGGGATTTAAAATGAAATGGTTTGAGGCATTGATCTTTTTTTTCGAAGAAAAGAGAGATTCGAAAAAATTCACGGCTGTCGCATAATACGCCGCTACTATGGATTGTTTATATAAAATAGAAAGCAAAAAAAAAAAATCAAATTCAGAACTTTCCTCATGGAGCTAAAAACTATCCCTTTTCTTGTTTATACAAAGCAACTCAAAGTTGGTTTCTTTTTTACGTTTATGTCCTTTTCATTTCTCCATTTGTTAATTGAATATTATTCTCTAATTTTCTCTTGATGTACGGATTCAAACCTTTTAAAAAATAAATAAATAAATAGCTTGATGTTAACGGGTTACTTTCAACTCTTTTTGTCATTTATTTCTTTTTCGTTGCTGGACTTTTAAAAACTTCAAAAAAGAAAAAGTCTCCTTTGAAAAAGATACTAAAGAAAAAGAAAAAGATTAAAAAAAGAAGAAGATGCAAAGCCACTACATTATCATATCTTGTTGATTGGTCAGCATCCCTAAAAGTAAACAAGCGATGTACGAATTTTTTTCTTATTAATGTGTGAAGGAGAATCTAAATTTGTGACACCTTAAGAGAAAATAACATTAAAAAGCTAATTGGGAATGCACTACCTAAAGTAGTAGCTGATCGAATTTTATTTCTATTTGTGAGTGTTAAAAAGTTATTGTTGCATTTGTAATTTGGTGCATTGAGTTATATGTCTCATTTATCCAAGCATGTGGTTATTTTGCCGGAATTTCTTAGGCCCTGTGCGGCTATAGGTGGAGGTACATCTTGTGTTCTTAGGCCCTGTGCGGCTATAAGAGAGAAAAGTTTCAGCCGCCGCTCGGTCGTCTTCATCCCTCTTCTCCTCTCTTCCTTACCCTCCTAGACTTTCCCCTCCCTAATCCACCTCTGCTCCTCGCCCATCCCCTCATGGCCCTTCGTTTCGGTTGAGTTTGGTAGCTAATTGGCTGTCTTGATGATGACGTGATGGTAGATCGAATTTTATTTCTATTTGTGAGAGTTAAAAAGTTATAGTTGCAGTTGTGCGTTGAGGTCTATGTTTGATTTAAACAGGCTTGCGGCTTTTTTGCCAGAATTTCTTAGGCCCTGTGTGGCTATGAGTGGAGATACACCTTGTGCGTTTGTTGTTGCTAGTAGACTCCTTTGTATTATTTGGATTAACCCCTCGTGATTATTGTGCTTCATATTTGTATTCATCCAGGTAGTTATTTGTATTGATTCTCGTTAGTAATGCCCTTTATATCTAATTATATCTCTAACAAAAATAAGTTGGGCTACTAAACCAAACCAACCCTAGCCTAGCGGATTGTAATTGTAATTAAAAAATCTTGTCCTTTAAATCATAGCCACCGTACGGAGACCAAAGATATGTTCACCAACTTTCATTTTACTATCAAACACAAACTGTATTAACCGATTAATATAATAACTGCATTAACCAAATTGAATCAAATTAGTAAAATAATTGTTGGAAGAATCAAATTTTTAATATTTAATACCAGAAAAATCATGGCCACTTATAATTGTTTAGGGCTAATTCCCTGGATTTTCGCCTTATCCATGATGAATCTAATCAATTAAGAAAGGTCTATGATCTGTTGGACTGCTGCCCAACCCCCTTATTATTTTCGTAACTAATAGTTAATAAAAAAACGAAAATCGTTCTTTATTATTTCCAAAGGTTATGAATATTTTTATACAATAAAACTAGCTTAAATTAGTACGTTAATACATGTGAATGGATGCATTTGGCAAGTCAAAGCAGATTTATGAATTGAATTTGGGTTTGGTTTCTGGTGGTAGGGTATTGTTTAGGGTATATCACATGCGTACATCAAGAAGAGGAGCTATAGCATCTGTCAAAGTTTGGCATACTTTGACGTTGTATTAAATTCAAATCTCTATAATAGAAAAAGATTACAATAGTAACATTGGAAATTTCATGGATTCACCACACGAAAAAGATTCCATATATGAAATTGGATATTGTTAAGAAAAAAAGCATATTCAATATATAAATTCTATTTCGTGTCAAAGCTCGTTTTGTAAGAACGCATTTGGGGCTAGAAGAAAACAACTAAAATTTGTCGATTTATAATAGAGGGAAAAATCAAACTTGGGATCTCTTCGTCTCATTTGTTTTGTTATAACCATATCCCACTTTTACAAATAAAGTCCAAATTTGTTGTGAGCCTAAATTATTGAAATAAAATCATACCCTCTTTTTGAAAAAAAAACACACACACACAATGGAAAAAAGAGAAAATATAATTCAAAAGATTAGAGAGGAAACCAGTTTTCAAACTGGAGTTCCCATCACCACTAGCTGATAAGATATTCAACCTAAAATTACCACCAGAGAGTCTCATGCGGTTGTCAAGTACCAGAAATTGTGACCGTGAAAAAGGGAACTTCTAAAATTATGGGTAAAGGACAAGTTTTTCTGTGCCTTTAACCTTAATCAAATGGCCTTTTATTTTCTCTCTCTTTGGGTAAGGTTGACGAAATGACTTTGTTCTAGAGAATGACAGATTGCAAACCCAATGGGAATACGAAATTTCCCAAAAGGTACATACAATGCATTCACATTTGAATCCATCTCAAACAACAACATCAAATGTTCAACTTTGCTTTATGATTTGCAAGTTTCAACAGCTAGACGAAATGTCTATATAATTCAAAAATGTCACTTTCTTCTTCTCCTCTTTTGTCAAAATTAAAATTCTACTATATTTACTCACGAATTTTCTTCAAGACGTGAGCATAGAAGATCATCAATATTCAATATAAAACTTGGAAGAGAAACCTCATATCATAAAAAGAGCGAACTCTCGTAAGGGGATTATGAAAACTTCGAAAAATTTGTCTTTATTCCTTTTCCATCAAATAATGTTGGAATTAAGAAAATTCGAACTCGGAACCTATAACACACCACTCAAATATATTATCAATGAGTTATGGTCGTAGACATTTGACATCCATGACTTGATAGTATGTTGTTAAATAAAGTGAGAAAAATAGTTAAAGCATAAATTCGCAACACAGGGATGGTGGCGGGCGGCCATACATAATTGCAGAAATAAATTGTGGATCCTTGGACTTTTCTAATTGCAAGTCTACGAGGCAACGTTGAAAGTCGTCGTCAATGTCATAGACCAACCCACCACCGTTCGCTTTGGTACCTTTCAGGTTTATGTCTTTCACACTTGCATATTTGACTGACCGCATTTCTTCTTTAATGCAACCAATTGCAATACCAATCGATTTCCAAGCCAATCTGCATCATTTATTTGGGGAAAATACTCGTCCATTGAGATTAAGAATTCTTACTTTCTGTTAAAGGGATATGGCTGAATCTAAAGGAAAATTGACTTGCAGACTAATGATTTTATGTTTAAAAGCTCAGTGATATTTCAGTAGTGTGTGTGCGTGAAACCCCAAAATACTCGTCTATAATTCTTATTTTCTATCGAAGGGGTAAAAAGGAATTGACTTACAAACTAGTGGTTTTAAGTTTGAAATTTCATGATATCTCAGTAGTGTGTGCCAATTCCCTTGTAGTTTAGATTATCGCTTATATTAATTAAAAAAAGAAAAAAAGAACTCCTACTTTCCTAGTGCCGCCTCTGTTTTTTTATTTTTTTTTCACTTTTATGAATCACCTTTTGTATACTCACCAATTTGTGACTTTCAGGAAAAGAGATGAATAATATCCATCTTCCACCTCAAAATGATGATTTTGTTTTGTTTTACATTAAAAAAACGAAAACAAAGATCATCATTTTGCTAAAGTTTTCATTTAAATTCCGAACTTAGGCTGCTCCTTCCCAATTAGACTTTTCTTTTCTGAAAACTAATTAATTCATTGTTAATAACTTAAGGCAATCACCAAGTCAATATTCAACTGAAGATTGGATTGGAAAAACAAAGTGAAGGATGATAGGAAGCAATTATATCCCACGATAGTCCCAGCTCCTTTATATCATGCCGACATCATCATTCCATGGAAGAACATATTTTTAAGTAACCATTATACTCTTTCACGTAGTCTATGACACTATATTATCAACCAATTAATTTGACAAGTGATACATGCATAAAATTTAATTAAACATGTCGTGCTTATTTCTATAATTGAATTTAAGAAATAATATTATATTGAGTCTTTTTACACTTCGGACGTCCTCACCGAATAAAAATAAAGGTATTCTATTTTTGAATAGTAATTTAGTGATCGGAGCTATTCATTTTTTAGATTCACTTTCAAGGATTATCATGTTAGATCAGAAATTTGTTTCGAGCACTAAATTATATATCTATCACTCATCACTCTTACAAAAATAATTACATATTAACCATACGTATCAAAGAAAAAAATTCATATTTTATAAGACGTGACACTACAAACAATATAACAAAGCCATGCTAACTCCGAGTTCACATGCCATATACTGGTTTTGACATTCCAACCAAGTTCCATCTTTGTGGCGTCAGAAGATTATCCTCAGCCAAAAGTATACTGGCCCCGGCCCCGGCCCCATACTCAATAATTTCAGTTTAAAGTTTAGGGCTCGTTTGAGAGTGCTTCTTCCCGAAACGTTTATGCCAGGAGCGCTTATGCTAATAGAGCTTATGAAATAAGCGCTTCTAAAAAAAACAGTTTGTCATTTGGATGTCACATTTAAAAGTACTTTTACACTACATAAAAGCGTTTTAGATATTTTGTTGAGTGTTTGTAAAAACGCTTTTAAAATTACTTTAAAAAAATTTAAAGAATCCCAAAATATTATAATAAACATAGGAAATAAAAACCAGATATCTCTATACGGTAGTGTCTACAGTATTGTTCCTAAGATCCAGCACTATGGGTGTATAGTTGATCTCCAGACCTGGGGAATCTGATGCAACTTGAGTATTTTGATGTTTCAAGTAACAAGCTCTTTGGCCAGATTCCAGAGAAAGTATGCAGCCTCAACGATCTGTTTTACTTGAACTTCGCAGAGAATAGGTTGGAAGGGCCGATTCCCAAGACTGGTATTTGCCAGAATCTGTCGAAAATATCACTTGCTGGCAATAAAAGGTTGTGTGGGAGAATCATGAATTTGGATTGCCAAGTCAAATGTTTTGATAAGTCAGCTTTGTTGAATGCTGGGGGAGTCGCAGCTATTGTAGTTGGAAGTGCTCGGATAATTGTTGTCGTAGCTTTAGCTTTAATAAGATGGGTTACCAGAAGCAGTCGTCATGATCCTGAAGAAACTGAGGAAAGCAAGTTAAGCAGTTTCTTAGATCATAATCTCTATTTTCTTAGTAGCAGCAGATCATCTGAGCATCAATGTGGCCATGTTTCAGCAGCCACTTCTGAAGCTAACTTTAGTTGATATACTTGAAGCCACCAACAATTTCTACAAGACAAACATAATTGGAGATGGAGGCTTTGGAACTGTGTACAAGGCCACTTTGTCTAATGGGAAAACAGTTGCAGTTAAGAAGCTAAGCGAGTATAAAACCCAGGGCCATGGAGAATTCATGGCTGAAATGGAAACGTTGGGTAAGTTAAAACCACCAAAATCTCTTTCCATTGCTTGGGTACTGCAAGACCATGAAAGCTGAAACACAGTTAACAAACGAATGAATTTACAAAACGATCATCCATGGCTGCAGTGATGCACACAAACAGCTCTTTGTAAAAAAAATAAATAAGAAAGGGTATTTGGGCATTTAAAAAAATTAAATATGGGTATTTTCGGTATTTTAAAAGTTTCATTAAAGGGAGCTAAGTGCTTCCCGTGTTTTTTGTCCTGCAACGCTTTTAAGAAGAAGCACCTCTCAAGTGCTTCTTCCAAAACCACTCCAAGTGCTTTTGGATCTCACCCAAAACGCTTGGGTAATTTTTGCCAAACACCATTTTTAAAAGACAGAAGCATTTTCATCCATTTAGAAGCACTTTTCGCTGCTCCAAAAGCACTCCCAAACGAGCCTTTAGTTTGTTATTACTGTGTTTTTAAAAAAACTGTTTCTGCTGTGCCTGTGAAGTGAAGCAGCAAAGTGTTTGGTAATATATATTTGTAAAAGCGCTGTGAGTATAAAAAACAGTCTTATAATGTTTGGTAAACTTTTTTATAGAAGTGCTGTGAGAGTGTATAATGACAATAAAAGTCACCATGATGAATTTTTTTTTAAAACCTAAAATTATCATAAGAAATAAAAAAATGTATAGTTTTTTCTCCCTTTTGTTTCTTCCTTTTCAGGCCCCATTCCCCTTTTTTTTTTCTTTCTCCCTCCTCTGCTTTCTCTTTTCTTCTTCCTTCACGGTCCCCAATTTTTTTTTTCCTCTACCTCTTCTCTCCTTTCTCCTTTCCTCCCCCTCTTCTCAATGTCAATATCTCCATTGGTGCCAAAAACATACCCCGGAGCTTTCTTTGCTTGCTCAAAGGCTTTGCTGGCACATGGTACTCAAAGTATTAGCATCAGAAGGAGAAATCTGAACCTAGTTGTGAAATAATTACAGTTTTTTTTTTCTTTCGTCATCTTCCTCATCCAAAATCTTCAAGACAAAACTTGTTTTTGTTGTAATTTCATACAAATTCTTGTTATAAAGACACCTGAAGTTTCCAATCAAAACCAATTCCAACATAATCAGTCCCAATCCAAAAAATGCCCAAATGCAAAAGTTTCATACAAATTCGTGTTTGTGAAAGTATATCTATATATATACTATGAAGTCGAGCATCTGCAATTTTGATTTTGCTTTCTCTCCCTAGTTCTCTATCCTTGTCTCTCTCTCCCTTCCGATCTCTCTCTATTTTCCCCATCAAAGTCGCATATCTTCATTCCCTTCCAAGTCGCAGATCTTATAGGTTTGTAAAATAGGAATCTGGGTTGGTGGGGTTTTGGGTTGAGTTGGTAGCTTTGAGGGATTGAGGAAGGGAAAAAGTTGCAGAGAGAGGATGAGGTGAGCAAGTTGCAGAGAGAAAACAAAACAACTACAAAAAATCCAAGAGGAACAACTCTCGGGAGGCTCGAACTGGGATAACGAGGATAAAAGCCTGTAATTGTTTGAAACAAATAAGGGCAATATGGTTAATATGAAAATTTCATGCTTCTCCACGCAGCAGTTTTTAGAAGTAGATTGTCAGTTGCTTCTACTTTTTGGTTGTGAATGACAGTAGATTATAAAATAAGCAGGTTGGATTGGTTTTACCAAACACTCAAATCTCCAAAACTTTTTTTTAAAGCTGCTTATTTTTTAAATTAAGCAACCTCAAACTAAACCTAAGTCAGAATTCAATCAAGTGAATGAATCCAAAATGTTTCGCATTCATTCATCGATTTGCTTTGTTCTTTTGTCACGTCCCATTTCTTTCAGAGTCACAAAACAAAGGCAGCCACACTTCTTTGGCTTTTAACAAAAGCAGATCAAACAAAAGCACTTGTACCCATTTCCCAGAATAGTTAATTGCTCTTGAACCAAGTACATTTTTAATAGGGTTGGCGGAACTTGCAATACCAACTGTGTACCAATTATTTAATAGAGGTGAAGTCCAATCCAAATGGATCACATGCTTTATTAGTGATTTGGTACACAAATTGGTATCTCAATCTCCCTAGTATTTTCCTTTTCAATATTCAAATAAGTACCACATAAATATTGCATTTTAATTTTAATAAAATAGAAAATAGACAGTCACGTGAATAATAATAATAATAATAATTTACATAAATAAGAAAGAGGTAAAATCTCAATCCAACACAAACTTATCTTCAACATGGAAATCATTATCAACCACAACTACCCACCCCATTACACCAAACCAAAAAACAAACAAACAAACAAACCATTATTTTACACAAATCCTACATATAATAATTAGTCAACAATTACTATTAAAAAATATCAAACCCACAAAATTGAAAAAAAAAAAAAAAAAAAAAAGAGGAGATTAGCTTCTAAACGGAAGTGGGTGTGGAAGAAGAATTTGGTTCTACTTTTCTAAGCTGAATCGTCGCTGGCTTCTGCAAGTCCTCGTCGTCATGGTACGCATAAGCAAACCCACCATGCCGGGTCAGATCCATACCCGCCATCTCATCCTCGGCCGAAATCCTCAGCAGCTTCAGCTTATGAAGCACGAAGAACAGGGGCCCCATCGTGGCACTGACCCACCCGATAATCACCACAATCTGTAACAAGTGGGCCCCCAGCATCTTCCCTCCGCCGCCCATGAACAACCCGTAAGGCCGATCAGGTTTTCCCGGGTACACCTCGTTCACATATTTCTTGGTAGCAAACAGTGCGGT
Organism: Prunus fruticosa; assembly: GCA_018703695.1. NCBI lineage: Eukaryota > Viridiplantae > Streptophyta > Magnoliopsida > Rosales > Rosaceae > Prunus > Prunus fruticosa. The sequence goes on from CM031917.1 coordinate 5,230,925, forward strand.
GAAGATGATTCCCCACGCGCCGCATCCGCCGTGGAGCTGCGCCGCCTCCAACGGGTCGTCGTATTTCACCTTCTCGGCCAACTTGTTGCACGAGATCAAAACGATGGCGGCCACGAAGCCGCATACGATTGCTGCCCACGGCTCTACGACGGAGCACCCCCCAGTAATCGCCGCGAAGCCGCCGAGAAGTCCGTTACAAACGTCCGTTACGTTCCAGTGACCCGAGAGGATCCTCTTTCCGAAGAGAGTTGTCAAAGCGGCAGTGCAGCCGGCGAGGGTGGTCGTCACGGCGGTGCGGCCCACCGCCGACCACTGCCCGTAATATGACATGGATCCGGTCCCATACGGACTCAGGATCTTGTTGAAAGAACCCGGGTTGAACCCGTACCACCCGAACCAGAGCAAGAACGTGCCCAAGACTACTAAAGTAGCGCTGTGTCCGCGAAGAGTGACGGACCGGCCGGAGTGGTCGAACCGGCCGATTCTCGGACCCTCGATGAACGCTCCCCAGAGGCCGGCGATGCCTCCGACCATGTGGACCACACCCGACCCGGCGAAATCGATGACTCCGGATCCGAAAAGGAGGTTTTGGGTATTTGCAGCGCTGGCCCAGCCGTCGGTTGACCAGAACCAGTGGGAGACGACCGGGTAGACGAAGCCGGTGAGGAAGGAGGAGTAGATGAGGTAGGCGACGAACTGGGTCCTCTCGGCGATGGAGCCGCTGGTGATGCCGGCGGCGGCGATGGCGAAGGCCCACTGGTAGAGGAAGTGGCTGTAGTCGAAGGTGTCGGAGGGGATTTCTTTGAGGCCGAAGAAGTGGCGGCCGATGAAGCCGTTGGAGGGGCCGCCGAAGGCGAAAGCGAAGCCGAAGAGGTAGTAGAAGAGCCCGCCGGTAGCGGCGTCGAGGACATTGGTGAGCATGATGTTCATGGTGTTCTTGGCACGGACGGAGCCGGCACAGAGCATGGCGAAGCCGAGCTGCATTGAGAAGACGAGGTAGGCGGAGAAGAGGAGGTAAGTGGTGTCGACGGCGTAGGCGGTGTCGGAGAGCTTGGAAGACACGACGGCGAACTGGGAGCAGATGAAGTCGGCTGCACCGGTGGCGTTGGGGCCCAGCAGCTGGGCCAGTTGGGCTGAGGAGCAGTCTAAGGTAGCCCACGTCGCCATTGTAGCACAGAAGAGAGAAAGAAGAGAGAAAAGAGGAGGAGAGGAGAAGTAAAAGTCTAGGTACTCGTCTACCTCTCTATATAGCAGGTACCGTTGGGTGTATGCTGCTTATGTGTATACCATATAGGAGAGAGTGAGGCACGAGCTTTGATTTTTGGAGCAATGTGGGCCCATTTCCTGTAGTGTTCATATATGATTGGAAGATTTTGTAGACTAATCACCTGATTTTATTTTTAGAAAAGTTTGGAATATACACGGTCAGGATTCAGATCCATGCAGGTCTTTGGGTGTTTTGTCATTTTTCATAATTAATATTCTACTAAAATTGATCTCTTGATTATTAATTAGTACAAGTAATTAGCATATTATTTATTTCCTCCGGTGGAGGGAATAATAACTTTAGGCGCTAACTGTCATCTTACTTTAGCTGCAAATCTTTTTGTTTCCAATAAATAATTCTTAACTTACACAATAACCTTAAGATATAAATGGAATAATAATCGAGACCTATGTTTTTATTCGATGGCTTTCCACATTTTCTGCTAAACTTTACTTTTCCCAACAGAAAATGTAAAGGTGCATGATCTTTAGCTTAAGTGACATAATTTAGGGTATGATTAAAAACATGATGAATGCAGTGTGGGAACATGGGTTAGGCTTAAAATACTTAATTAAGAGTTCGATTCCGTCTAATTCATGCTGCTTGCCTAGCATGCGAGTACATTAGAGTTATATTGAATATTTTGATTTCAATTTGCAAAGCAATGATCTCATTGTTTGATATTTGACCAGACCTATTAACTAACTCCATTCTTAGACCATCCTCTCAAATCCTATTTCTTTGCCAAGAAGTTCACTCCATTCTTAAATGACAAACCCCATATCTATTACTCAAAGAGGAAGAGAATGTCATTAAATAACAAAGTTAGTATATTCATGATGCACACTTACTGACCGAAAAGTATAGGATCAAGTTCCCATGTTCATTCTAGATTCTACCTTTTTCCCATAAAGTCCTACAATCAGGTAAAAACCTCCAAACCTGATTGCTTCGCTTATATTAATACTAAAACCCTAACCTAGTTGTGATCGTGACAAATTTAACCCCTTGATTAATTGATTCTAAGAAGGAGAAGTAGATGAAGATGAAGACAGATGAACAGCTAATGAGGAGAAACCCAAAAACAAAACAAAAAAACAAAAAAAAGGAAAAATTATATACAAAAGCCAATTAACAACTCCATGAACTAAGTACAAAGAATAACATTAAAAGCTCAAGTACGAATAAACCAGTCCCCCAACAGGCCAAAAAGCTAGTAGTGATTTTACAAAGAGAATTAAAATCTGAAAGGTGCGCAGCGCAGGAACACTAGCTAAGCTAGCTATTCGATCCAAAATGGTCAAATATAGAAAAGTTTATTTGAAATATCGTGAACAGAATCTTTTCATTAGAGTGCTAGAAAACATAGAAAAGTTTCCGTTTCACGGATCGCTCTTGAGGCTTCATTGGGAACACATATCCAACAATAACCAAAATCAAGGCAAGGGGCAGAAGTGAGACTTTCTTGAAGTTATCTACCCCAGGGGAATCCACTTCACCAACTGAAACATATTCAGCAACATTGCACTCTCCATTGCAATGGCACCTTGCCTATTTTCTGCGTTCCTCAGTTTCAACACAATAATATTACTTTCATTTTTTTGTTTCCATCAATCTAAAAAAAATATAAAAATCTCTTACATGTAGAATGAAGGGGTTTTCAGTTTAAAGAAATTGATGAGCAGTATGCATTAAACTAACAAATGGATATTCTCAGTAACAAGGATTCACACATGAATCATTTAGGCATATACAGAAAAGGGGAACTTAGAAAAAACGTAATAAACTTCACAAGTAAAGATGAGGCTGCTCCTTCTAACACCAGGCAAATCATCTTATATGCTATTTCTGAATGGAGCAAGGTGCCTTGTGGTGGTAATATAGCTGGGGAGAAAATACAGATTTTCTTGGCTTGGGAATTTCCTGGTACTGGAGTGGTTAAACTGAATGTGAATATTGGTGCTGGCGGTATTCTTTGTGGCTGTATTGGAGAATGGATTAAGGGGTTTGCGGTGAACTTGGGAAAGGTGTTGTGTAGATTTCAGCTGCACCAAAATGGATTCAGCTGCAACCTCAACTTGTGATACTCGCAAGTGCACGAGCCATTCGGTAGTATAGCATATGTAAATGCGAGGTCGATTCCACAGAGATTGGTGATTGAATGATCTAATTCAGTTTTCCTACACAAAACAGAAATGAAAACAAAAGAAGCAAAAAGGTTTTGTACAACATTTGAGAACATGGAGTGTTTGGATGAGAATAGAGAGAATTGTTTGAGAAAAAGAAGGGAGAAGAGTTTTGGGAAGTGTTTGAGAACTTTGAGAATTTGGAAGAGAAGGTGTTTGGGAAGCTTTGAGGATTTTGGAAGAGAAAGGAAAGTGTTTGGGAAGCTTGAGGATTTTGGAAGGGAATGTGTTTGAGAACTTTAAGAATCTTTGTGAACTTGGAGAATTGAGAACTTAGGGAAGGGAGAGAAAGGTGTTTGTGAAGTGTTTGAGACATGGAGACTTTGATGAAGGAATGGAGAAGTGTTTGAAGAAATTTAGAAGAAAGAAAATTTAGTAGAATGATTTTATTACAACAATTGAGAACTACAAAGGGAAACTAAGAGAATTTGAGGGAGAGAAGGGAAGGGAGCTCTAGAGAAGTGTTTGAGAGCTCCCCCCCTTGGGGGTGTGATTACAAGCTTAGAGAACTTCCCTATTTATAGGCCTAGGAGAAGTGAAAATCTGAATTATACAATAGGTTTACCTACCACACTCACTTCACCAACTTACAACACTTAATTCACCAACCTAACCTAACACACAATTGCATTTGAAAACAATTCCTCTTGTCTTTAGGCTTAGTGTTGCATATTCCACTTCAACATCTTTCAATTCATTTGGTTGCTGCAAAATTCCACTCAAAAATAGGTATTGAATATGCTTCACCAAACTTTCCCACAATCAACAACACATCATCATGCATATGTCATGCATGACAATGCATTGCAGCCAGCTTGTGGGCTCGTTTTGGGCTTGTTTCTCCATCCATAAAATTCTGGAAAAATATGGATCTTGAAGCTCTTTGTCTTATCTTTCCAAGCATATGCAGCCCAACTCAAGGAAAAATCCGGAAGGCCTTCAAATGTGATTTTTGGCCCAGTAACGCAGATGCTGCCGAATTTGACCTTAAGTTGCCAAAACATGTATAACTTTCTCTAGAAAACTCGGAATCATGAACCGTAAAATTCTACAGAAAATAGACTTCTGTATTTTTCCAATGATGTATGGCTCATTATCTGGTTCTTCTTGAGTAAGTACAGTCCAATCCGTGAAATTGACTGATCTGCAGACACCGTTTTGAGCTAATTTGTCTCCAAAATGCAATTAGTGAGTCCCAAGCTTATTACACTGAAACAAACACAAAACTTATTAAAAGCACAAGTTTAAGTCAAAAACATAACTAAATCATAAGTTAGAAGGGTACAAAATGATATGTAAATATGCACCGATCAAATACCCCCAAACCTAGATTTTGCTAGTCCTCGAGCAAAACAAAAGGAAAACAAAGATAAAAATAAAACAAGAAGTTAACTAGACCACTTTCGTAGGTAACTCGATTGCATTTAGCGTATGCAACAAGCCTTTAAACCTCTAGGCATCCCTAGTAGGAGGAGTTGTGTCTCCTGAGGGTTTAACAAATCGATACCCACAAACGTTTTACTGACTCTACAAAACAAAGAGGTTAGAAAACTTAATAGATTTGTTAGTCCTTAAGAAAAAAAAAAAAAAAAAAACAATTACAATTACAAAAACAATTACAAAAACAAAAAGAACTCAAAACAATCTTTCCGAACATTTTTGAAGGGAAATGACTCATGCACATGACTTAAACGTTTTAACAATAAAAGCTATATTTTAGACATTATTCACAAGGTGGCAAAGTTCAAAACACAACATGCTCAAAGTGTGATAGTGTGATAACCAAATGCAACAAATTTCCCAATCTTAGTTTTCACACAATTTCAAAAATCATACAAAGCACAAGTTCAACTTCAAATCTCACCAAAGTTGTCCTCTCACAAATGAATTACTCGGAAGAGGGCTATAATGCAACACTCAGTTATAAACATGAGATTAGAGTTAAACCATAAGGACTTAACTCAAAATAGAAAGATGAAGAACTTGCATTAATATGATCTCAAGAAGGATGCCAAACACTTAAAAGTAGAAGAATGAATGCAATTCAACCACATGACATTTAAGATCAATTTAGGTCTTTAACATAGGTTGTAATGGGGCCAAGGGTGTAAGGTGAGTAAGAAATGAAGGGTATGGATAAAACAAAGTCCAAGGAACTCAAAATATAAGAGCATAAAACAATTGTTTACAAGACTTTGAATCATCACAATGAGAATTTATTTTTACATGATCAAAACTCCTTATACCTTCATTACAATGATTCACTCCTTTATTGAACAAACACCAATTTATTTTGAAGGCCCAAAAATGAATTTTCAATCAACCACCACTTAATCACAACTTTACTCTTTTCTTTCACCAATTGTGTGAATATATATATTTTTGAAATGTAACACCTCTTCTCAAACTTAGTATGAAAAACACATCTCAATTAAAGCTCATGAGTTCCTTAGAAAGGTAAATATTTGTTTTTCGGGCTAAGGTGAGGAAATAAAATTGGTAAATGAAAGAAAAGGTTTACATGTAGGCTCAAAATGGTTAACAATGAAAAATCATGCTTAAGCATGCATAAGGTTAGCTTGAAAGGCACAAACGATCCAAAGAGGGCCTTAATATCATTTCTTTAAATGTCATGAAGTCAAATTGCATAAGAATGAATGACTTTTAAGTGTTCAACCAAATCAATGAATAATGAGATCAAACAACAACTTAGATGACAAGAAATTAAGAGTATGTATATAACACTCATGAATTGAAGTACAAGGCTCAAAAGCTCACTTTATATGGTTGGTTATATAAGTCTAATTTATGCTTCATACAATTCTTTAGATCATGTAAATCCTTTAATTGGAAAATTATGAAACAAATGGCAAGTGTAAAGAATGTTTCAAACATATAATGCTAGAACAATGCCAAATTTTATTTTATAATTATTTTAATTTTAATTTTTAAGTTTTTTTTTTAACAATAAAAAGTTACAAAAAAAATTTTAAAAAAAAATTCAATTTTCATTTAAGTCATGCAACATTTATCACAATCTCATCATATGTGTTCGGAAAGTGACTCAAAAACAAAACAAAACAAAACAATACTAAAAGAAAAACAAGCAAAATTTTTTTTTATTTTTTTTTATTTTTAAGACAAACCAAATTTACTTGCTAAACTCCAATACCCCCAAACCTAGAAATGAACATTGTCCTCAATGTTTAAAAATTTAGGTACAAGCAATGTCATAATAACAAATGAAGGTATTAAAGCAAATAAAAATCACAAAACACACAAGAATTAAAATACAAAAAGAAATATAAAATAAAAATTACAAAACAAACAAACAAATAAATAAATAAACAAAACGAAACAGTAAAACACTCAAAACAGTAAGCCCTAAACAGGACGGTCTTACGCAAACTGAAACCCAAAACAAAAACAGCCCAAAGCCCAAAATGAAATTAACCCAGCAACGGTAAAACCTGACCCAAAATGAAATCCGAAGCCCACACGTTTCAATTGATTGTTATTATTATTATTATTATTATTATTATTTTAAAAGAATATGGGTCATGATGTCTCGGTTAGTGTAAGGGACCACTGAGGGCGAGACACGTGTCGACGCATAGAGGCGCCGCAGACTCCACAAGCACAAATTACGGGCTATGGAAAGGCGCAAAGATGACTTTGCTGAACGCGTCCGTTTAGAAAAAAACACGTCGTGATAAATGAATTGGGTATGGTTGGAAAGCGAGAAGGTTGTGGGACTCAAGGGATGCTGGAGATTCAGAAAATGCTCTGACGCTGCAATGGCTAGGGTTTAGCAAACTAAGTCTATAAGAAGGAAAAAGAAGGGATGAAAAAAACACAAACTCAGAAACACATAAGAGAAAAGAAGGAAAGAAGAAAAGCGAGTGAGAAATCAAATGGCCTCTAACTACCCATTTTCGTTGGATCTCAACCTAGCTCCACCGACTCAAACATGGGGCCAAGCAGGCGGCACCAGGTATGGGTACCCTACTTTGCCTCCGCAAGGGGGCCTGTGACTGTCAATGACTCAATACTCCTGGACAACGATGTTGCCATTGGAGTTGGCAGAAATTTAGTAACTCCTAAAGATATACGTGTGTTCGGGACAAGGGATGACAACCGGGTCACGAGTGATGCCCTGGCACTGAGAATGAGAGTACAGCATGTGTTGCAAGTTTGGGTCATCGCCTACTTGCGAAGTCCCATGAGGTAGAGATTCTGAAAGGTCAGTTAGCGGCGGAGCGAAGTATGGTTGAAGAGTGTCAGAGTGCTAAAAAGCTTGAAACGGGAGAGGGCAAGGATAGTGGAGGTGAATCGACACCAGCTAGAAGTATTGCGGGACGAGAATGAAAGTCTATCAAAGATGGTAGAGTTGTATTCTCGCGACATGCGAAAGCAGGTTGGAGGACCTAGACCGACCGGCTAAACGCAAGCAAGCAGATCGCGAGAGTAGTTATGCTCAAGCTAAGATTGCGATCTTTGGGAGCTCAAGTGGTGAGCCCCAAGAGGCTGTGCGTGAAGCCCCGGAAGAGGACAGCCAGAGGGCCAAACTCAAAGCTCCTATGGTCGAGACACCTAGCGCTCTGAAGAAATGATTTCTACTGTTTTTATTTTTTGGTTGTTTTTGTTTTTGTTATTTTTGTTTCAGAAATAAAAGAGTAAAGTTGCAGAAGGAAAAAGAAAGAGACAAAGAAAACACACTTCCCACTTAAATCTAACAAAAACGACAAATGGAAAAGAAAGCACACTTCCCAAACTTAAATAAAACAAAAATAATAAACGGAAAAAGAAAGCACAGTTCCCTAACTAAAATAAAACAAAGATGATAGCCGAAAGGGAAAGGCAAAAACACAAAGCTCTAGAAAATGAAAGTAACGGGCAAAAACATAAAACACCAGAAAACACGGAAGTAAAAAGAAAAGTAAAGTGAAAGTAAAGGTGCTCCCCCTTGAAGCGATTAGGTTGAGCATGCCCGGGAAATCCGAAATGGTATTGGCTCTCTCTCATCAGCATATTTCTATTTAAACCACATCTCTACAAGCGGATGATACCCAACATTTCTTCCTGCAAACTCAAGGAAAAACATCAAAAAATTCAGAAGCAAAACAAATGGCATCCTCATGTACTCACCTTGATGATCTCAACCTTGAGCTCTCACTTGCACCACCGAATGCCCAGATAAGGGCTCCTCCAAACCCTGTGTTCCCAAACTCCACATATCATCACGGCACGGCCTCAAACTTTGCTGAGGCAATACCGAACTTTGCTGAGGTAATGCCGAACAGAGCAGTGCTGCTAGGCAGCATGATTGGCAGTAAACTCACATCGGCAGGATCACCTGCATGTGGCACAGAGGTCCGACAAGGCTGCAGTGGAGGAGTCCCACAATTTAACGGTGCTCCATGCGGTCTCGGCTACCAATTTGGGCATGCGATTACTGGCGAGGACACGGGAGTGTGCCGCGCTGAGCGAGGAAGTAGCTTCCTTGAAGGCTATGGTGGCGGACCTCCAGAAACGGCTCTCCTTGCCAATCAGCACGTGGAAGCACTGCAGAAAAAGAATGAGGACCATGTGGAGCTGCTGCAAATTCTGCAAGTAAGAGAGAATAGAGGCATGCCATGATGATGATGAAGGTGAAGAAGATGAAGAAGAAGAAGAAGAAGAAGAAGAAGAAGTTTGTTTGTTTGTTTTTTTTTTAAATTTACTTGAATGTTTTTTGTTTTTTTTTTGTTTTTTTTGTTTTTTTTGTTTTTAATGCAGTGTTTGAAATAAAAATGTGTTTCTAACACTCAGAAATAAACTAACTAATCATACCATAAAAACAAAAACAAAATAAAAAAACAAAATAAAAATAACGACTAAATAAAATAAATACAAAAACTAACTTAACAAAACAAAAACAAAGACTAAACAGAAAAAGAAAACAAAGGCATTAAAAAAAAAACTTAATTTAAAAACACATGAATATACAAGCAACTCACGGATGACCAGTTAAGGGCCTCAGAAAACACAGCCAGGGGATCCGGGGAAGGTTGGAGGGGTCACAATGGTCCCGCTTAAAACCCAAACTTCTTAGACACCGAAGGTGTCGCCTAAAGAACTCCTAGACACTGTATTGACGAAGACGCTCACTGGAGTTACCATAAGTCAGCTCATATGAAAAATCTTTTTAAATTTTTTGAATTTTGAATTTTTAGTTTTTAAGATAAGAAAAAAAAAAAAAAGAAGATAAAATGAGACAACAAACCATAAATGAAAATGAACTAAGTACTTTAAACAAACTCAAACAAATGACATAAATTGTTGTACTAAAAGAAACAAACCAAGAAATAAACAGAATTTAAAGAAGAGAAAGGATTGAAATGCTCCCCCTTGAAGCGATTAGGTCGAGCGTGATGCAATTGGAGGTCGCGACTTTCTCCTCCTACTGCTCCACACTTCCCATTCTTATGATTGAGGTTGCCATCTCTCTCCATTTTTATTAAACTGTCATAAATTGCTAAAACAAACACACAAACTTGAAATGGAATTAAAAGGGTTAGGAAATAAATAAATAAAAACTAAAAAAGGAAAAGGAAAAAATCAACACTTCCATGTTTCAAAGTAACAAGCAACAAAGTAAATTAAACTAGCTTATGAAGTTCGTTCTTTCTCAAATATGATTATCCATATGGTGTGTGGTTTTAATCAAGTATTCAGAAAAAGCATTTAGCTATGGTGTTTAGTCTAAACACAAATTCCGAACCCATTAAGAACAAGAAGAACAATAAAGAACCAAGTAGAATTTAAACATGGTGTTTGTCTTCAATATCTACCCATTCATTCACTAATCAGTCCAAGAGTCATATGGTGTTTATGTAAACTTGAACAAGATATTTAATTAAGAGCAAGTGAATGAAACCATAAACTAGAAATAACCAACATGCTACTTGAACCTCTTTTGTGTTGTGTAAGCTGGGACTCAAACCCAGTTCTCTTGCTTGTTAGACAATTGTCCTTGTCCGTTGGACTACAAACACAACTTGTCAATTAACGTCATTAACTTTAAAACATGAAACTGTCTAGTTATATACAAAAAATAAAAATAATAAAAAGTAAGAAAACCAAATAGAATCAAACAATGTTACCGATCCCGGCAACGGCGCCAAAAACTTGTTGTGTAGATTTCAGCTGCACCAAAATGGATTCAGCTGCAACCTCAACTTGTGATACTCGCAAGTGCACGAGCCGTTCGGTAGTATAACATATGTAAATGCGAGGTCGATTCCACAGGGATTGGTGATTGAATGATCTAATTCAGTTTTCCTACACAAAACAGAAATGAAAACAAAAGAAGCAAAAAGGTTTTGTACAACATTTGAGAACATGGAGTGTTTGGATGAGAATAGAGAGAATTGCTTGAGAAAAAGAAGGGAGAAGAGTTTTGGGAAGTGTTTGAGAACTTTGAGAATTTGGAAGAGAAGGTGTTTGGGAAGCTTTGAGGATTTTGGAAGAGAAAGGAAAGTGTTTGGGAAGCTTGAGGATTTTGGAAGGGAATGTGTTTGAGAACTTTAAGAATCTTTGTGAACTTGGAGAATTGAGAACTTAGGGAAGGGAGAGAAAAGTGTTTGTGAAGTGTTTGAGACATGGAGACTTTGATGAAGGAATGGAGAAGTGTTTGAAGAAATTTAGAAGAAAGAAAATTTAGTAGAATGATTTTATTACAACAATTGAGAACTACAAAGGGAAACTAAGAGAATTTGAGGGAGAGAAGGGAAGGGAGCTCTAGAGAAGTGTTTGAGAGCTCCCCCCCTTGGGGTGTGATTACAAGCTTAGAGAACTTCCCTATTTATAGGCCTAGGAGAAGTGAAAATCTGAATTATACAATAGGTTTACCTACCACACTCACTTCACCAACTTACAACACTTAATTCACCAACCTAACCTAACACACAATTGCATTTGAAAACAATTCCTCTTGTCTTTAGGCTTAGTGTTGCATCATCCACTTCAACATCTTTCAATTCATTTGGTTGCTGCAAAATTCCACTCAAAAATAGGTATTGAATATGCTTCACCAAACTTTCCCACAATCAACAACACATCATCATGCATATGTCATGCATGACAATGCATTGCAGCCAGCTTGTGGGCTCGTTTTGGGCTTGTTTCTCCATCCATAAAATTCTGGAAAAATATGGATCTTGAAGCTCTTTGTCTTATCTTTCCAAGCATATGCAGCCCAACTCAAGGAAAAATCCGGAAGGCCTTCAAATGTGATTTTTGGCCCAGTAACGCAGATGCTGCCGAATTTGACCTTAAGTTGCCAAAACATGTATAACTTTCTCTAGAAAACTCGGAATCATGAACCGTAAAATTCTACAGAAAATAGACTTCTGTATCTTTCCAATGATGTATGGCTCATTATCTGGTTCTTCTTGAGTATGTACAGTCCAATCCGTGAAGTTGACTGATCTGCAGACACCGTTTTGAGCTAATTTGTCTCCAAAATGCAATTAGTGAGTCCCAAGCTTATTACACTGAAACAAACACAAAACTTATTAAAAGCACAAGTTTAAGTCAAAAACATAACTAAATCATAAGTTAGAAGGGTACAAAATGATATGTAAATATGCACCGATCAAAAGGGCCAAATAATTGAAGCCGAACTATGAAGTTTATTTTTTGGTCTTAAAATGGCTTTGGATTAAGGTATCAATAGGCTCAACATTGAAATGGACTCAACTCCTGGTGTACAACTTATCCAACAAATTGATGTCATTCTGTTTCACCCACTTACTGGTTTGCTGAGGATTGCTGCACTCTTCTAAGGCAATTTGAGAACTATCAGTTACATCATATTTATGTTATGTTTTCCTATTTAGATTGATGCATTAGATACTAAGTTATATTAGGTTTGGTAAGAGTTTAAATAAAGTTGTACCTTGAGGCCCAAAACCTTGTGAAATAAGGAAGGGTTTTGAAGCCTATTAAGGAGTCCTATTTTGTTTCCTTTTTGCTTGAACCGATTGAGTGGGCTTGGAAGATAAGTCAAGTCGGCCCTCGGTGATGAGTAGAGACGACTTGACCTAGCCTATATAAGCTTAAAGCCCTGCTCTCATCAGACACGTTCTCTAAACATATTCTCATCATAAAGAGAGAGCTGAAACAAATAATGAGAGAGAGAGCAGAAGTCTTGAGCCATTCCTGTTTTTGCTAGGATTTATGTTGTTACGGATTGGATGAGTTCAGAGGCTGTGTACTCAAGGAAGATGGCTTCAGGTATGTCTTCATGTCTTTATACGTATTACATATTTGTGTGAAAGATCTAGATTGTATAATAAAGAAATCTAACAATATATATATATAGGGAAAAGAATTGCCTTGTTGACTGCCTTGTAACCCTGCAAAGTGGAGCTACAACCTGGACTTAGGCATTTGTTATTTTGATAGTGCTCCTGTGTGGGCTAATGATGCTTTGGTAGATGACCTCTTAGGGGACTCTCGTTCTTGTCAGATTTCCCTTGCTAATTTGTAGTTACTTGTTATGGTTTACCACAATCACACCACAAACACCCACCTCCCCCTCTCCCCCCTCCAATTTCATAAAAAAATGAGACTTCAAAAGTACCTGACAAAGGTACTCGTCATCCAATTAATTTGTGCTAATCATCCAATTAAAAATACATGTAAGTGTACGAATCTATTAAAGTATAGATTTGTAAATACAGGATCGTTTCCGCAAGGAATTGGAGGCTTATACAAAGGTTTAAGTTGAGTATGTAAAGAACACTTATTTAACACAATACAAAGGTAAAATGCAAATCGAATACTAGAAATGAGTAAAGAAAAGTAAACAAAATGAAACAAAACAAAAACCAAAGATAAACACAATCAGCATTTTGTATCACTCATGTATCACCACTGTATCGCCACTTTATCACCACGATATCACCCGTTTATCACATTTAGACCAACCCACCACCGTTTGCTTTGGTAGCCTTATGTCTTTCACACTTGCATATTTGACTGACCGCATTTCTTCTTTAATGCAACCAATTGCAATACTCGTCTATTGGGATTAAGTATTCTTACTTTATGTGAAAGGGATATAGCTCAATCGAAAGGAAAATTGAACTAATGATTTTAAGTTTAAAATTCAATAATATCTCAATAGTGTGTGTGAAATTCCAAAATATTCGTCTATTGGGATTAAGAATTCTTACTTTCCGTCAAAGGGGTATAGCTCAGTTGAAAAAGACATTGACTTATAGACTAGTAGTCTTAAGTTTGAAATTCCATGACATCTCGGTAATGTGTGCATGAGAAACCTCAATTTCCTTGTAGTTTAGATTATCGCTTATATTAATAAATAAATAAAAGAAGAACTACTTTCCTAGTGCCGCCTGTGTTTTTTTTCACTTTTATGAATTACTTTTTGTATATTCCCCAATTTGTGACTTTCAGGAAAAGAGACGAATAATATCAATCTTCCACCTCAAAATGATGATTTTGTTTTGTTTTACATCAAAAAAACGAAAACAAAGATCATCATTTTGCTGAAGTTTTCATTTAAATTCCAAACTTAGGCTGCTCCTTCCCAATTAGACTTTTCATTTCTAAAAACTAATTAATTCATTGTTAATAACTTAAGGCTATCACCAAGTCAATATTCAACGGAAGATTGGATTGGAAAAACAAAGTGAAGGATGATGGGTGTTGAGGCCCAAAAAATCAAGGGTTGGGCCCAAATAAATTCCCTCCAAGTGCGACACCTTATTAAGAAGAAACCTGATTTGGAGCATGCGAAATTCTTCATGCACGCTTGCACGAGCCACGATCCGCGTTCCATGCCAAATAAATGTGTAATCCGTCATGCTAAGAATCGAAATGAGCCTATAAAATACACTAACTCTACGAGCCCATGCTAATTATCTTGTCAAGCATCATGTCTCTTTTCAAAGACGACAAAATTCAAGCACCCCAAGCGACATGCAATGCCAAGCGAAAATCATTATTTTTACACCTAGCCACGCTACAAGTTTAAGTGGGCCCAAGCCACGTAAATGCCCGGGGCTTGCTGAGAAGGTTGTGGTATGGATGAGTACAAGGGTTCACAAGGCCCATTTAAGGGATCAAGGAATGAGAATTTTGGGCTACTTGGGAGTACCAAAATTCAAGCCCATTTCTTGGCCCCAAACACATGGGCTAGCATGAGAGAGAGAATATGACCCAAAGCCTTAGGAAGAATACAATGGTTTGCTTAGAAAACCCTGTGTTAATTAGAATGCCCAAAATACTTTGTTAAAAACGCAACGGACAAACCTTCCAGCAGCTTGACGAAAACCTGCTAAAACGATAGAAGTAACAAGCTAAAGACCCAACATTGTACATACGAGCCCAGCCCAAAGCCTTATGAAAAACCTGCGGCGTGCTCCATTCTTGTTAGGACTTCAAAATGGTCAAATAGGAAGCCATGAAAGAGACCAACGGAAACCCATGAGTGTAGGAAGAATACCCATCAGACAAAAGCCTCTATCCATCTTCTTTTCCACTACAAGCTCTATCTTGAAAAACCAGAGGGAAAGTAGGTGGCGCTTCACCCTTATGGAGAAGACCAGTTGTGTCAAAACCTTGGAACCACAAAGGGCTCCTTACCCACGTGCCTTGGATAGGAAAATGGCAGCAAACAGGATCAAGTGGGAGGAGCAACGAAAAAGGAGAAGAAGGTTAGATGAAATTAGGGATTCTTTGTGCCTATAAAAGGGAGCTTCTTCTACCCAGGAAAGATCATCATCCAGAGCCTGACCAAGCTTTGTCAAGCAAACTGGGAACTTACTCAAGCCACCCAATTCTCGCCCCTAGTTGTTTCATCTTCCCATTAGGAAGAAATCCTCCTAATTTTCCTCTGCCCCAAGTCTTAATTTCTGTCCTCTGTAAGAAACTCATGCTTTTCTCTCTCTCAAATTGCTAAACTTGTGAAAGCTTAACTCCCATGCCACAAGCTCCTCATGCCAAGCCATTCCATTGCTAATCTGTCACGTTTATTTGGTTGATTGGTGAAAGAATCCAAGGTGTTTTCTAAGGTTGTCACTACTCCTTTCAAAACTCTCTTGGAGCCTGGTCTTTGAACTCAGAAACAGGGGCAACCTCCTCCGCTCATCCTTTACAGCAGCCCAAGCCCATTCGTCTGGCTTCTAGAAGAAAAAGACCCCAACAATGGGAAGCAATTATATCCCACGATAGTCCCAACTCCTTTACATCATGCCGACATCATCATTCCATGGAAGAACATATTTTTAAATAACCATTATACTCGTTCACATAATCTATGAGAATACATTATCAACCAATTAATTTGACAAGTGAGACATGCATAGAATTTACTTAAACATGTCATGCTTATTTCTATAATTAAATTTAAGAAATAATGTTATATTAGTCTTTCTACACTTTGGATGTCCTTACTGAATAACCACACTTGATTTTGCACTTTTATTTATTTATTTTTTGTGTGGATAAAATGGGGGAACAAACCCCAGAAAAACCAGAATGCCTAACAAGTACAAATCAAACGGCCACGAGTGACCCCCAACAAATCATCAGCTATAGCAGAGCTAGCCCAAATAGGAGCTGAAATAAAAAACTAAATATCCAAGGCTAGATTATGGCTCCATTTGGCAAGGCAATCTGCCAAACCATTCTTCTCTCTCTAAATATGCTGGATATTCCAACTCTCAAAATGCTTAAGCATCTTCCCCCAATTTGATAGCAAAGCAGCTAGGGGATGAAAACATACAGAATCCCTTTGCTGGAAAAGATTCACAGCAATATGAGAATCCATTTCTATGAGGATCTTGGTGAAGCCCTTTTCCACTGCTAATCGAAGGCCAAAGAACAAACCCCAAATTTCAGAATCCAAAATATGCCCCTTTCCCAAATTTACAGCAAAACCTCCACACCACTCCCCAAAGCAATCCCTAATCACACCACCAGCACCAATCTTCCTAGAAGCATTCATGCAAGTGCCATCCACATTGAGCTGAACCCACCCACTTCCAGGCGGCTCCCACCTTAGCATAACCTGTACTCTGGGCACATTCCTACAACTTACACTAGAAGCTTTAACCCAATCCACAACAACAACACAAATAATCTTCCTAGGATCACAAGGCAAGGCCTCAGCATCACTAAAAATATGTTGGTTACGCCACTTCCATACATACCAACAAGTGAAACAAAACATGGTATTCCAATGGGACCTCCCTTCCCACTTAGCTTTAGAAAATAGATTGCTTCGAAGACAAGAAGGAAAATCATATAAGAAAAAAATCATGGAATCTACTTCAAAGTAGAATAGTAAGCCACACCTCCTTAGCACACCCACAATCCCTAAGAGTGTGAATGATATTTTCAGAATGTCAACCACAGACAGAATAAGAGGACTCCATAGCCAAATGTCTCCTAACTCTTTGCTCATTAGTTAGGATCTTACCTTGGAAAACAAGCTATAAGAAAATTTTCAACTTAGGAGAGAGAGACATACTCCATAGGCCCTTCCAACAAGCATCAAACCAATTAGACTCCCCATGGATCAGCTGAAAAGTAGATTTAACAGTAAAGATGCCATTAGAAGTAGACCTCCATATTTGGGCATCATGAATATTACCTCCAAAACCAACAAGAAAACAGGTAATCTTTTGCACTATATCCTCATCAAGGACAGATCTTAACTTCTCAACATCCCACTACCCTTCTTTAAAGAACTTAGATACCTTGCAGCAGTCTAAATCAATCCCAGATTGCTCCCCTGCATAATGTAACAAAGGGAGATCAGCGACCCAATGGTCCTTCCAGAAGTTCACCTTGTCCCCATTCCCCACTCTCCAAACCATTCCCTTTCTCAACAACTCAACACCATAGAGAACACTTCTCCAAGTAGCAGAACAATCTTGCTTGGAGACCCTAGGAGTATCCAAGATAGAGCAGTCTTTTAGGTATTTCTTTTCATAAATTTGAGCCCATAACCCTTGATCACGAGTGTGCATCCTCCAACCAATCTTTGCTAACAAAGCCCTATTCATGTCTGCAGTTTTCTTGAATCCTAAACCACCCTTGAATTTAGGACGACGCACCAAATCCCACTGGCATAAATGAACTTTCTGCTTTTTCCACTGCCTCCCTAAAAAAAAATCCCTATTAATTCGATCAAGATCTTCACAAATAGTACCTGGTAACTTTACAGGTATGCATTGTATACACAGGTATGGAGGAGGTGATAGCTTAGAGGAGGGTAGCTCTGCCAACTAAAGAGAGACACGTCCTTTTCCAGGCAGCAAGCCTACTTTGCACTTTATCAAGCAAACCATTATACGTAACTTTAGTTACACAACTATGCAATAAAGGCATACCTAAATATTTTCCCAAATTCTCTGTAAGGGGAGAGCCACAAATAGCACTAATCTCTTTCGCCACCAATTTACAAGTATTTGGTGAGCAAAAAATTGCAAACTTAGAGAAATTCAGTCTACCAGAAGCGAGTGGCGGATCCAGGATTATGTGGCCAAGGGGGCTTAGTGTAAAAGTTCCAAAATTTTTCTACAATGAAAATAATGCTAAAAAGATAGAAAGATAGTACTTCCATTCATAATTCATAACAAAACCAATAATACAAGTTACAATTGTCCACGACGAGTTTTCATATTTTGAAAACGTTGCATTATAATTTCATTATCAATACAAGCAAAAACATCTCTCTCAATGTAAACAATCAAACTATCATTCAACCATTGATCTCCCATTCTGTTGCGAAATGAATTTTTAATAATATTCATGGCGGAAATGCTCTTTCCACTGAAGCAGTTGCAACCGGTAAAACCAAAGCCAATGTAAGAAGTAAATACACATAAGGAAATATTTCATGCATTCCTTTCTCCACCATTTTTTCCGCAAGACTACTAATCCCTTCCAATTGAGAAAAATCACTACTCGAATGCATATGATGAACATAAATACCAAGTTGATCTTCAAGCATCAATAAGTCTCTATCCGAAAAATCATAAGGATAAAATTGAGCAAGACGAACTAGCTTTCGTTTGTCAAAAGCTACAAAGTTATTTTTCGGACTCAAGCATGCCAAGCAAGTAAGTAACTCAGTACTTACCTCGTTGAAGCGATCATTTAATTCCACAAGTTGCCCATCAATTACATGAATAAAGATCTCCACACGATAACGATGATAATTTGTCTTCATTGGAGCATTACGCCGTGATCTCCCTGGAATTACATATTCCTCATCCATGTCAGGAACTATAATATTGTGTTTGTTACAAAACAAAGATGCTTGCTCAATCAATTCTTCAAACTCATTATCCCTCATCCACTGCAGATTTTCCTTGCATATTTTCACTAAACTCATTGCACTCGCAATGTCTTGATCTTTCTTTTGCAATGCTAGAGACAAAGTATTTGTTATTCCTAATATAGCCTTCATTAAAAATAAGTGAAACACAAACTCAAAAGATTGTATTTCTCTCCATAACTTATAGGCTTCACCCGAACTATCATTAGGATTATCATCAACAATCATTTGAAGCACATTCACCACAGATGGGAACATAGAAATGATACTAATCAACGTACCATAATGTGAGTTCCATCTTGTATCGCCGGCACGTTGACAGTAGTTTCTTGATTTAAGCATCGCCCCGTTATAAGACAATCATTTTAAAAAGCTTTCACTAGCTCTTTTTGGTATTGTGCTATAAGTGCATCGCGACGTGTACAAGATGCTCCAACAACATTAACCAAACTATTAGCCGTTGTGAAAAAAGAGTTGACATCAATGTTTTTCTTTGCTACCGCAACAAAAGCTAGTTGAAGTTGATGAGCAAAGCAATGAACATAAAATGCACAAGGTTGTTCTCTCAAAATCCTTGTCTTAAGGCCATTGAACTCACCTCTCATATTACTAGTTCCATCATAACTTTGTCCTCGTAGCTTAAAAAAGCTCAAATTTGCGGAAGAAAAGAATTCATCAATGGCTTCCTTTAGTGCACTTGAAGTATTGTCGGTTACATGTTGAACCCCCACAAACCTTTCAATTATTTGTCCTTTGTCATTCACATAATGCAGCACCATCGCCATTTGCTCCTTTATTGAAACATCACGTGCTTCATCCACCATTAATGAAAAATATCTATCTTTTACATCACTCAAGATAAGACCAATGATTTCTTTAGCACAAGAATTGACAAGATCTTTTTGAATTGAAGGAGCTATTAACTTTAAATTTCCCAGAGTATTTTCCAACACAATAGCCTTCACTTTTTCATCATGATCCGCAAGAAATTGCAAGAGCTCTAAATAATTCCCCTTATTACTTGATTGAGCACTTTCATCATGACCACGAAAAGAAAGACTTTGCCGCAACAAATACCTAGTGCACTTGAGTGAGGCATCCAAGCAAGTGCGATAAGCCAGGCGAGCTTGATTTGTTTGCTTGATCACAATTGTTTCAATGTGTGTAGTTTGATGCATCAAATTGTAAGCAACTTCTCTAGCTTTGTTGTGAACTCTACCAACCGGTCCAACATGAAGGTTAAATCTTTCTTTCGCCTTCTTCTAATTATTAAAGCCAACCCCAGTGAATGCATCTTGATCAAAATTAGATTTGAAGAGATAATAATGAAGACAAAACGCAACATCTTTAGTAATACTATATTCCAACCAATCATGCTCATCAAACCATTGAGCAATGTAGGCCTGGGCACGGTCCGGTTCGGCCTAGTTCTCAGGCTAAATTGGAACCTAAATTAGCATTGTTCATTCAATTCGGTCTGGTTCAGATTTTAACTCAAACATCAAAGAGAATCGGTCCAACCCGGACTTGCACAGGTCCTTTCGGTTTCAGTTTTTCACGGTTTGGAGTGGCTCTTTAGAGGAACTGATATTTTTACAAATATCAATGGAACAAATCAACGATTCCATACACAAAAAACCAAATCAACGAGTTTCTATTTTTCACGGTTATGAACCTTAGAAGATACAAAAATAAACTACCCAGCAAAACGATCTGAACCCAAGATATTCAAAAATCAGATTCCATATTCAAAAAATAAAAAAATCAGATTCAAGAACTTAACCCAAGATATTCAAGAACCCAAATCTGCAAAGAAAAGAGATATAGAGGGAGAGAGAGAAACATAAAACCAAGAAAAAAAAAATCAGAGTACTAGGAAATCAAAAAAAGAGAGGAAGAAAAAATAAATGAGAGAAGAAATGAGAGGAAAGAGAGTCGGCATCACAGAGGAAGGCGAAGAAGAAGAAGAAGAAGAAGAAAAAAAAGAAGAAGAATAAAGCGTCGGCGGCACAGAAGAGAGGAGAGAAAAAGAAGAAGAAGAAAACAGAAAGAAGAAAGAAGAAGAATAAAAAAGAAAGAGAGAGAAGAAAAGTCGGCGCTAGAAGAGAGAAGAAGAAGAATAAGAAGTAAAAAGAACTTTTGGAAAGAGAGATGATGGAGGGGACGGCTAGGGTATGAGAAATGGTTGAGGAAGTTGTACAAATGAGTATAAAGAGTTGGGCTTGGTTAAGAAATAGAGTTGGGCCTGGTGAGATGGTTAAGAAATGGAGTTGGACTTATTTATTTATTTGACTTTAGGAGTTGGGCTTGGTGTAAAGGTCCAACAATAAATAATTATATATTAAAAAAAAAAATTTTTAATTTGACTGGTCCGGTTTGGTTCGGTCCGGTTTTTGAAGGCATGAAACGTGAACCAGAATTAGTCAAGAGAACGGGTCCAGTTTGGTTCTTTGACCAGATGTTGACTTTTTGTCAACTCGATTTTTTTCCTTTTTTCGGTGCGGTTCGGCTCGAATTTCCGGTTTCCGGTTTGAATGCCCACCCCTAGAGTAATGAAGCGTCTATTAATTCCTGTTTGATTAGTTTGTGGGAATTTATAATTTCTAGGCTGACAAGATCCCTTTTGTAGATATGCTCTTCGAATCTCATCCGAATATTAGGACTATAATCCGCCATTCAAGTTCGTAGTACCCGTTTGACATTGCTTATTTGGAGTAATAAGTTATTTTAAAAATTTTTTAAGAAGCCCAGCCCGTTTAGTAACCTATAAGCTAAAGTGAAAGTGTTTTTCCTTTTACCAAACACTTGAATAGAAAAAGTCATTTCAGCATAATGTCCTTTTTAGTCATTATAAACAGCTCACAACACTTTTACAAAAAAAATTTACCAAACACTCAGAAACTGATTATTGTACAAACAGCACTTATAATAAAAAGTTTACCAAACGCCAAACTACTTTCTCTCACAGCTGATTTCTCTCACAGGCAAATCTGACAACGATTATTTTCACAGCAAGGCAATGCCAAACTGGCCCTTAGTCCAGGGTCTGCCTGAAGATGAACTAATATTTCATCTACTTCAATTGGTCTTGCATTTGAACTACCTGAATTAGAAGGAGAAGAACTATCCGTAGATAATTTTATTTTAAAGAATCGTTCCATAAATCTATAAATCAATTACTTAATTCAATCATTAATTTTTATCCAAATTATCATATGAATATGAAAATGTCAATAACTCACTCTCAATATTCAATATACCCTCTAAACCCATATAAATCAATATTCAATATACCAAATTATCATATCAAATATCAATCAATATTCAATATACTCAATAAAGCATAAAGTCAATCAATCTATTACCCATCAATATTACCCCCTAAACCCATATCAATCAATATTCAATATCTACCAAATTATTATATCAAATATCAATCAATATTGAATATACTCAATCAAGCATAAACTATCAATCTACATTATCCATCAATATGAATTCATATCCATAAATTTCATTACATAAAAAAAAAAAACCAATATCAACAATATATATTATCACTATAATAATGCCTTGCTTACTTGTAGTTGAGAAAAAGGTTGGCGGACGGCGGCACAAGGTGGTGGTGATCGGCACTAGGCCACCGACGAAGAGTTGATGGAGGTTGGGAGGTTAGGGTTTGAGAGGGTTGGACTTGGAGCTGTGAAATTAGGGGAATGAGGGTTTGGAGAGTTGCTGTGCAGCAAAGGGATCGGGTAGAGAGCTGATGTTCCCTTTTTTATTTTTAAAAACCTGGCCCAAAACGACGTCGTTTTGAGGCCAGGTCAATTAAAAAATATTGACTGAGCCTAGACCAAACGACGTCGTTTGGCAAGGCTCATTTTGAAAAAAAAAAATAGCACAGCCCAGCTGCGCAACGGAGAAGGAGGTTTCGCTTGGGACTTCCATCGAGCAGTTGGTGTGCACACAAGGGGGCTTCTACCAGCGGTCCAAGGGGGCTTTCATGGATTCCCTTCCCAAATTTCCAGCCTTCCAAGGGGCGTCTGCCCCCCTTGTCCCAACGTCGGTCCGCCTCTGCCTCTGACCAGAAGCACTACAAAATAAATCCAAACAATCTTTCATCACATGAGCTTGACAGGGAGTAGCTTTAACAAAAAGCACAAGGTCATCTGCAAAGAACAAATGGGACACACTAGGACCATTACGAGAGGTTTTGATAGGCTTCCACAGTTTTCTCTTAACAACATCAACAATAATATGAGATAACTTCTCAATACAAAGAACAAAAGATAAAGGGATAGAGGATCCCCTTGGCGAATGCCACTGCTAGGAGAAAAAGAGTCAATAAGTTCACCATTGATAGAAATCTGATATCTCACAGTAGACACACACTGCATAATAAGCTGAATAAAACTAGTAGGTAACCCCACTTCCAAGAGAACAGATTTTGCACATTTTCGTTTCAGCTTTACCTTACAAATTGTGTTGTTTTTTTTTTCTTTAGGTTGCACATTTTATATGATGAAATTTTTTTCGATTTGGATGAGTTTTTAGTGATGAGCCTTGAAACATGACTTAAAAAAAAAAATATATATATATATATATAGACGATTCGGAACGCTAAATTACATTGTGGGGTAATCCTAAAAAGAATGTGTGCATTTGGTTTTAAAATAAGCACATTCTTAAGATAGAAAATCTGATGTCATATTTGTCATATTTGCTAAACAAGCTGCTGCATCTATGACAAAGAGAGCATAAAAAATCAAGTGCAACTCTAAGCGAACCGCAAACCGCGACAGCCGATAGTGCAAATAACGTTCACTTCTAAACTAATCTTCTTATGAAGTAAAATTAGCAAAATTAATATAATTATGTATCTATCTCTCTTCACTTTTACAAAAATAATCACATATTAATCATAAGAAAAAAAATAATATTTTTATGAGACGTGACACTACAAAGATAACAAAGCCATGCTAACGCCAGGTTCACAAGCCATATACTGGTTTGACATTCCAACCAAGTTCCATCTTTGTGGCGTCAGAAGATTCTCCTCAGCCAAAAGTATACTGGCCCTGGCCCCGGCCCCCATACTCCATAATTTCAGTTAAAGTCAGAATTCAATCAAGTGAATGAATCCAAAATGTTCCGCATTCATTCATCGATTTGCTTTGTTCTTTTGTCACTTCCCATTTCTTTCAGAGTCACAAAACAAAGGCAGCCACACTTCTTTTGGCTTTAAAAAAAAGCAAATCAAACAAAAGCACTTGTACCCATTTCCCAGACTAGTTAATTGCTCATGAACCAAGTACATTTTCAATATTCAAATAAGTACCACATAAATATTTCATTTTAATTTTAATAAAATAGAAAATAGACAGTCACAAGAATAATAATAATTATTTTTATTTACATAAATAAGAAAGAGGTAAAATCTCAATCCAACACAAACTTATCTTCAACATGGAAATCAGTATCAACCACAACTACCCACCCATTACACCCAAAAAAAAAAAACCATAATTTTACACAAATCCTACATATAATAATTAGTCAACAATTACTATTAAAAAAAATCAAACCCATAAAATTGAAAAAAAAAAAAAAAAAAAAAAAAAAAGAGGGGATTAGCTTCTAAACGGAATTGGGTGTGGAAGAAGATTTTGGTTCTACTCTTCTAAGCTGAATCATCGCTGGCCTCTGCGAGTCCTCGTCGTCATGGTACACGTAAGCAAACCCACCATGTCGGGTCAGATCCATACCCGCCATCTCATCCTCGGCCGAAATCCTCAGCAGCTTCAGCTTATGAAGCACGAAGAACAGGGGCCCCATCGTGGCACTGACCCACCCGATAATCACCACAATCTGTATCAAGTGGGCCCCCAGCATCTCCCCGCCGCCGCCCATGAACAAACCGTAAGGCCGATCAGGTTTTCCCGGGTACACCTCGTTCACGTATTTCTTGGTAGCAAACAGCGCGGTGAAGATAATTCCCCACGCGCCGCATCCGCCGTGGAGCTGCGCCGCCTCCAACGGGTCGTCGTAGTTCACCTTCTCGGCCAACTTGTTGCACGAGATCAAAACGATGGCGGCCACGAAGCCGCATACGATTGCTGCCCACGGCTCTACGACGGAGCACCCCCCAGTAATCGCCGCGAAGCCGCCGAGAAGTCCGTTACAAACGTCCGTTACGTTCCAGTGACCCGAGAGGATCCTCTTTCCGAAGAGAGTCGTCAAAGCGGCAGTGCAGCCGGCGAGGGTGGTCGTCACGGCGGTGCGGCCCACCGCCGACCACTGCCCGTAATATGACATGGATCCGGTCCCATACGGACTCAGGATCTTGTTGAAAGAACCCGGGTTGAACCCGTACCACCCGAACCAGAGCAAGAACGTGCCCAAGACTACCAAAGTAGCGCTGTGTCCGCGGAGAGCGACGGACCGGCCGGAGTGGTCGAACCGGCCTATTCTCGGACCCTCGATGAACGCTCCCCAGAGGCCGGCGATGCCTCCGACCATGTGGACCACACCCGACCCGGCGAAATCGATGACTCCGGATCCGAAAAGGAGGTTTTGGGTATTTGCAGCGCTGGCCCAGCCGTCGATTGACCAGAACCAGTGGGAGACGACCGGATAGACGAAGCCGGTGAGGAAGGAGGAGTAGATGAGGTAGGCGACGAACTGGGTCCTCTCGGCGATGGAGCCGCTGGTGATGCCGGCGGCGGCGATGGCGAAGGCCCACTGGTAGAGGAAGTGGCTGTAGTCGAAGGAGTAGGAGGGGGAGTCGTAGGGGATCTCTTTGAGGCCGAAGAAATGGCGGCCGATGAAGCCGTTGGAGGGGCCGCCGAAGGCGAAAGCGAAGCCGAAGAGGTAGTAGAAGAGCCCGCCGGTAGCGGCGTCGAGGACATTGGTGAGCATGATGTTCATGGTGTTCTTGGCGCGGACGGAGCCGGCGCAGAGCATGGCGAAGCCGAGCTGCATTGAGAAGACGAGGTAAGCGGAGAAGAGGAGGTAAGTGGTGTCGACGGCGTAGGCGGCGTCGGAGAGCTTGGTAGACACGACGGCGAACTGGGAGCAGATGAAGTCGGCTGCACCGGTGGCGTTGGGGCCCAGCAGCTGGGACAGTTGGGCTGAGGAGCAGTTTAAGGTAGCCCACCGCGCCATTGTAGCACAGAAGAGAGATAGAAGAGAGGAAGAGAGGAGAGGTAAAAGTTCAGGTCCTCATCTACCTCTCTATAGCAGGTACCGTTGGGTGGATGCTGCTTATGTATATAGGAGGGAGAGAGGCACGAGGTTTGATTTCCTGTAGTGTTCATATATGATTGGAAGATTTTATAGACTCGTCACCTGATTTTATTTTTGGAAAAGTTTGGAATATACACGGTCAGGATTCAGATCCATGTAGGTCTTGGGGGGGTTTGTCATTTTTTATAATTAATATTCTACTAAAATTGATCTCTGATTATTAATTAGTACAAGTAATTAGCATTTAAGGAGCTAGATAAAACACAGAAACTCTGTGGGGGGTGGTGTGGTGAAATATAGAAAAGTTTATTTGAAGTATCGTGAGAGTTCTTCTATGGAACAGAATCTTTTCATTAGTGTGCTAGAAAACATAGAAAAGTTACCGTTTCACGGATCTCTCTTGAGGCTTCATAGGTAAGCTAGAGTTAGAATTCTCAAACCTCTTCAAAATCTGTGGCGTGGTGATTTCAAGTTGTCAAATCTTATCTTAGTGATGAATTTCCAAATACCACATTTGTCACATTCTCAAGAAGGTGATATGAGATTTTGTCCTCGATTTTTATCCATGAATCTTTTCTTTTTTTAAATTTGTAAGTAGGGCATGGTTTTATTTCAAAATTATTGTGGTCTCACAAAATTCTTGTGGAAATCAGACCATATATCATCATAGACGTTATACGACCAATATTTTGAATGGTATGAGCGTACATAACCATGCAAATACAATCAATCCATAGAGAGATTACAGTGTGATACTAAAATACAATCATCTAATATAATTCATTAACGTGTTATGATATATGTGGACAACACAATTCATTATATTTCTCACTTTCATTTTGTTATAGTATAATATTAATAAGGGTTAATATTAATTTGATACCTTGAAGTTGTACCTTTAATGCATGTTTGTCCCACATTCTCAATTTTAACAATTTCGTACTCTAAGTTTGTAATTTTTTTGCAATGTAGCTCTGTCATTAAATTGGCTGTTAGAGAATCTATTAAGTGATGGCATGGTATAGGTGGGGCCCACATTATTTTCTTAAATTAAATAAAATAATCTTTTTATAACACAAGTTGAATAAAATATTAATAAAGCTTTTAAATTCACTTTTTTTAAATAAACCCCCCCCCCCCCCAACAAAAACACCATTATTTTTTTTCTCTCTTGAACCTATCTTTCTCCGGTATATTTTTACTCACCACCTTAACCAAAGGTGTACCCTCACCACCCTTGTTAATACTTGACACGTGTCCCTTGACATAATCATAGTTAACTCTTTACTTTGTATTTATGCAACCATGGTTATGTCAGGGTACACATGTCAAGTGTTGACAAGGGTGTGAGGGTACACCTTCGGTTAAAGTGGTGAGCAAAAATTCACCCATCTTTCTCCCCTCTTCACGATCAAACCCAACCCCATCTTCTCTTCCCTAACCAACATTCTTAGCCACACTCACCATCACAGCACAAAAGACATATATATGGAGCAGTGTGCCACCGCATCACCGCCTAGACCCCTTCCTCATCCCTCCCCACCTTGATATCTACTCACCACACCCCACCCTAGGCCTAACCACAAAGGCCAGATCTGGCCTCTCTCATCCCCATCCTCCCAGCTTATGGGGTATAAACTCTAAAGAATGCGTATTAATGGTTCATAAGTAAAAAAATCTAAAGAATAATATAGGAATAGGACTGGTTTGATTCCAGACACATACATTATCAACTATAATAAATTGAAAAGCCCTTTCATAATAAAACACAACTGATGGGTATATTTTATATTATATATTTAACCCCATTCTTAATATATTTTGGTTAATATTTTAGAAGAATTTTGATACTTTGCATTATATTTCCAAGATAGAACTTTCGACATCCTCTGGAGGAAAGCATAATCAAATGGACGAATTTTGGAGTAATTCTAGTTGGAGGACGTTCGTGAGTCACTTAGCTTGATTGTATCAAAATATTAGATTCGTCCACCAAGCAGTTATTTTCTGGCAATAAAATAAAGGAGCAGTGCGCGGTGTTGGAATAGTGACGTTTTGGGCTATTATTGTATTTTTGGAGCTCAAGATGACCTCAGATGGGTTCGTGGCCTTCTGGAGAAGTGTTCAGAACGTTTTTATCTTTAAAACAACCTATCTTGGGCCGGATTTGGAAGAGATTTGAGGCCAAAATGTGAGTGGGCAGATTGTGGGTAGATTCTCCTAATCAAATTTGAACTTTATATCCTAGTATTATTTTATTTTAACCTAGTTTCCTTGTGGGGATTGGGGAGCTGAGTTTTAAGAGGTATTTAAGTTCTTTTTCACAGCAATTTTTGGGGACTTCCTTTTTGGCTTTTGAACGTGACACTGTGAAGAGCAATTGCTAGGCTTTTGGAGTTTTGCGACTTTAAGGTGTTTTCGTTCTTTTTCCATGATTTCAGTTATGAATATGCATAACTAATTTCCTATTCCTAGGGCGAGGTCATAAGCCTTAGCATGAATATGTAATTTTATTAATTTGCTTATGAATGGATGCATGTTTGCTTTGAATTATTAATCACTGCGATTTAAACTATCTAATTCTCTTAATGCCTAATCACCATTAGGATCTTTAGAAAAGTAATTGGATGCAATTTCGGTCGGAAGGTTCCCTGAAACTCGACGCTGGCTTCTCGTGATTAATAATTGTAAGTTCACTTAAGATGAACACCACGTCTTAAGGGTTGCATGGTTTTTCAAAGGGTTTTCACAAAACTTAATGAGTTTTTCATGTTCATATTTGATCCGAACGTCCGGACGAGTTGCATGTTGGATATACATTCTATGTTGGAGGTTCCAAGTAGAATATAAATTAGCAAATCCTAACCTTCAAAGCATATGTGTGGAAATTCATAAGTAATTGATAGAATTGCATAGGATTGTGACGGTGATGGCTGAACCCTAGTTTTCTCTAAATTGTTAAGTTTAAAAGAAAAACGTTTCTTCTTCTTTGTTGTTAGTATTTCCCAACTTTCCGATTTCTTTTATTGTTAATTTAATCTTTTCATTTTCATAAATTTCAGATCTTTGATAAAATCTATTTTAATTATTAATTAAGAGTTAGTTTAATTACAAATTACTCAAACAATCTTTGGGGACAACAACCTTGCATGAGCATTTATACTACAATTACCTTGTATTCTTGCTAGTATTTTCAGTGATTTTAACCCTATTTGCACAGGTACTAAAAATCCTATCAACAACCAATGAACTTGATAAACAATATCACAACAAGACATTAAGTTTTAAACAAATCCATACTTAATTATGCAGTGAGATGCATTTGTCTACAATAATATTCTTGAGATAAAACTAACACATCACTACCATAGAAATTATGTCGTAGTTCAAAGTTCAAAATTTAAATGCTCATTCACTTGTCCTAATGTTAACACATTTGATTTGTTGTACCCTCAAACAACACTTGTGCTTCCAATCCCTTGAAATGCTGTCTTTTCACTCCCTTGAAATGCTGTCTTTTCACTCCCTTGAAATGCTGTCTTTTCACTCCCTTGAAATGCTGCAACTATATTCTCTGCAGGTATGACCTAAGAAACAAAAATTAGGAACATAATATCATTTGATTACAAGATAACCAGGAAGTTCTAGAAACACAAAGGGAAGTGAAACCAAAAAAAAAAAAAAAAAAGAACAAAACCCTCTGTTTTTTTTTTTTAAATTCTAAAAAGATGCATACCAAAATCCCCATCTTCAATGAGTTCCAAGAAACGAAGCCTCCTCCTAAGAGTCACCAACTACAAGGACAGAGAACAAACAACCAGTATTATGAGTTACAAGAGGGAACACATATCCAACAATAACCAAAATCAAGGCAAGGGGCAGAAGTGAGACTTTCTTGAAGTTATCTACCCCAGGGGAATCCACTTCACCAACTGAAACATATTCAGCAACAGTGCACTCTCCATTGCAATGGCACCTTGCCTATTTTCTGCGTTCCTCAGTTTCAACACAATAATATTACTTTCATTTTTTTATTTCCATCAATCTAAAAAAAACATAAAAATCTCTTACATGTAGAATGAAAGGGTTTTCAGTTTAAAGAAATTGATGAGCAGTATGCATTAAACTAACAAATGGATATTCTCAGTAACAAGGATTCACACATGAATCATTTAGGCATATACAGAAAAGGGAAACTTAGAAAGAACATAATAAACTTCACAAGTAAAGATGAGGCTGCTCCTTCTAACACCAGGCAAATCATCTTATATGCTATTTCTGAATGGAGTAAGGTGCCTTGTGGTGGTAATATAGCTAGGGGGGAAATACAAATTTTCTTGGCTTGGGAATTTCCTAGTACTGGAGTGGTTAAACTGAATGTAAATATTGGTGTTGGCGGTATTCTTCCTGGCTATATTGGAGAATGGATTAAGGGGTTTGCGGTGAACTTGGGAAAGGGCCAAATAATTGAAGCCGAACTATGGAGTTTATTTTTTGGTCTTAAAATGGCTTTGGATAAAGGTATCAATAGGCTCATCATTGAAATGGACTCAGCTCTTGGTTTACAACTTATCCAACAAACTGATGTCTATCGGTTTCACCCACTTATTGGTTGCTGTAGGATTGCTGCACTCTTCTAAGGCAATTTGAGAACTATCAGTTACATCATATATATATAGCGAAAAGAATTGCCTTGCTGACTGCCTTGAAAATCATATAAATCACACAACAACATTCGCACAAACAAAAATTTTGTTGATATATGTTGTGTTAATAATTGACACAAATTAGTGTGCTAATAATCATCCAATTAAAAATACCTACAAGTGTATGAATCTATTGAAGTATAGATTTGTCAATACAGGATCATTTCCACAAGGAATTGGAGGCTTATACAAAGTTCTAGTTTGAGTACGTAAAGAACACTTATTTAACACAATATAAAGGTAAAATGCAAATCAAATACTAGAAATGAGTAAAGAAAAGTAAACAAAATGAAACAAAACAAAAACTAAAGATAAACACAATTGGCATTTTGTATCACTCCTATATCACCACTGTATCGCCACTTTATCACCACGTTATCACCCGTTTATCACATTTAGGTTAGAGATGAATTTATGAACTTCCTCTGTTTTCCAATTTCGACCTCTATGCCGTTTTTGACTTGTAACTTTCCAACTGTTAATCCAAAATTTATGTTCTTTATATGGTTGGATTTAGCATGAAAAAATGAATAACTCAACGCGAGCCAAATATCAAAAATAGATACAAAAGTTAGTAGAATTAATGTGGAAAGAACACTCAAGAATTCAAACAACACACACAAAACAAAGGGGGGGTTTTGATTCAAGTGAACTAATTCTATTGCTTAAAATGTAACCGAACTCTAATTTAACAAGTTTAGAAAATGTGATTATCAAAGTGTGAAATTAATATGTAACAAACACTGGGGTTTTCGGAATCCACCATAAACAATCCAACTCATGTTTATGAACACTCAAGTAATGAATTCTAGACACATTGATGAAGATGTTCGCAATCAAGAGCGGGTTTAGTGACTCAAGACACATTGATTCTCTCTAAGACGGGTAAAGTGCGTGTTTATTGCTACAATATTTGTGTTTCCTACACAATCAATCTAGATGTGTTTAGTATTTCAATTTAATCATATAAGGATACCCATTAAGTTTGAAAAGAATATGAATATCACAAGAACCCTAATAGTATGGTGTTTACATTAGTCAAAGAAAACATACATCAATGATAGATTAATTTAGTGAAGAGGAATTCATCAACAACATATAGAAATCCATAAACTCAAGGATTATAACAATAGAGTATTCATGTTTATGGAGTTTAGCTCTTCATACTTATTACAAACACAAATTCAAAATATAACTAGAAAGAGTTTACAGATTTTGTAGAGATGAAGGCACAAAAGCCTTAAGTGGTGGAAGAGTTATTCTCCTCCTTCGTAGCTTCCTTGCTTGGCTGTTGCCCTTTTTCTCATTTCTTTGACTTTTAACAACTTAAGAGGGATCCAAATAGCTAGAAAGAGATCCCAGATCACCTAGGTAACACATTATTACCAAGTGTGGTAACAAATAGAAAAGGGAGGGTGACATCCAATGAAGGTAAATGTGGTCCAAACCACAATTCCAGAGTTAGGATCAATGCTGAATCAGTTAACTGAGCTATACTTGTTCAATGGAGCTCAAATTTGGATATGTTCTAGTCAACATCCATTGGAACAAGTTTCATGAAGATCTTCACCTCATCCTAGCATCGGAGCATGCTGATCCAAGGCCAAGAAGTTGACCTACGAAAATGAGCAAAAACAAAATTTATTTTCAATAATACACTTTTAGCTCATATTTCTTCCAACTAAGGTAAAACTTACAAAAACACAAAAAAGAAGTATAAATCTATAAATTGTCAAGAACTAACTTAAAACATTGGGTGAATGACATGATAAATCATATATAAAAATGAACCCAACAATATATTGGATGGATATTTACAATGGATGGTGCTCAAGAAATTTGACGAACAAATAACTTAATGTTATGATTACATGAAAGTTCTAAGAAAAAATACAACATAATTTGAGAGTGCATTTGAGCAACGTTTCAACTTGTTTTTGGATTTGTGTTTGATGTCTTTGTTTTTGAAACTGCCCTTTCTATTTAGAGAAGAAAATGCCGCTTAGGCAAGCTCGACTCAAAATATCCCACTCCTCAAACTCCTTGCGTGTCTGACATGACCTGGTGGTTTCTTTCTCGATCACTAATCCTAAAGCTTCCTTTTACCTCAAATTCCTTGTGAGTTCCAAGATTGACTTCGCTTTGATCGTAAAGCACTCGAGTGTTCTCATGCTAGCCGACCTTGGAACTATTAGTTGCCGACGTCACCCACAATACTCGATGATAGGATTTTAAATTTGTGTAATTATTTATCTAATTAATCCATATTTAGTATATGAATATATCTTATAATTAGTATGATAAGTTGTTTTAAAGTAAGAAATGATCAGTATGAGTTGTGCTTGTTTGATGAGTTGGGAGAACAATTGTTTAGTTTTCATATGAGCATTAAGTGTATAATACCAAAAAATAAATGTGTCTCCTTCATCATTATATAATTACGATAAATAGAATGTGTAATTTTTCAGTGTAATAGTCATATAGTCATGTGGTGTTAGAGCATCTCCAATGCATATAGTGTAAATGGGAGGTGTAAAATCACATTTACATTTTTTTTACACCCCGGGATGTAAATGTAATTTTTCCTCCAATGGAATGGATGTAAATTCGAGGGTGTAAATTTACATATCTTGTATAAATTCATTTTTGTGTTAATTTTGTTTTGCATTAATTGTTTTTGCGTTTTCATTTTTCAGTGTGATGACATATTACCTATGTCGTCTACTCATATTGTCATACTTAAACTAATAACATTATGTGACATGTATCCTCACATTGTTGTATTAATAATTGACACAAATTATTGTGCTAATCATCCAATTATAAATACCTGCAAGTGTACGAATCTATTGAGGTATAGATTTATAAGTACGGGGTCGATTCCACGAGGAACTGTCGGCCTATACAAAGTTGTAGTTTGAGTACGTAAAAAACACTTATTTAACAAAACACAAAGGTAAAATACAAATTGGAAACTAGGAGTGAGTAAAGAAAAGTAAAAGAAGTGAAACAAAATAAGAACCCAAAGATAAACATAATTAGCACTTTCTATCACCCCTTTATCATCGCTGTATCACCACTGTATCACCAATGCATCATCAGTTTATCATGTTTTAGGCAGAGACGAATTTATGAACTTCCTGTATTTTCCAGTTTCGACCTCTATCCCATTTTGGACTTGTAACTTTCCAACTGTTAATCCAAATTTTATGTTCTTTATATGGTTGGATCCAGCATAGAAAAATGAAGAACCTAGTGTGTACCAAATATAAAAAATTGATACAAAAGGAGCAGAATTCAGTAGAAACAAACACACAACATTTCAAACAACATACACAAAACAAATGGGGGGTTTTCATTCAAGTGAACTAATTCTAATGCTTAAAATGTAACCAAACTCAAATTTTAACAAGATTGATAAAAATGAATATCAAAATGTGGCTTACAATGATGAGAAACACTAGGGTTTTCAGAATCCACTCTAAACAATCCTACTCAAGTTCAAGGATACTCAAGTTATGAACTCTAAATGTGTTGATGAAGATGTTCGCAATCAAGACTGAGTCTAGTGGCTCAAGATGCATTGATTCTCTCTAGTATAAGTAAAGTGCAGGTTTAGTGCTACAATACTTGTGCTTTCCATATAATATATAAATCTAGGTGTGCTTAGTACTTCGATTTAATTACATGGAAAACCCATTAAGTTCAAAGAGAATATGAACATCACAAGAACCCTAATAGTATGATGTTTACATTAGGCATTCAAGAAACCAATTCGCATGGATGATTCTTACTTCATCTATTTGTTGCTTAGGAAAACATGAGGGTACATCTAATCCGAACAATCTCAAGAAACATGCTTTCAAAGGTGATCAATCAAAGAAAAACATATATCAATGATAGATTATTTTAGTGAATGGGAATTCATCAACAACATCTAGAAATTTATAAACTCAAGCATAAAAACAATAGAGTAATCATGTTTAGGGCTTGAACCTAAGCCCTAGCTATGGATTTTAGCTCATCATCTTCATAGTTAACACAACTTCAAATACAATTAGAGAGAGTTTATAGATTTTACGAAGAAGAAATCACAAGGTCTTCAATGGTGGAGTGACTTCTCCTCCTCTTTGGTAGCCTCTTTCTTGCTTGGCTGCACCTTTGCTCTCATTTCTCTAGCTCCAATATCAGAAATTCCAAAAGTGTTGACAATGTGAGGAATGATTCAGCCAAAACCTTCCCCTAGTTGCCTTCTCTCTCTCTCTCTCTCTCTCTCTCTCTCTCTCTCTCTCACCAATCCATAGGATACTCCACCTTTTCCTAAAGTCTTTGAAAATTTTGACGATAAGGGCTAAATTGACTATTTATATAAGTTCAAATGCTAAATTGGTTGAAAAATTAGTTAGGGGGTGAAGTTCAATTGGGGTGATAGTTCAGGGGATAAAAATGACTAAAAATCCTTGAAAATTACCTACAAGTTCAAGGGCAAATCACCAATTAACCATAAAAAATTATTACTTCAAAGGCTTGAGGCCCTTCTTTTTTATGTTATTTATTTCATATTTCTAACAAGGGTATAATTGAAAAATTAAATATGGAAAAGGAAATAAAGTGATATTTCCCTATTACTTTCCATCATTGCCAAACATGAGAAATAAATCTTTTCATGAAACAAACAGGACCTAAGATACATAGCCATGCTGGTAGGCCTGATAAATTAAGTGTTTACTTATTTGTTTATATTTTTATTTATCAATTTCTGATTTAGGGAAATAAAATAAACAAATGAGGCTGAAATGCTTAGGCCCATTCTTTCTATACGGAATGTAGGCCAAGCCCAACAAGGGATAAGGATATTAGATAACATCTGAACGGAAAAGAAGAGCTCTCCGGACTCTCCATTGATGGAGGTCCTCGCCAGCTCTGCAACTGCTTCTTCATGCCCTCATTTCGAAATCTCCAACTTGTACAAGAACCCTAACTCCGCCTCCATGGCTGCCACTCCTCAGGTACTCTCTCTCTCTCTCTCTCATTGATTTCTATCTGGTTGATGGCTCATTTTAGCTCTCTTTCAGCGGGCATAACCAGCAATTATGAAATTAGAGAACAGCTTAATTGTCAGTTTATTCTCTATTCATAAAATTCAAACCTTTTGCTTTCTTCCTTCTTTGGGTCAAATTGTCTTGAACGCTGGATATTTTTGCACTTGCGTGCGTCGCTTTACAACTTGTTATGTGTAAACAACTGAGTATAGTTTTCATTACCTTGACTCATTTTGACAGGAAAGGAATTTAATTTCCTGATCATTTTTGCTACATTATGGCATTTAGATTGCTTTCCCTCAAGTTAGAACAAAAAGTGAAATCCATTCAGTTAGTTGGTAATATCTTGTAATAGTCACAATTTTATGTTGGCAATAGATCCAAAAGAGGCCTAGTGTCTACTGAAAGATTTAAGATACTGCTCTATAATGTATGCTAAGCGTTATCTAATTGTAATGGTAACTCCAATAATTTATAATTTTCAATTGGACTCTTTGCAGGTGCTGCAACGGAAGTATGCACCAGTAAGGATTGTAGAAGCTCGAGCAAAGGCTCCCTTAATGTGTTTGAAGATTACATCCCTTAAGAGACCGATAAATTATGGTAATATGGATAGGGCCTTGCTTTTACCGATATGCAGACTCAACCAGAGTTTCTTTTCTCAGTGTAGTTTGTTTTCAGTGCGCTATAGTAAGCTTAAGAAAAAACATCGATTGAAGAAATATGCTGGCAGTCTCCATAAAGTGATAAGTTGTTCAGAAAAAATTGGACGTCATGCTTTTGTTCAATTCGTTGTTGGACTGATGGTGGTCATGTCAGTTTCTGTTTCCGTTAGCGAGAGTCCATCATGTAAGTTTACTTTTTATGGTAATGCAGTAGTGACAGCCACAAATTGTGCAATGGTGAGAGAATTTACTTCTTGTTCTTTTATTTACTTGCATAGGGGCTCTCACTGAAGAGAATCTTCTGTTCTTAGAAGCATGGAGGATGATTGACCGGGCATATGTTGACAAAAGTTTCAATGGACAAAGTTGGTTTCGGTACAGGGAAAATGCACTGCGCAATGAGCCGATGAACACACGAGAAGAGACATGTATGGATTCCAACCTTTTAGTAGTCATTACATACTGTATTTTCCTACATCTTCCTATTTTAAAAATAGGTTGAAATAATCCAAGGCTGTTCTTTAAAAGGACACCTCTATAAGGTTCATTGGAATTCAATTAATAAATAGTTTTGTACTGTAGACTTCGGCGTATACTACCATATGTGACTTGAAACATGTTAGGATTATGTGGTTCTTCCGACCCCTTGGTTGCAGAAACTTTATGACGATCTCTAATGTCTGCTCCAAATAGAGTACTTTTAATTTCATTGTTCCAGCTTGAGAGTTTTCAAGATTTACTGATCATAGCATACCAAAGCCTCAATTCACTTGCCAAGTTGGAGATATCACCAGAAACTCTAAAATAAGATGCCATAATAAAAGCCGCACAACTTTTATGAGAAGAAAATATAAGAATTAAGGCTGAGCTGAAAAACTTTGCAACTTCAAAGGACTGGTCCATGAACTTCCATTTTCTTCAAGAAGCAGTAGATTTGGGCTTGAAATATGCCAACTATTTTGGGCCATCCCCAGGGGTTCGCCTGGTAAGTATCCGGTACATGTAGGATGGGGGGCTACACATACCCGAAAATTAGTTAGGGGCTCACAGATTCCTGGCTACCTCATGAAGCAAAAAAATTAATTACCCAGTACATGTAGGGGGGCTACACATACCTGGAAAATAGTCAGGTGCTAAAAAATTCGTGGCTACCTCATGCAGATGAAGCCAACATTTTAAAAAGAAGCGAAATGAGTAATAAGGTAGGTGAGTTGTCATGCAAATTGTTTCAATATTGCACACTGTTATTTTATTAAGCTGTATTTGGGTGCTGTATCAATATGAATAAACTTCATCCCTGTTAGTGTACTTCGTTTAGTTGAAAGTACTATATTTGTCTTTCCAGTTTCCCCCACTAAATCCTACTGGTGTATTTGCAATCAGATATGGCAATAAAGAAGATGCTTGCCACATTGGAGGATCCTTTCACTCGGTTTCTGGAACCTGAAAAGTTAAAGAGTCTACGGGTACAAGGATATATCTTCTTATGGTCTTAGTGTTTTGCATTTTGGCCTGAATAATAATGTGACACTCTATTAGATACCGCATTAAATACAATCTCTACCTGTTAGTTTAAGATAGCATTTCTTCAGTGAAATTTCAATATAGATATTGTCCCTAAAATCTGTTTATATCTTCTTTGAAGGCAGTCTGGGACTCAAGGTGCTCTTACAGGCATAGGGCTGTCAATTGGCTACCCTACAAAATTTGATGGATCACCTGCTGGTCTTGTTGTTATTTCAGCTTCTCCAGGAGGTCCAGCAAACAGAGCTGGCATCTTGTCTGGGGATGTTATTCTGGCAATTGATGATACAAGTACAGAAACAATGGGTATATATGATGCAGCAGAGCAGTTACAGTAAGTTTCTTACCCACTTAACCTGTTGAATTAGATTTTGCCCCAAATAATTGTTGAAATTTTGGATCTACCCGTTGGGTCCCACTCTAACAACACCGATACTGTCCCCACTTTACCACCTGCCCAATCCGTCAAGTGTGGGGTTTTACCACAAAAGGCCTCGATATTAGTTAGAGTGTGGTAATTCTATTTAAACCCATTTATTTTCTTTCACCCTACCGATGTGGGATTCCAACACTCCCCCTCACGTGTAATCACACGTGAAGATCCACACATCGGCAATTGAAACTCAGAGGTCGGCTCTTTTCAAGCTTCGTTGGCCCTTTTTTTTTTTTTTTTTTTTTTTTTTTTTCAATTTAAGAGTCCGACTTGTTTCTCATTCTTGGTGACAAGCTTCGTTAGCTTGTACGGAACCTGGCTCTGATACCATGTTGAAGTTTTTGGATCTGCCCGATGGGTCCCACTCTAACAACATCGATACTGTCCCCACTTTACCACCTGCCCAATCCGTCAGGTGTGGGGTTTTACCACAAAAGGCCTCGATATTAGTTAGAGTGTGGTAATTCTATTTAAACCCATTTGTTTTCTTTCACCCTACCGATGTGGGATTCCAACAATAATTAGGTTCTACTAAGGAAATGCAATTATAATATGGCTTACAATAGTATGTATTTCATTTGAAATTTATCATTGAAATATTCCTTTATTTTATCTGACATGGACATACGCAAGACTCTGTAGTTTTCCTGTCAATTTCTTTCTGATTTTGCTGATAGTTGTTTATTTGTTTCTTAGTTTTGAACTGTGGAAAATAAAATTTACCAAGTGACAGTTATAAAGTGTGCTAAAAGTTTGTTATGCTATCTAATGGCTATATTACCAACTACCTATCAAGTACTAGGATATTTATTTGTGGATTAGTCACTAAATCTGTAGTTGAAAGCCATATCAGTTAACTTTCTGAAGAAGCTCACTATCTTGAGGTCTTTGAATTTTTGAGTGTTATCGTCCGATTCCTTGTAATTGGAATAAGTTGTTTCAGAATCAGGACTTCTCTTTCCCATTAAATTCATTTATTTATTTATAACACATTTTTCCTACTTGTATAGGGGATCTGAAGGAAGTTCAGTGAAATTGACCGTTCGTAGTGGACCTGAAATAAAGCACCTGGATTTGATGTAGGTTCAGTTCTTCATTAATGCCTACAGAAAGCCTGTTATCTCATTATACAGGGAATTCTTTTTCTCTTCTTCTCAAGGAAATACAATTTTGCATGCCCAAAAGTGTTTGAAGATTTATTGCTTTGATAAAATTAAGCTGAAAAAGCTTCAATATTGATATTAAGTTCATGGTGACATTTTAAAAATGCTTTTGGGCTGAGTTATCATTGTGGCTGGAAATTGAGCTCAGTGTTTAACCAAAGTCATTGTATTCGCTTTGACACTTGAGCAACTTCTAGGGGTTAGCACTTAGGAGTGGGGTGAATTTTCATTTTTTTTAATTATCTTTTGTCTGAATCTTCTGTCCTTTCTTGTTCATTATTTAAAATACTTTAAATTACTTTTTGCTGCCTTTAGGCGGGAGAAAGTTTCACTGAATCCAGTAACGTCAAGAATATGTGCGGTGCCTGCTTCAGGAAAGGATTCTCTTAGGATTGGCTATATCAAACTAACATCGTTCAATCAAAATGCATCTGGTAAGCCGAACTAGTAGCTGTTATTGGTTAGGTTTTTCAAGGAGTGGTACCTAAATCAAATATTTAATTTAATTTAATTTTTATTTTATAAATAAGTTAGGAAATGTATTTCTATTCATAAAAGCAAGGTCCATTTTTCTAGTTTATTTACAGAAATTATATAAGTTGTGTCTCATCTGGCAGAACTCAGAATTTTACTGTGTTGTTGTGATCAATTATGTTCTCAATTCCCCTACCACTGACAGACGAATTTAGCTCTCCTGTGCATGGTTTTGAAGGGAACATTGTTCATTTTGTTTAGAATTTTATTGACTTATTCTTCACAATCTCATTTAGATTGAATGGTTTGAGCTTTTTTGCATTGTTTTTGTTTTCTATTTTCATCTTTTTATATATATATATATAAAAAGAGAGAGAGAGAGAGAGAGAGAGAGAGAGAGAGAGTAGATAGAATGTGTTCTCATTATCATTTAAACCATTATATCTGTTCTCTCTGCTCTCTCCCTTGCCTCTCTCCTCTTTTTAATTAAAAGAACACGGATTAAAAGCATTACCAAATGAGCTCATACTTTGAGTGTCAATTTCTGCAATTTGGTCTAACAACTTGCATGCTGTGTAGGTGCTGTCAAGGAAGCAATTAATACTCTAAGGAGTAATAATGTTAATGCCTTTGTGTTGGATCTTCGAGACAATAGGTGATTATCTTTCAACCTTGGTCTTGCAAACTTTGCCCTTTGGCAGGCTTTCTGAAAGCTTAAGTTTTCTTAAATTCGGTGCAGTGGTGGTCTTTTTCCAGAAGGAATTGAAATTGCCAAGATTTGGTAAGTTACACTGGAGAATTGTGGCAAACTTATACTGCATGCCTTTAAGTCTTACACTTTCATGGTGCCTTTCGAAGTTGTATGTCAGCATTCATTTTGTATGCACATGAAAGTTTTGAACTCATATTTCATATGCACAAATACAAGAAACCAATTCTCTACAATTCATTTCGTTGAAAGCCATTTTAATGCATTGGAGCCTAAAAGGGATTTATGTGATCTGCTGGACGTGTGAGATGTGGACATGTAGGATTCTTACATTTCAAGAAATGTGGAAAGTCACGTTTTGGGAGACCGTTTATTTCTTTTCCAAGGGTTTTCCTTTTTACTTGAGTTGCCACATCCATACGTCATTGTTAGGATTAAGCATCACAGTTTTGAAAGTGTGATGTTTCAGGGTTATGCTATAATAACCCTGCATAATAACAACACAAGATCAGTTTATGCTGTTTGTTGGTATGGGTTTTTTCTTTTTATGGAACACTTGTTGCATAAATTGCATCCATGTATAATAATAAGAGATACTGACAAAATGAATTTCAAGTTAAAAGCTGTAAGAAACATGCCAACGATTTTTAGATTTCATCAAGGGTTAAAAAAGAGAAGACATGCTTCTTTCTCATTATTCAACCGAACGATGTTAATGATTAAGTTAAGCTCAGAGTTTTGAAACTGTGATGTTTCAGTGTTATGCTGTAATAGTGTCATTTGCAGTTATAAACAACACAAGATCAGTAAATGCTGTTTGTTGGTATGTTTTTTTTTCTTTTTCTGGAACATGTGGTGGAAAATTCGTATCCATGTATAATAAGAGATACTGACGAAATGAATTTCAAGTTAAAAGTTGTAAGAAACATGCCTAGGATTCTTAGATTGCATAAAGGGTTAAAAAGGAAAAAACTTGCTTCTTTCTTCATTATTCAACCCAAACGATGTTTAAGAAGAAAACCCTTTAAAGCAACCAGATTACTAATTTCTGCAGCACAAACTTCTATAATCGAGTTTCGGTTTTTTATTTTTTATTTTTCAAAAACACACTGTTAGTCTTTCAAAATTAAGCTTACGCTGCATTATGTCAGGTCCAGTATATTCTAAGTTCTCACAATTAGATGCTGCCTTCCAGGTTGGACAAAGGTGTGATTGTATATATATGTGATAGTCGTGGTGTTCAAGATATATACGACACTGATGGAAGCAAAGCAGTAGCACCGTCAGAACCCTTGGCTGTGCTGGTATGCTTCTATACATTATACAATGAACTAGATTTATTCAATTATATTCCGTGATACATAGGCAAACATTTGCAAATGCTATTATTAATGGTGCAGAGTTGTCATCATTTTGACAATCTGTCATCAAGCTCGGGCCTGTCTCTCTATACTGTTTAATAGTGGACCCACTTTTTCATTTTTGATATTTTATCTTATTAACAGGGAGCCTTGCTATAGTTGCATCTATGTTTTATTGCTTTAGAATGTGACATTCTTGAAAAGTGGGTAATTTAAATTTTAGGATTCATTGTTATTTCCCTTTCTGATTTTAATATTGAGTGGTGTTTTCATGTGCTTTCCCATGAAACATTATCTTTAAAGAATTGTGTGGTGAAAAATTGGTGCATGTATCTTCTGAGATTTCTTCAGGTGAATAAGGGCACAGCTAGTGCAAGTGAAATATTAGCCGGGGCATTGAAAGACAATAAACGTGCGGTGTTGTTTGGAGAGCCCACATTTGGAAAAGGGTAAATTTTTTTTTTACTCTACACGGTTCCTATAAATAAAATCATGTATTCCTGACATGAGTCATCCATCCCACTATGCAGGAAGATTCAGTCAGTTTTTGAGCTGTCTGATGGCTCCGGGTCCGGGTTGGTTGTTACAGTTGCTCGTTATGAGACACCTGCGCACACAGATATTGATAAGGTCTGATGCTCTCTCTATCTTCTCTATCTCTCTATCAATTAACTCTGTTCTCTCTCTCTCTCTCTCTCTCTCTCTCTCAAAATTAACTTTGCCCACATTGCTTCTTATAGGTTGGTGTGGTTCCAGACCATCCCTTGCCAACCTCATTCCCCAAAGA
Organism: Prunus fruticosa; assembly: GCA_018703695.1. Classification (NCBI taxonomy): domain Eukaryota; kingdom Viridiplantae; phylum Streptophyta; class Magnoliopsida; order Rosales; family Rosaceae; genus Prunus; species Prunus fruticosa. The sequence goes on from CM031917.1 coordinate 5,273,845, forward strand.
TGAGGAGGCATTTTGTAACTGCCTCCAAGATCCTGCATCTGCTTGCAGCAAGGTCGAGCTGTTTGCAAGATGACAGTATCCCCTTTGAAAGACAAGACCTTCCTTTTTCTTTTTGTGCATTAGCATTGTTTACAGTACAGGAAATTGACAATTTTTTATTTTCATGTGTAGTTTGACATTCTTTCAAGGTTTTATTTGTTTATGCCACATATTCAATGTCTGGGTAGAACCAAGATGGTAAACAAATAGCAAATATTTGATTAAAATCAAATAAAGAAATTTACCATGTCAATGAGGATTAGTTGTGCCACTGTCTTGCAACCCTTAGAGAACAAATACTTATTTTGTTTATTTATTTAATTATCCAATGAAAGTCATTTCCAGGTAGAATATTTAGATTTACCTCGTCTTGGAACTGTAAACCACAAATTTCTGCAGTTATCTAAACTGTACCATAAGAAGAGATTTTGTGTACAACAAAATTCCTTATGAGATAAATACCGAATTCTACACTGTATGGAACAAAATGTACCATGAACTTGTACTTAAGAGTATATACGATGGCATATGGATAATTATGCCATCGAAAACCATCATGTACACAAATTGGCTCTGTCTGAAACTTGATTCCTTGATCTTAGCTTCAACTAATGTAAACGGGATCCGAAGGTCATGTAAGAGGAGGAGCAAAAAGCCTTGTAGTGCTTGATCTCTACACTTCCAGGCCAACCAGTGAAAGTGATTCTCCAGGTTGACCGCTGGTTTGTATTCTCTATTCACCAAAACATTTTTGTCCATGAACCCAAAAATGGAAAAACAGCAATCAACAACCTGAACAGCAGAGGTGTGTCACTTTTCCTTTCTCTCTTACTCAACTTACCCTTCCCCATCGGCTTTCTTCGAGATTGCCTCCGTGCAGATTTAATTCTTTCAAGATCATCCCACCCACCAAGACTTGATGCATCTTGGCCACTATTATCAACTGAGACATCATTGCCTACTACCCAAGATTGATAATCCATCTTTTTGTTGCTAGTTTCTTGTTCTTCATCCATTTTAACGTTACCTACAGTGCTGGCAAATGGTTTCCTTCTCCTCCTGGTCCTGGACTTACGTTTTGGCCTACTTTGTGTTCCTCCCCACAACTTCTCAAATGCCAGTGAAAATGCTGACTGACAAAGGGGGAAAGCTAAAGCCATGAGGAAAGCTTTTGCACCCGTAGACAGCAGCAAAGATACGATAATAGCTGGAAATGCCCAACCATAGGATCTGAACACCTGCAGCCACCAAAAAGCAAATATATTTCATCTTACAAAATTTTTGTTTAAGAAGGATTTTGTTTAACTTCTAACTCTGGATACAGCACATGGAAAGATGCCCAAAGCAGCCAAAGATAGCAAAGAACAGAACACAATATCTATTTTTCACAGTGATTTCTATCATTTGAGCATGAACCTGATATGGGGGCATTCACACATATGGGAAATGCAAGTATCATGACAATAGGGAGAAAAAAAGAAAGAGCTTCCTCTCACTGAAACAGACAACAAAACCCAGCTACAGTATTGATGCATTTTAATACTTAAAACATCTGGGTTTTTTTTTCTTTCTTTTGTTTTTGTTTTTGGACAAGTCAAACCAAAAATTGCAACATCCCAAATCCCAATTTATACAAATGACCAAAAATGAAGTGAAAGTTAGAACCTTGAGAATCCAGACACTATCAATGGCTTCATCCAAGATTCCACCAGAGCCTTCCTCCATCTCCGAGTAATCATCTGACCACCACCGCCTTTTCTTCTTCTCTTTACTTCCATTGTAATTGTAGTCTTCTTCTTCTTCGTCGTCGCCATCAGCATCATCTTCTTCTTCTATGTTGCTTTTGTCTCTTAAATTAAAACCGAATCTTTGGGACCGAATGGTTTCGGCATTGGAATCCCAACGACGGTACTTAGGAGTGTAGGAGCGACTTGGTTGAGACGAAGGAAGTGCGTTTTGAAAGAGAGAGTGAAAGGAATATTTGGGTCGCCATGGATGAGGCTGTGTGAGGAGGAGGACACTGCTCTCCATTGGGGGTGTGAGCTTCCATTTGCCACGTTCTTGTTATCTTTTTTGTCCAATTAAAACATCTCCAACTTTATTACCCAAAAACAATCTTTTCTTGGTTACAAAAATAAATTCCGAACTTTTTGGCAAAGCCGCAATTTCTTTTATTTTCTTTAAATAAATTTAAATAAAGTTTAGGTTTTTCTCAAATAAGAAAAATATTTCACCAACGGTGTCTAGCCGAGTAGAAAAGGACGTGATTTAGTTCAACACAAATTGAATTTCTAAATTAAAAAATTCCAAAAAGAAAAAGATAAAAAAGAGGTTTTATGGGGCATGATCTATAGATAATCCTTGCATTCCAATTGGAGTTTATTAACTTAGTTATTATTATTATTTTGTTTTTGTTTTTTATATTGAGGTTTTTTATCATATTCCTAACTAATTACTCCACATTCTCATTTTATTACAACTAACTCGGGTAAATTCAACTTAGTTTTTAACTTTACCAATGGAGTGTTAGTTGGATTGACCCAGATCTTTAGTGTGCTCTCAAGTGATTTTGGGTTCAAACCAGTGTGAGTTTTCTCCCATGCCTCTCCCTAACTTTGGCAACAAAAAAAAAACCCCCTTGGTCTTTACTTTCATATCAAACACGTAAAGATGAGTTGATTATTTGTTGGCCCCCCCTAGACACGATTTTTTTTTTTTGGGTGGGTAAATAGGCTTTACAATTTTTCAGCTGTAAGTTCTAATTTTACGTTTACCAATTCCATCCTCCATATTCCATCATTGTGGCCGTTTGACTCTCGAGGTGTTGACCAATTGAAGCTTTCTTTCACCAATTCTATTGTCCCCATCTTTTAGGTTCATTCGACTCAGAGAGGAGGGTGAACAGGAGACAGAGAAGAGAGACAAGGAAGAAAGAGTTTGAGGAAGAAAGGGAGGGAGGCTCGAGGACACATAATTTCATACATTTTGCAGGTATGATACCTTTAATTACTTAATAGTTTTCTACTACATCACACTCATAAATTATGTTAAATAAAAATAATATTTAACATATTGCTAACAGGATTTGTCATTCTCCATGGATTCCAAAGGTTTCTTATTTCCTTTTGGGTTATGTCTCAATTCATGTTAAAGTAATCAAGTTATTGTACGTGATAGTTGATGAGCACAAAATAAATACAAGTTTTATCCTTAAATTTATATTTGTTAGTATTTTCTTTTGTATTATGTAAATTTATTAGAGTATTTGTATTGGCTATTCCAATCTTTGTTTTTGTATTTAATGAGTGGTTGTATGTAGATATTAAGTGTCTTCCACCAATGGCATGAGAAGGAGGAGGAATAAGCAATGTGTTGCAAAAAGAGAGGAAGAACTCAATTTGGATTTGATGACTTTGCCTTTTATAGCTCATGTTGTACAGTCCATTTGCAGACCTGAAAAATGAATTTTCCCATGCTCAAATGAATAAATATCCTTCATGACACTTGTTCAATAAGATGTCGACTAAACCATATCCAAAAATTGGAGCAATTGGATAAAAACTCAATCCACAGGCTGTCACACACCAAGACAAGTTCTAGAAGACAGCTTGCATATGAAGCTGGAATGAAAGGGACTTCATGCTTCTATAAATAGGCAACAACTCAAGAGAGAAAGAGTGCAGAAATTCAAGAGTGATACACAGCAGAAGGAAAGAAAGGAAGAGAGAAAGTGAGAGAGAAAGTGAGAAAGAAAGAGAACAAGGATGGAAAGGAAAGAACCGAGAGCTAATAACTCTCTTAAAATTGTTCTTCACCTTTCTTAGTTCTCATTTAATTCATGTATTTTAGTTTCTTTGTTTTGTTTTAATTCTTAATTATGTTTAGCTAAAATACTTAACTAAGGTTGGATGAAACACCATTATTAAATAAAGTTCTAGTTTTTATCTTCAATTCTCAAATATTGTGGTGTTCAATGATTATAATTTTCACTTCACATGATTAATAGATTAATCTTCTTTTCACCACTTCTATCATGTATTGTGACATATAACATGTATTTGTGGTAGTTAAGAGTTTGGATTAATCTATTAATTTATCCTTGGTTTATATTTCTAGTTTACAAATTTCTTTGATATTTTGTTATTCAAATAAACTTTTTCACATAGGATGCTTAGGAAACTTTGATCCTTTGTAGTTAAATAATTTTGTTTACATATTATGCTTAGAATTTGTACTTATGAAGGGAAGGAAAATTTACTTATGATCTAAAGTACAAGCTTAATTGATAAATCTTGAGAAAGCAGTAGATTGATTTCTAGATTGCTACTCCATGGGAATTGAAAGATAAATAATTAGGATCTTATGGAATAATGGTGTGGATTCTAATACCTTAATTAATTTTTCTCATAAATATAAATCTTAATTTCAGTTTATTGTCATTTCCATATTTGTTTCATGCTTTATTTAATTTTCTTTATCAACAAACAAATCACCATTTGAATCAACTAGGTTGGCAATGAAATTAACTTGGGTGAAATTGGTTTTCTATCTTTACACGCAATCCCTTGGGTACGATCTCGCTCTTACACGCTTATGCTATATTCGATTCGTGCGCTTGCGAGTTTATAAATTTTAAAAGACACCGCTTTTGGTGACAACAAGTTTTTGGCGTCGTTGCCGGGGATTGCAACGGAAAACTAATCAAATTCTGGTTAATTAAATTCTTCCACTAGTTATAATTTAGTTTTGTAATATATATAATTTTTGATGCTTTGAGTGTATGAATTTTTAGATGTTGTTGATGAATCCCATTCACTAATTGAATCTTATATGATATGTGTTTGCTTCCTTTGCTTAATCACCTTAGGTTGTATGCATGTATCTAAAGTTGAGAAGTGGTGTAAGATAACCAAGAACATAATTCCTAATTAGCAACAAATGATTGAACTTGTTTAAGTGAGCATCATGTGAATTGGTTTCTTGACAACAAATTGATGAATTCCAATTCACCAAATTAATCTATCCTTGATGTGTGTTTTCCTTGATTGATTACCTTTGAAAGCATGCTTCTTGAGGTTGTTGGGATTATGTGTATCTTCATGTTTTCCTAAGCAATAAATGGATGGAGTAAGAACCATCCATGTAAATTGGTTTCTTGAATACCTAATGTAAACACCATGCTATTAGGATTTTTGTGATGTTCATATTCTCTTTGAACTTAATGGGTTTTCTTTGTAATTGAATCGAAGTACGAACCATACCTAGGTTCAGTTATGGGGAGGGCACAAGTATTGTAGCACGAACCATGCACTTTACGTATATTAGAAAGAATCAATGCGTCTTGAGCCACGACCCATGGTCTTGATTGCAAACATCTTCATCAATACGTTTAGAGTTCATCACTTGAGTATTCATGAACATAGGTAGAATTGTTTAGGGTGGATTCCGAAACCCTAGTGTTCGTTACGTACTCTTGGAAGAAGTTTCATATTATATTTTATTTTATTTTAAGAAAGTTCATTTCTTTTTCTTTATGTCAATTTGTGTGCTTATTGCTTGAACATTATGTGCTTGTTTGTACATGTATCAATAAATAAAAAAGGAAAAGAAGACAACTCTAATCATAAGGAGGAGAAATGTGGAGTAGTAGGAGAAGTCGCGACCTTCAAATGCATCCATACTCGACCTAATCGCTTCAAGGGGGAGCATTCCAATCCTTTTTTTTTTCTTGTTTTGTTATTATTATTTTTATTATTATTATTTTTTTAATATAAAAATATATATATATTTTAAAAAAACTCATGACTTTTGGTAACTTCAGTGAGTGTCTTTGTCAATACAGGTGTCTAGGAGTTCTATAGGCGACACCTTCGGTGTTTAAGAAGTTTGGGTTTTAAGCGGGACCATTGTGACCCCTCCAACCTTCCCGGATCTCCTGGCTGTGTTTTCTGAGGCCCTTAACTGGTCATCCATGAGTTGCTTGTATATTTATGTGTTTTTAAAATAAGTTACTGAGTGTTTAAAAATAAAATAAAATAATAATAATAAAAAAACAATTTAATTTTTGCTTATTTCTTTGTGTAGTTCTTTTTGTATTTTTTTTCTGACTGTTTATTTTGTGTTTGTATAGATTTTAGTTTTCTTTTTGTGTGTTTTGATTCATTTTGGTCTTTATTTATTTTTGCTTGGATTTTTTATATATATATTTATTGTCTTTTATTCTGCAATGGATAAATACCAAGGGGATTGGCACGCATATTTTCCAGGTATTACCTTTCTATATCATTTACCCTCTTATTTCATACATTTGCTATGCTTTTATTTTGAAACATTAAAAACAATGTTTGATTTAGGTTTGGGGGTAAGGTTTAGAAGTTTTGTTTTGTTTTATTTTTATTTATTTAATTTTTTAAGTTAATTCCGAATTTCTTGTTTCTCTTTTATTACTGTAATTCTTGCTTTCTTTTACTTGTTTATGTATTTAATTTGTTGTTAAGTTTGGGAAGTAGATTGCTTCATGATTGCACACACAGAAATTTGGCTCAAACACTTATTCATTTCATAAACATGTGATTACATACACAAATGTGAAAAATGCATACATAAAATTTCTCAATCACATGTTTGTTTCCAGATTCTGAGCTAGCTGAGGCTTCTGCTAATTGCCTCTATCCGCTCGCACTTGTAGAATCTGCAGCAGCTCTACATGCTCCTCAATTTTCCCCTGCAGTGTTTCCACTTGCTTATTGGCAGGAGAGCCGTTTCTGGAGTCCGCCACTAGAGCTTTCAAGGAGGTCACCTCCTCACTCATCCTGCTGCACACTCTCGTGTCCTCGCCAGGAGTCGCATGCCCAGATTGGTAGACGAGACCGCCTGGAGCACAGTGAGATTGTGGGACTCATCCACCGCCATCCTGCCAGACCTACGTGCCACATGCAGGTGATCTGCTGGAGTGAGTTTACTGCCAATCAATGTTCCCAGCAGCACTGACCTGTTCGGCATTGCCTTAGAAAGGTTCGGTATTGCCTCAGCAGAGTTTGAGGCTATGCCATGATGATATGTGGAGTTTGGGAAGACAGAGGTTGGAGGAGCCCTTATCTGGGCATTTGGTGGTGCAAGTGATAACTCAAGGTTGAGGTCATCAAGGTGAGTGCATGAGGATGCCATTTGTTTTGCTTCTGAATTTTTTGATGTTTTTCCTTAAGTTTGCAGGAAGAAATGCTGGGTATCATCCGCTTGTAGAGGCGTGGTTTAAATAGGCATATGCTGATGAGAGAGAGCCAACACCATTTCGGATTTCCCGGGCATGCTCGACCTAATCACTTCAAGGGGGAGCACCTTTACTTTCACTTTACTTTACTTTTTTCCGTGTTTTCTTGTGTTTTATGTTTTTGCCCGTTACTTTCATTTTCTAGTGCTTTGTGTTTTTACCTTTCCCTTTCGGCTATCATCTTTGTCTTATTTTAGTTGGGAAGTGTGTTTTCTTTTTCTTTTTCTTTTTCTTTTTCTTTTTTCTTTTTCTGCAACCTTACTCTTTTATTTCCGAAAAAAGAGAAATAACAAAAACCAAAAACCACAAAATAAAATAAAAACACCAATCATGTTGTAGAAATCATTTCTTCTCGGTTGTTGGTGTCTCGACCATTGGAGCTTTGAGCTTGGCCCTCTGGCTGTCCTCTTCCAGGGCTTCACGCACAGCCTCTTGGGGCTCACCACTTGAGCTCCCAAAGATCGCAATTTTAGCTTGAGCGTAACTACTCTCGCGATCTACTTGTTTGCGTTTACCCGGTCGGTCTAGGTCTTCCAGCTGCTTTCGCATGTCGCGAGAATACAACTCTACCATCTTTGTTAGGCTTTTATTCTCGTCCCGCAATACTTCTAGCTGGTGTCGATTCACCTCCACTATCCTTGCCCTCTCCCTTTTCAAGCTTTTTATAGCAGTCTGACACTCTTCAACCATACTTCGCTCCGCCGCCAACTGACCTTTCAGCACCTCTACCTCATGGGACTTCGCAAGTAGGCGATGTCCCAAACTGCGACACATATTGTACTCTGCACGCTGAGTGCTAGGGCATCACTCGTGACCCGGTTGTCATCCCTTGTCCCGAACACACGTATATCTTTAGGAGTCACTAAATTTCTACCAACTCCAATGGCAACATCGTTGTCCAGGAGTATTGAGTCATTGACGGTCACAGGCCCCCTACGGAGCCAAAGTAGGGTACCCATTCCTGGTGCCGCGCTGCTTGGCCCCATGTCTGAGTCGGTGGAGCTAGGTTGAGATCCAAGGAAAAGGGGTAGGAAGAGGCCATTTGATTTCTCACTCTTTTCTTCTTTCTTTTTTTTCTTTTCTTTTCTTTCTTTCTTTTCTCTTTTGTGTGTTTCTGAGTTTGTGTTTTTCACCATTTCTTTTTAGCTTTTTATAGACTTAGTCTGCTAAACCCTAGCCGCACCCTAACCCTTATGACTTATCTCTATATGTCGCCGCACCCGTTTCCCAACCCCCCTTAATTGCATTTTTACCTTTCACCACCTTCACGTGAAAAAGTCGTTGCACCTTCCTACAAAACCAATAATTCTGGTTTTGGGGATGTGAAAGTGGCCTCTGCGCGCTGACACGTCCCTCACCTCTTTTTGCTCGTGACGTATCAGTAAACGAGACATCCGGCCCCCCTTCTCTCTTTTCAGAAATCTCGTTCCTTGCGCTTCTGACAACGCTTCTTTGTTTTCTTTAATTTTTTAATAATAATAATAATAAATAACAATAATAATAAAAGAAGTGTTTGGGCTTTCGTTTGGGTTGGGTTTTAAAATTGATTTGGACGTTCTCATGGGCTGGATTTCTGCGTGCGTAGAACTGTTGTTAGGGCTTACTGTTGTATTTGGTTTGGTTTTGTTCCGTTTGATTTTGTTTTGTTTTTGCAACTAAATTGTAGTTTTAAATCTTGTTTGTTCTTTTATTTAATTGCTTTACTCCATTTCATTTCTTGTTATAACTTTGTTGATACCTAAATTCTTCAACATTGAGGACAATGTTTGATTTAGGTTTGGGGGTAAGGTCTAGAAGTTTTGTTTTTAAATTTTTAGGGTAGTTTTGTTTTTATTTCAAAAAAAAAAAAAAAAGGTGTTATCTCTAGATTTTTATGCTTACTATCATCAAATCAGATTTAACACTCATGAATGATTTTTACGATTGGAAACATATGATTAAATTTTAAACCCATAATTTTAGTTTTTTTCACTTATTTCTATTTAGTGGATAATTCATGAGTTATACTTTGAACTCTCACATGCACATCAACACTTTAGTGAGAATGAAAGAAAAGATCAATTATAGTTAACTTTGTTGTTTTAAGTAGAGTTAGATGACATTGCTCTTGATTGACCTTGGCGTAAAAAATAAATAAATAAATAAAATAATAATAATGATGTTAATTTATCCAGAGTTTTACTTAGTAACCGGGCCTCTTGCCTAAACAGCAGCGAGTGTTCGCGTCAAACGGTAAAGTTTTGAGGTAAATACATTTTGTGACTAGTTTAGTTCTGTAGCCTTTTTAACTCGAGTTAATAAGCCCTTAGGGGTGTTTCTACACCTAATGCCTTAAAACCTTTGGTTTGAGAGTCGTTGGCCTAAATCTCGCTACATGGGTTAATTAGAAAGCTTAATGGAACTAAACATTGCACAGTCACATTCAAAAAAAAAAAAAGAAAGTATATAAATGCCTTGGTTAGTTATTTGCACTGAATTTTGATAATGATTGAAATAATGAGGTTACTGTGATTGAAATTGACTTTTGTCTCTAAAATGTGTTGGTTCACTTAAACACCAAAGGAAACAAATGAAAAAATTTACTAAATGATTATAAGTGATCAAGACTTTATGTGGGGATTAATTTGAAGCGTGTTTGCTCTTTTAAAAAATTGTTCATGAATTTTCAATCCAGATAGCTTTGATGATGGTTAAGCATTTGTTTAAATTTTCAATTTTATTGTAGCATAAATTTTTTAATCTCTCATTTTGATGTTTGTGGGTATCATCACTGAAAGCCCTCACGAGACTATACTCGTCCACTAGGGTAACCTAGGGGTTTAAAGGCTTGTTGCATATGCTAAATGCAATCGAGATCCCTGCGAAAGTGGTTTAGTTTTCTTTTCTACTTAGTTTTTATTTTCTTTTGCTCGAGGACTAGCAAAATATAGGTTTGGGGGTATTTGATGAGCACAAAATAAATACAAGTTTTATCCTTAAATTTATATTTGTTAGTATTTTCTTTTGTATTATGTAAATTTATTAGAGTATTTGTATTGGCTATTTCAATCTTTGTTTTTGTATTTAATGAGTGGTTGTATGTAGATATTAAGTGTCTTCCACCAATGGCATGAGGAGGAGGAGGAATAAGCAATGTGTTGCAAAAAGAGAGGAAGAACTCAATTTGGATTTGATGACTTTGCCTTTTACAGCTCATGCTGTACAGTCCATTTGCAGACCTGAAAAACGAATTTTCCCATGCTCAAATGAATAAATATCCTTCATGACACTTGTTCAATAAGATGTCGACTAAACCATATCCAAAAATTGGAGCAATTGGATAAAAACTCAATCCACAGGCTGTCACACACCAAGACAGGTTCTAGAAGACAGCTTGCATATGCAGCTGGAATGAAAGGGACTTCATGCTTCTATAAATAGGCAACAACTCAAGAGAGAAAGAGTGCAGAAATTCAAGAGTGATACACAGCAGAAGGAAAGAAAGGAAGAGAGAAAGTGAGAGAGAAAGTGAGAAAGAAAGAGAACAAGGATGGAAAGGAAAGAACCGAGAGCTAATAACTCTCTTAAAATTGTTCTTCACCTTTCTTAGTTCTCATTTAATTCATGTATTTTAGTTTCTTTGTTTTGTTTTAATTCTTAATTATGTCTAGCTAAAATACTTAACTAAGGTTGGATGAAACACCATTATTAAATAAAGTTCTAGTTTTTATCTTCAATTCTCAAATATTGTGGTGTTCAATGATTATAATTTTCACTTCACATGATTAATAGATTAATCTTCTTTTCACCACTTCTATCATGTATTGTGACATATAATATGTATTTGTGGTAGTTAAGAGTTTGGATTAATCTATTAATTTATCCTTGGTTTATATTTCTAGTTTACAAATTTCTTTGATATTTTGTTATTCAAATAAACTTTTTCACATAGGATGCTTAGGAAACTTTGATCCTTTGTAGTTAAATAATTTTGTTTACATATTATGCTTAGAATTTGTACTTATGAAGGGAAGGAAAATTTACTTATGATCTAAAGTACAAGCTTAATTGATAAATCTTGAGAAAGCAGTAGATTGATTTCTAGATTGCTACTCCATGGGAATTGAAAGATAAATAATTAGGATCTTATGGAATAATGGTGTGGATTCTAATACCTTAATTAATTTTTCTCATAAATATAAATCTTAATTTCAGTTTATTGTCATTTCCATATTTGTTTCATGCTTTATTTAATTTTCTTTATCAACAAACAAATCACCATTTGAATCAACTAGGTTGGCAATGAAATTAACTTGGGTGAAATTGGTTTTCTATCTTTACACGCAATCCCTTGGGTACGATCTCGCTCTTACACGCTTATGCTATATTTCAATTCGTGCGCTTGCGAGTTTATAAATTTTAAAAGACACCGCTTTTGGTGACAACAATAGTAACACTAAACGACATGTTGAGATGGTGTTCACTCAAATTATAATATGTATTGGAAGAAAACTTTTATACTCTAGGTATTATATATCATATAATGGAATGATTTGAGGAGATTAATAACACCATGCCACCTCGAATTTAGTTACATGAAAACATTACTCATATCACGATCATACACATTAATTCTCATCAAATTCTAGTCGAAGTGACATTAGCCAAAAGAAAAAAAAAAGCTACATAGTTGCAAAACCTAACTTGGTATTTTTATTTATTTTAAACAAGATCTAAATTGGTATAAATAATGAGCAGGTGACTATTTTTACATAAGAAAACAACAACTTGATAGAGGAGGGGGCATAGAAGAAGAGTTTGAGAATCAAGAGAGGGGGAGGCTCAAGGAGATTTTCATAAAATTTACAGGTATAATTATTCTTGACTGATTTTTTGTTCATCATCGATTTTAAAGTTTTTTTTGTTTTTCCAATCCATTTTAAAGTTGAACCGATGTCAGAAGGAAAAGAAAACTAGAAAATTACAATTAATGAGTCGGTGATAAATTGTACAGAAACATAAGAAGGAAACGACATGTCGTCGCCAGTAGCAAGACAAAAACCGAGCTCCCCTGCCGAGAACCAAAACGTGAGGCGCTCCATAGCCATAGCTTCCGCGAGAGAGAGAAGATTTGGAGCCATGAGGCCGACTCCGATGGACTTCTTCGGCGACATGGACGACCAGGGCTCCACCATGGCCATGGACGTTGACGACGTTGACACACTCGAGAGCTTCGCCGACGGCGTCATCGGCGAGAACAAGCTGGCCGACGCTGACTTCTTCAACTCCTTCGAGGACGATTTCGACGACACCGACATCAACTGAACAAACCGCAGCTTCTTCTCCATCGAACCCATGTAATGATTTGCTTCGATTGCTCTGTTTTCTAGGGTTTTGGCTAGGATGAAGTTTCTTCTTTAATTGGGCAAAAGAGTATATGCCGTATCAATGGGTGGATGGTTATTTTGAAAAATTGGTTATATATAGATATGGATTTTAGTTTGTGTTTATGCTATATGTGATTGATGTGTGAATGATGGATGGTTTTTGTTCTGTTTGGTTGGCGTTTTTAAGCTCTGCGTGGTTTCTAATCCAAATCAGAAAGTAATTGGTTGCTTATGTGTGTTAATGGGATTATTTTTTGGGGCTTTTGCAAATGGTGTGTAGTATTAGCTGTTTTGGGTTGTCTAGAAGAGTGAGGAAAGGCAAAAGAGAAGTGGGTATGTGAAGGTTTTGTTGAGTCAATGGTAATGATTCAGTGATGAACAGCATTTGAGATATTTTGTTTCCATGCTAATTCTGGCTTTGTATGCAGTAACCATGTGGAATTATGGTTCTGCTTTGCAACATTGGCATATCTATATCCCTTATGCATTTGGTCTATGCTGTTCAGTCTCTTGCATATTTTGCATTTGATCCAGGTTTTTCTGTGTTCCGTATGTGTCAAGACTTTGTGTCTCTGCATTCATGGTGGTTATGCCATTTAGTCTAATCACAACTTGTGATTCCTTATTTCTTAGGTGCTATTTCGAATTTCTCGGTGCTCCATGTGCATCGGGCTCTAGGGGCTTATGAATTGAGGTTGAAACCTCAAACCATTATTAGTCTTGCTTATTGTTTTCTCTTTTGCAGAGATATCTGTATGAAATTTTAAAATGATTGGTTAGTGGGTTACTCTTATTTGTTTGGTGGTCTATAGTATACCTTATGTGCTCGAGTTATGGTGGTCTGCGGTGCACCTTAGGTGCTCAAGTTACGGTGGTCTGGGATACGCCACAGGGTGCTCGAGTTATGTTCTGGAGTACACTATAGGTGCTTGAGTTTAGGGTGCCCTCTGTTATAGCCGCCAGGGGGTTTGGGAGAGAGGAAGGGTTGTATCATAGAGAATCTAGCAGTTTATACTTACGTGTGACTGCGAACTGTGGAGATACACAAGATTGATTCAAGATTGAATAGGAATCCTGAAAGCTTGTGTCGCACTTTGAATTGCTCTAGCTGAGGAAGCGAAAATCCGCAACCGAGTCCTGCGGCTGTCCCCTCGGTATGGCCACGTTGGGTTTGTCTAGAATTTTTATTCATATGCCAGAGTTTTTGCATTTAGCATTCTAGATAGGTAATAAGTAACCTTCTAGGTTGGCTTAAGAGTGCTTGGCAACCAGTTTGGGTCAATTGGGAAGCCTTCTTGATGAAGTTTAATTAGATGGGTTTCGGCCGTCACATTTAACCGAATTGTACCCAAAAAAAAAAAAAAAACCAAATCAACTCGCAAATCAATTCGAAGAAAGAAAACAAGAAATTATGTTTTTGGGTGTACAAGAAGAGAGTTCGTTTTTCATTAGACATGCAATACTACAATGATGGTTCTTCTATTGAAGTATAATCATCTATGGTTGCACGAGAAGTTTTGTGTTTAAATCCCCATTCTTAAATATTGCTTGTATTAAACAATCAAAAGAAAGGAATATACACCAATTAAACCCTTATATAAGTAGCTTTAGCGAGTCATTGAAATCTGTTTAGTTTGGAAATTATATCCATAGAGAATCTATCAATTTATAATTTCATATGTGACTGCCAACTGTGGAGCTAGCTATACACAAGATTGATTAGAAACGATGCCTGTGGCTCTGGATAGTATGACAAAGTTGGGTTTCTTCAGAAATTTGAAGTCAAGTTTCAAAATGTTGGCTTTAAGAGGGCTTGGAAGCCAGTGACCTTTGTAGGTTTATACACATGCACATCAAAGACAAGAAGGAAACAAACCAAACCACAAGGTTTTCTAAACTACTCGAAGAAACAAAGCATATTACTAGTATACATAACATGAGCACAAAGTTAACAAAATAAAGCCAAACTGTTATAAGTTAACTAGCCTAAGTTCCTAACTAGCCTAGCTAGCTACAGGGCTAAAAATACCAGGTTCAAGCCAGTAAACTTGTTTTTCAAGCCCTGTTAATCCAAGATCATCACCGAGTCTTTTCATGGTTTTCCCTCTCAAATTATACGCACATAAAAAACAGGTGTCATAAGATGGTGCGTAGGTGAAGTAGATTGAGTTCTCATGATCAAATTCCTGGGGTGTGACGAATATGGATTCAAACCCAAAACCAATGCATGGTTGCCAAAAAATTCCACCTTTGTCCATCCAGATGTACATGTACCATCCCGATTATTATATTCGAGCTTATAAACAACGAATCGAACTGGGGGCATGGGCAAAGAACTGATCCTCTCAACCAAGAACAGATCACTTGCCCCAGTTTTGGCTATGCAGGGCTTTGGGAACCAATCATCTAGTTTTAGTTCCAAGGGCACACCAGCGGGGATAATTTCCAACTTTTTTTTTATGGGAATCAAGGAATTGGTGAAATCCCAGACTTAAACGCTGTAATCTACGTTTAAGGCATAGAAGCCATTGCGATCGCTCGGGACATCAACATACGGTTTCTGCCCGGCAAGCTTTGTCCACTTGTTTTGTTTTTTTGAAACGAATGGCTGTTTTATCAGCCATTGATGTGTGACCTTGATCAGACGCTGAACCAATATTTCGGAGATTCTGAGAAAAGAGAACCCTATCGAGAATGGAGAATAACGAAACTGACTAATAAAGGAGAAGCAGCTTGTCGTTTGTATGTAGAACAGAACAAGTTTAAGGGCCAAAGAAGTTGGAATAAAAAGATAGTATATTTGGAGAAGAAGTTTGCATTATTCAGGATACCTTACGGATTAGGTAATGTATGCGCCTGCTTGAGGCGAGGCAAGGCAACAAACAAAATATAATTTTAAAAAATTGGTATGTGGAAATCCGACCTGCTGGATTCGAACCAGCTACTTAAGGATGCGTGGTTTCTGATAAACAAGTTCAAATCAGAAAGTAATTGGTTGCTTATGTGCGTTAATGGGATTTTCCGTCTTCATATTTCATTGTTTATGTCCGCAATAATTGGGGCTTTTGCAGAGCGAGGAAAAGTAAAAGATAAGTGGGTTTGTGAAGGTTTTGTTGAGTCAATGGTAATGATTCAATGATGCACAACATTTGATATCTTTTGTTTCCATGCAAGTTCTTGCTTTGTATGTGGTAACCAGGCGTCTGTGCATTCCTGGTGCTCCAGTTATGGTGGTCTGGGGTGCACAGTAGGTGCTCGATTTTTGTAGGTTTAACATGTACAAGATAAGGCAATATGATCAAAGACAAGACACTATGAAAATAAGTTTACAGGAAGAAATATTTAGAAATAAATACATATTGAAACAAGGAAATCAATTCCAATAACATGAGCACAAAGTTAAAAATAAAATAAAAAATAAAGCCAAATTATATGTTAAGCTTCCACAAAATATAATGTTTAAAGATTAAATAACAATAATGACCCTAGTCACTAGCTAGCTACAGTGCTAAAGGAATAAAGTTCGAGCCAGTATGCTGGTTGCTTTAATAATCCCAGATAACAGACTTTTTTCAGTTCTATCTCTCTCACATTATACACAATTAAATCATAGCTGAAAGAAGATGATGCATGGAGGAAGTAGATGGAGTTCTCATGATATCCTGGAGCATGATCAAATTCCTGGGGTGAGATTAATATGGAGTGGTTTAAACCCAAAACCACTGCATACTTGCCAATGGAGTCCACCCTTCTCCATCTTGAGATGCACCATCCGGATTATATTCGAGTTTATAAACATCAAATCGAACCGTTTCCCAGGCAGAAGAGTCTACCATCGCAACCAAGAACAGATCACTTGCACCAGTTTTAACCAAAAATAGATCAGTGGCATCAGTTTTGTCCATGTAATGCTGGAAATTATAATCTAACTTTGCTACCATGGGCGCACCAGCTGGGATAGTTTCCAACTTTTTGATGGCAGAGGAGTTGGGGAAACCCCAGACTTCAACACTGTAATCTTCGCGTAACGCATAGAAGCGATGGCAATCACTCGTAACATCTAGGTACCGTTCGTGCTCGTCAAGCTTTGTCCATTTGTTATCTGCAGGCGTGCAGAAAGCAAGACGGTTGCGTCCATCTCCGACATTGTACATTAGCAAAACCCCAATGTTGTTTTTGTTGCTGCAGGTTGGTGGCGAAGACAGAACAACCTTGCACATCCTGTTTCGCCAGTATCCACACGTTCCCTTGAGGAGAAAAATTCCTGAATCTTCCATAGGAGGATATTGATACATAATGCTATCTATATCCGGAAAAGTATTGAGTTGTGGGAGAAGAAGCGGAGCCGCTGCAGATGCGGGATTTAAAAGCAGCAGTCGTTTCTTGTTCGTCAAGAAAAGCAGCCAGCCGTGAGAGGACCCAATGCAAATAGTATATCCATGGACTAATTCTTTGGGCATGTTCATCAAGCTGTAAAACTCGCCTTTAAGACTGCAAAAACCAGACAGGCGACCGCCATCGTTGTCCTCGTCTCGAAAAAGAAGGAGCCGTGGTGGCTCTGGTAAGCAAGTGAAGGACGGCGATGACGCTGAGATGTATTTGATGGCCTTAAGCCACGGACGACAAACTGCTTCGAGCGGCTTTATGTTTCGCACGGACAGTTTTGATAAGATCAATTGAAAAGGGTCAATTGGGAGTTGGGACCAATTTGCTCTGCTGCTATGTTCTGTTTTGTTGGATCCAATGGCTACTTTGTCAGCCATGAATGTACGGTCTTTGCTGAACCTAGCTATATATTTCAGAGATTCGGCGGAGAAAAGTTAACCCTAGCGATATAATGGGGAATAACGGAGAAGCAGCTTACTTGGAGTACAAGTCTGAACAAGTTTGTCGTATATATATATATATAAGAAGTTTTTTATTTTTATTTTGTAGAAATTGCAATTCATTGCAAATATAGAAGAAGTTTGAGTTTGGCCAAAAAACAAAAATAGAAGTTTTAAGGCAAAAGAAATGGATCTTTGGAGAAGTTTGCGAAAAAAATATAATTAAAAAAGAAGTTTGAGAAAAAAATATAATTAAAAAAGAAGTTTGAGAAAAAAATATAATTAAAAAAATAGGCAAAAAATATCCGACCTGCCGGATTCGAACCAGCGACCTAAGGATGGTGGCTATTGGATTACCCGACTACAGTCCTCCGCTCTACCAACTGAGCTAAGGTCGGATTGTTGAACAAGATGCCAAACAAATGGTTATTATATGCAAAGCAGATGCAGTACATAATAGGCTAGTTAGTTTTGTTACTTTTGACAGTTCATTTCCTCCGATTTTTAATTGACCTAGTGTCAGTTTGTTCTTCAGCTAAGAAAAGCATTTGAGAACCCAATAGAAGTGATCCATTAATTGTTATTTAGAAATAATTATAGTTCTCCTCGTTTGTCTACGCACCACTGTAAAACATAAAAACGACAACTATTGTTTTTTTCCAAAAATAAGGGATGCTATTGATGCTGTCACCATCCAACATTGAGGTAGAATAGAACAGGCCAAGGATGACTTGTGCGATTGTCACTTGCCATTTGCCTCTATATAAGCCTGTCGTAATCACTGTTTTGAAAATATATAAACAAAGGTATATGGTTGTTAAACTATTTATTATTATTATTATTATTATTAAATTGTTAAATTAATATCAATAATGCAAGAGACTCCAAATTTATTCACCAAAGTATGGTGACCCTAGTAATATTCAATAAAAATTGATGATATGGGTACTTGCAAATTGCAATGTGATATGTGAGTTAAATTTAGTACACAAATTTGACCTCGCATTAATATTAAACCTATGAGCAATGTTAGGAAATGTCCAACAAGGGCTATAAAAACAACGCATTTGTGCAAAGTGCAAACACATACAGATCGACTAACATACACACGCACAATCTAAGTCCAAAATGAGTAGCTCCAAGGAAGTAGCCAATAAGCCTCATGTTGTTTGCATGCCTTTTCCAGTTCAAAGCCATATGAAGGCAATGCTTCAACTAGCAAAGCTCCTCCACCATAGAGGTGGTCATGTAACCTTTGTCAACACAGAGTTCAATCACAAAAGGCTTCTCAAGTCTCTAGGGCCAAACTCCCTCGACGGTGTGCCTAGTTTCCGATTCGAAACCATACCAGATGGCCTTCAAAGTTCAGATGAAGATACCCAACAAGACATGTTATTGCTTGGAGAGTCCATCAACAAGAATTTCTTGGCTCCATTTCGGGAACTCATCACAAAACTCAATCACACGGCCGGGGATCCTTCAGTGACACACATCGTTTCGGATGGTTGGATGACGTTGTTCCCTCTGGCAGCAGCTGAAGAACTTGGAATCCCTGTTGTACTCTTCTTTACTATTTCTGCATGCAGCTTGATGGGCTACATACAATTTCCAGCTTTGGTTGAAAAAGGACTTGCCCCACTCAAAGGTGAAATTACTCAAACATGAGTAGCTTAATTCCAACCTTTTTTGGAGTGTATATAATAGGGCCTCCCCTTACCTCTTAAGTTTTAGATTAATTCCCCTGTTTCTAAACAGATGAAATTTTTCTTCACTTGGGTATTTGCAGATGAGAGTTGTTTAACAAATGGCTTTCTGGACAAGGTGATAGATTGGATTCCGGGAATGAAAGGTATTCGTCCAAGGGATCTCCCACACAACTTGAGAACCACAAATCCCAATGAGAAGTCCTGGACAAACTGCTTGGAAGCAATTGGAAGATTTGATAAAGGTTCAGCCGTTATTCTTCATAGTTTTGATGCACTGGAGCAAGATGTTTTGGATGCTCTCTCATCCATGTTTCCACTTGTTTATGCAATTGGCCCTCTCCCATTACTTCTTAGTCAGATACCAGAGCACCCTTTGAAGATTATGGGATATAGTCTATGGAAAGAAGAATCTGACTGCCTCAAATGGCTAGATTCCAAGGCCCCAAATTCAGTTATTTATGTGAATTTTGGCAGTTTAGCATTCATATCACCCGAACAGCTTGTCGAGTTTGGTTGGGGACTAGCAAATAGCAAGCTTCCCTTCTTTTGGGTCATTAGGCCTGACCTGGTTGTTGGTGCATCAGCAATTTTGCCACCTGAGTTTGTGAATGAAACTAAGGAAAGAGGACTAATAGCAAGTTGGTGCCCACAAGAACAAGTCCTTGAGCACTCATCAGTTGGAGGATTTTTAACACATAGCGGTTGGAATTCAACCATTGAGAGTCTATGTGCAGGTGTGCCTATGTTGTGTTGGCCATGCTCTAGTGACCAGCCAACAAACTGTTACTATACTTGTAATGAATGGGGTATGGGCATGGAGATTTGTAATGATGTTAAGAGAGAGCATGTGGAGAAGCTTGTTAAAGAGTTGATGGAGGGAGAGAAAGGTGAGCAAATGAAAAAAAAGATCATGGAGTGGAAGAAACAAGCAGAAGAAGCCACTAGTCCACATGGTTCCTCATCCTCAAACTTGGACAGTTTTGTGCATCAGGTGCTATTAAGAAAAAGCTAGACGGGTGCAAACCGGGTCTAGTCCAATAAAAAGGAGCATTGACTTGCAAATTAGTGATCTCAAGTTTGAACATTCATGCCACCTTAATAGTGTGTGTGTGAGAAATCCGCTCCTCTTTATAGTTTAGCCCATCACTTGTATTTTTTTTATTTAAATAAAAAAATAAAAAAAGCTAAATGGGCAAGTCATGTGCCCAAATCATAGCTTGGAGCCCAAACTTGTTGTGAATGTAGCTTTCTGCCTTCGAGTGCACGTCGGTCTAATTTGTTGAAGAATATAAAATTTCCTATTGTAACATTGACTAAATAAAATACACTTTATAATGAGTGGTTTTTTTACTAATATAACCGAGACCTATTGTAACAAAATCTCACACCAAATTTAACATAATCGTTCGTCAATATCCTCCGCAAAACGTTCTACGTCAGCTGCGACAACTAATAGTTAGTACCTATTACCTAACGAAATAGTAATGCAATATAAGTTAGTTTTGTTATTTCAATAGTTGATTTCTCCAAGTTTCAATTACCTTCATTTGTCCTTTAACTAGGGAAAAGCACATGTGAGATGGAATCGTGTATCATTGGAGAACCCAATAGAAGTAGGGATGGCAACGGGGCGGGTATGGTCCGGGTTTGCCAATACCATCCCCGACCCCGATTCCCAAACCCTCCCCCGCCCCGCCCCCATCCCCGTTTAATAAGGTTCGGGGAATCCCCGCTCCGTCCCCGTCGGGGGACCATCCCCCATACCCGCCCCGAATCCCCGATTTTTTGCATTAAATTTCACCTCATTTATTTCCTTTGTAACTAGTGTTGTTGCCATTAACATCTCACACTTCAAAATTTGTAACCTGAGAATGCCTTCTTCAAAAATTTTGTTCCAGCATAAGGCATAATCTAGGAAGGAAAGAACAGGGAGAAAAGATCTCCCAAGTCATATTCCTGATTTCATGAAAGGTGGGAACAATGAATGCGAAAAACAGAAAACTCATACATGAATGTTCATAGTACAACATAAGCATCCAATTAAAATTGTCAGAAGGAGTACTTGTACACACATGGGAATAAGTCCCCCACATTACTAGACAGATTCCATAAAGTAAGATACAGGAAGTTTATCAAAATATATAACTGATTGTGAAAAATTAGAATCCAAAGAATACCTTCTGCACCATAGAAGTAAATTGATGCGATGACCTGATGTTGTTGCTCTAGCACCATACCTTCTGCTCCTTGCTGTGGAAGTAGACCAAGCTCCTCTGCATTTCCTGCAACACCATGAATAGCTATTCGGGGACTTGTAAGGTCTTGGTCTGCCTGGCAATGGCGTCGAGCCTGGTGGGAAAAAAGAGGCTGCACTGCATCTAAAGTGAGACAGCTGATGAAGGAGCTTTGGGCTGGAGCATGTTGCAGCTTCAAGAATTGGTTGAAAATCAAACAATGGCATTTCGGGTGGGGAAAGGCGCAGAGTTTCAATTGGAGTTGATTTAGTTCATGATCCGAAAAATAGGGTTTATGGGAGTGCGGAGAAGAAGAAGAAAAAAGGAAGAAAAAAAAAAGATGAAGGAAAAGATGGGAGTGCGGCGGCTGAGCAAAGAAAGTAGGGTTTATGCTCATCAGAAAAATAAATGTAGGGTTATTATTGGGTTTGGGCTACAGGCTTAATATTGTTGGGCTATAGGATTAATATTTTGTTTAAAAAGAGATGTGTTATTTTTGTTTTTTACAAGGGATTTGTTAAAATGAAAAGAAAAAAAACAAAATAAATATTTATTTTCTGGTAAATTACGGGTAGTAAGCAAGAGCCAAGGGTAGTAATAAATATTTGTGTGTTTTTAAATTAGTTAATTTCTTTTTATTTGTTTTTTTTTGTTTAGTTTTTTAGTTTTTAATTTTTTTTTGTTAAGTATTATGTGTTAGTTTTTTATTTATTTATTTACGTGGTGTGTTTTTTTATTTAGGATTGGGTTAGTGTTTTTTATTGTAACTGGAATGCAAGTATTAAATAATTTAAATATTTCACTAAAACACAACGTTTGTTTGTGCATTGATGGTAAGCATGTGAGATTGAAAGTGACAGGACATGGGTTCAAAACACACAACTCATCTCCAATTTTTTATAAAAAATATAAATATACTTTTTCCAATTTTTTGAATTAATGACATATATTTTTTGTGAATCTTGTTAAAGTCTCATTATTTTTCTTCTTTTTCTTTCTCATCATCTTAACACCAAAATTATACATGGATATGGTTCTTCTTCTTCCCTCCATACATGGATATGGATATGGATACCTTGATTATGAGAGTAATTTGTGTTTCTTGTCTACATCCATCATATACTCATAGAGTGGTATGTGATTACCAATCTACATTAGTCATCTAATTGATGAAAAGTTCTAATCTATGTATGACTTGGTGTTTGATTACCAATCTACATCAATCATCTAGTTGTGCGATAGCATATGAAGTAGTTGTGTAATATAAAGAATTTTGTTATGGCGTTTGATTTTTTTTAATATTTGTTGTGGCGTTTGATTTTTTTTGTTATCTTTAAATTGTTTGAATTTGTTGATTATACATGTTTGCATACGAATTTTGTTTTTTAAAATCAGTATTTGTTATTGTGTTTTATTTTTCATATTATATTTGGATTGTTTGAATTTATTGATTATTATACATATTTGCATATGAATTTTGATTTTAATATGCATGTTTGTTAGCTAGAATTGGAATTGTAACCATTAAATTAATTAATTATTTCTCTATAACGCAAGGACAATTGGTGGAGTAGTGGTAAGGTAAGCTGTTGAGTTCTAAAGGAGGTCATGGGTTCGAAACCCCATGCCTCCATCACAAAAATGTTTTAAGGCTTTTAAGATATATATTAATTAAAATTAGAAATATATATATTTCGGGGGCGGGTTCGGGGGACGGGGACACAATTACCATACCCGCCCCGAACCCGTCGGAGATTTTTTTTGGGTCTCCCCCGTACCCGTACCCCGATTTGGCCCAGGAAAATTTCCCCCCGTTAGGGTCGGGACCCGACGGGGACCCGGCCCCGCGGGGATTTTTGCCTACCCTAAATAGAAGTGACCCAACTGTTATTAGAATACTATAATTTTCTTATTTCTTCTTTTTATATCACATCTATTATTTCACCCGATATTTATAATAAGAGATGCCATTGGACTATTATTTTGGACCATCCTGAACCAAAACAACATTGAGATAGAATCTGAATAATTCAGGCCAAGGATGACATGTGCTAATGCCACTTGCCACTATAAGGCATTGGTTTCAAAACATATAAACAAATCATTTAAACTTTAAATTAAAATTTATGTCAAGTTAGATTCTCCTCACTAATTGATAATAAAATAATAATTAAGATGAATTATGTGACAATTGGTTCTTCAACAGAGACTTGTTGTTACATAAATAGCATTATTTAACTTGAATTTACAAACTCTAAACTTAAAATAAGAAAGGGGTTGGAAGAGACTGAGTTGGAGTGTGTTGAAATTAATGCACATTTGTATAGAAAAATCTGGAAGCTTGAAGAAAGTACTATAGCTTGATGGGAGGTCGGCAGCCGCATGCAACCTTGGAGAATTATCTAGAGATAGCCACACATATGCAGCTGGGGTTAACTTCCTAAGTCGGGGGACCAAGGTACGGCGGTGGATCATGTCTATAGACATGCATGTGATCATACAAGGTGGAGCAAAAAAGCTACCCAACCCAAGTCATATGGGGAGTCTAATAAGAGAACTCCCAAACCATTAGGGAGCCAAGAGCTACTACCCAAATTAAATTATGTTGAGGAGCCAATAAACTCATCAATCAAAGTGTAAGGTCAAATAGCCCGAATTAATTCTAAACCAAGTGTGGTAGCCAATAAGCCAATATGCTAAGGAGGCTAATTAGCCTACACCTAATCATTTACTATTCTCTTCTAATCTAATAAAATCACTTTGTTTCCCCTACAATCCAATAGAGTGGTTAGTTTGTTTGTTTTTTTCAAAATTTAATACAAGCGATAGGATAGACAACATTTCCTTTTTTTAATTTTTTATTTATTAATAATTAATTTTTTCGATACAAGACAACATTTCGCATTGCAGAAGCCATTTTTATAATTTTCTTCAACCTTATAAACCAATGCATTTGTGGGAGACACAAAAACACACAATCTAAAATGGGTTCCAATGAAGTAGCCAATAAGCCAGTACATGTTGTCTGCATTCCAGTTCCAGCTCAGAGCCATACAAAGGCAATGCTCAAATTCGCAAAACTCCTCCACCATAGAGGTTTGCATATCACCTTTGTCAACACAGAGTTCAATCACAAGAGGTTCCTCAAGTCTCTAGGACCCAACTCCCTCGACAGCTTGCCTAGTTTCAGATTCGAAACAATACCAGATGGCCTTCCAAGTTCAGATGAAGATACCACTCAAGACCAGCTCTTGCTTGGTGGGTCAATCATAAATAATTTACTGGCTCCATTTCGAGAACTCCTCAGAAAACTCAATCACACAGCAACTCCCGACAATCCTCCGGTGACTCACATCCTTTCGGATGGTTTGATGACGTTCGCGATCACAGCAGCAGAAGAAATTGGAATCCCTGTAGTACTTATGTTTAGTATTTCTGCAAGCAGCTTCATGGGGTATAAACAATATCCCACTTTGCTTGAAAAAGGACTTGCTCCACTCAAAGGTGAATATTACTCAAACATTTACCTATTTTTTGTTAGCTTTATTAAATTTTAGATTTTTAACAAATAAAATTTTTCTTCACCTGTGGGGCATTATTGTAGATGAGAGCTGCTTAACAAATGGCTTTCTGGACAAGGTCATAGATTGGATTCCAGGAATGAACGGCATCCGGTTACGGGATCTCCCACACAACTTTATGACCACAAATCCAAATGACATCTTCTGGAATTACTGCTTGGAAGTAATGAGAAGGGTTGATAAAGCTTCAGCAGTTGTTCTTCATACTTTTGATGCATTGGAGCAAGATGTTTTGGATTCTCTCTCATCCATGCTTCCACTTGTTTATGCAATTGGCCCTCTCCAGTTACTTCTCAATCAGATACCAGAGAACCCTTTGAATGCCATGGGATATAGCCTATGGAAAGAAGAAACTCAGAGCCTCAAATGGCTAGATTCTAAGGCCCCAAATTCAGTTGTTTATGTGAGTTTTGGCAGCTCAGCTGTCATAACACCCGAACAGCTTGTCGAGTTTGGTTGGGGACTAGAAAATAGCAAGCTTCCATTCTTTTGGGTAATTAGACCTGATCTCGTTGTTGGCGAGTCGGCAATTTTGCCGCCTGAGTTTGTGGATGAAACCAAGGAAAGGGGTCTAATAGCAAGTTGGTGTCCACAAGAGCAAGTCCTTAAGCACCCATCAGTTGGAGGGTTTTTGACACATAGCGGTTGGAGTTCAACCATTGAGAGTCTATGTGCAGGTGTGCCTATGCTGTGCTGGCCATGCTCTACTGACCAGCCAACAAACTGTTACTATGCTTGTAATGAATGGGATATTGGAATGGAGATTGGTAAAGATGTCAAGAGAGAGCAAGTGGAGAAGCTTGTTAAAGAGTTAATGGAGGGAGAGAAAGGTAAGCAAATGAAAAACAAGGTCATGCAGTGGAAGAAACTAGCAGAAGAAGCCACTAGTCCACATGGTTCTTCATCCTTAAACTTGGACAATTTTGTGAATCAAGTGCTATTAAGAAAAAACTAGATGTTAATTTATCTATGGGAATGTCTTCAATTGTCTTGTCGGTCGATGATATATCTTCTTGTTATTCATAAATGTTGACACGATTTTCTTGAATATAAATAACAAGAAAAACATGTACAAAGTAAATTTGTAATGATTTGTCGGATTCAATCTATCTATATGTATTATATGCACGAGAAGTGTTAATTTGACTTTGATTTTGGGAACCCTTAATTTATTTTATTTAAGAA